>CM045564.1:17678018-18278018 GCA_024721245.1 Mitragyna speciosa
TGGAGATACGTCATCATTATATTTAGATGAGTTGGTTTTGAGTATATTTAATTTACCAGGATAAACCTTTGATTCAAGACTATACTTCTACACCATATATTATATGTCAGTTCAATTTCTCTAGAAGTTTTGTTTTCTTTTATAATTGTTCCAAGTATCAATTTCAAGAAATTTTTAATTAATTTTAAAAAGTAAATTTAGTTATATCAATAAAGATTTTTTATTCTCAATGGTTATTAAGGCTAATGTAAATTTTTAATCCTTATATTTTGCGATATACCATAGTTAAAAATTTTGTATTTATTACTTATAGTTGCATTGACACTGCATCAAATTTTAAAAACCTATAGTGGGTCGAAAATAGGTTAATAGTTCTAAAGAATTTTGAATTATTACTCGAGTCACAAACCACAATCAAAAAAAAATTTAGTAAATTTCCAAAAATCTTTGTTTCAGTTGTTATCAAATATTAATTTTCTAGAATTTAGAATTTTTTAAACACAATAAATGCTACCTTAATTTATGCAGAGATACCAAATCAAAATAGATAAGATAGCATCTTTATATTGCACAAAACACGTACAAATTATACATAACATAAAACAGTTATATACAAACACATATTCTTTTAAAAATTTTAAAATGAAATAACTTTATCTCATATGAGTCATACACCAAAGCAATCCTTTTTGAATTTATTGCAATAAGATACAAAAACATGACAAACCAATTCATAGGCTATTAAATGGTGCGCTTAGATATGAACCTATGTATATTTAATATCTAAACTTCACTACATAAATCAATTATCAACCTATTGACTTATACAGCTTCCTTTTTCTTCATTCTTTATTTAGCAAATCGTCGTTACTGGTTCAAGGTCAGCCATCATTTAGTTTTCACAATTTGGCAAATTCCAGATATATTTCTTTAATTATTATTTTTTTCTCCTTATTCAATAAATCATATAATCAACTATGGCATTATAAAATTATTAAACATAGATATTTTAGAAAACGCTCAAAACAATAAAAAGAAAATAAATTTGCGTTAGTTATTGATGTTGTGGTATCATTCAAAAAAAAAAAAAAACTCATTAAGGTAATTGCTTTAATTTTCTTCAAAAAAAAAAAAGTAATGACTCTATTAGAGTCACTTCATGTGGCTCCTTGTATTTCATCAATCACAATAATGTACAAACAACATTAATGTGATTTTCACTATCTAGTGTTAAATTTTCAATATATTATAACTTATTTTATTGGGATATCTGTTTTCAACTATAAGGCCTCCAAGTTAAGTAATTGAGTATATTTCCGTGTCCAATCATACTAAAAGAAGTTCACAAAACTTGCAAACTTCAAACAACTTTCATTCTACAAGCACATAAGATTCTTTAGGATATCTTTATGATTTTGTGTCTGTTGTTGTGGGGAGAGGGATGCAGTTCATATCCTCAATGTCATTTTTCTAGTGCTAAGCCCAATGCCATTGATAAGAAATTGTCACCTCACATTCATACTTATCACACTCAGGTAAATTAGATATTAAAGTGTGAACATGAGTGACAACTCATCATTATTGATACTTGTTTCGGTACTAAGAAATTGACATTGAGGATTCAAACTGAGGATATGGATTCTCTGCTCACTAGACCTTGTGCATGATTAGTTCATAAAAATAAATTTCGTTCGCATGTCCGACCTTTTTGGGGCTAATTTTCAATTTCAAATGGTTTATTTCAAACCATCGAGTCATTATTTATAGATTAAATATACATGCTTCACAAATTACTTCTTAAAATTATAAAGAAAATAATACTACAGATTCTTTACTTTACTAGACCATATATATGATTAGTTTGTAAAATTCGCACGTCTATCCTCTTAAGGGCTAATTTTCAATTTCAAACTACCGCATCATTTTCAATAGATAAAATATACATGCTTCATAAATTGCTTCTTAAAAGTATAAAAAGATGATTATACTACTTCGACTGAGCAATATAAAATATTTCTTTAATTGTTCAAGCCGCAATTTGAAATATTCTTTAATTGTTCGAGCCAAATTTAATATGTTTACAAATTTGTTTTTCCAAGTGTAACACATGATTATGTTATGGTAGTTTTCATTTATCAATACTTTAATATATAGTTTACATATTCAAATAAATATTTTCAAATATATTGGACTTTTATAATTTCACTCCGTAAAAAATAGGGAATAAGATAACTGAAAAATGGTCTACTTTGGCAAAAAATTAAAATTAATTGTGTCATAAAGTTTTGGTTGACCGTCTATATAGAGAAATATTGCTCTCTAAAAAATAAATAGATGCAAACAAAATACATCAAAATGCATTTTCAAGATTTAAAATGGATATCGAGCTTCTAAATTCATGGCATGAATTATGTAAAAGGATAATTGTTTAATATATACATTTTTAAAAAAATGTAGTAAATGACATGATAAAATAGATGAAAAATATTCTAAAGAAAACCAAAATTTGATGATATTAATAAATGTTAAAGTACAATTTGTACATTTTTTTTCTTAAATAACTACTTTTTTCATTAAATTGATTGTGTTATAAAGTGCACTTCTTTGATTAATTAGGAAATTTTAATTTTTTAATAAAAAAATTATACTTCTATATTGAGTGATGTTGTATATAGCACAATTACATGTGTCTTAACTAATTAGGAGTGTATTAGGATTTGTAAAGATCTGTTAATTAGCAAAGATGACAAGTTTTAATATTTTTGTTGACTTTCTAAAGTGTAACTCTTATACGAAACAAGAAAAAACATATAAGCATGAAATTACAGATGGGCCTGCCACATCTTTTGATTCATGTGCTTAATTTTTTTTTCTACTGTCATTTTTGTTGGTATCCATAATTTGCATTCGATCTCCAATTGTATTCTTATTATGTTTACCATCATTCCTATTTGGCATCCAATATCCTTAATTTGCGTTACATCTCCAATTGAAATTTGATGCGATGATCTCGAGTACGATAATATCTTCAAAGTTCAAACATGGTTGAAGTTAGTCCTCCTTTTTGGGTTAATCACACTTTGCCCCCATAAAAGTAGGTAGGGGTAGCTGACACTTTCCCCCTTTGAATGCAAAAAATCTATACATTGCACCAAAGACTTTGGGTTAAATTTTTTTTATTAGCTTCATTTTTGTATAAATTGTTAAAAGTTTAAATTGCCCTTGTAATTGTATGTCTATTAACAAATATACGACACTAAAACTTATTTGTTTTTCCCATTTTATCTCATGCATATCTTTCATGTTTGTTTAATATGCAAATACACATAATATTTTTATAAATATTTTTACATAATTTTTAAATAACCATATAAAATACAAAAAAGTTTTTACCATATTATACTTCGTGAATAATATTTCAATTCATACAAAATTTTAAAATTTGCATAATATTAATGAAAATGTCTTTTGCATTCTATGCAAAACATTAAAGATTTATATCTAAATTTTTATAATATATATATGATAATTGATATGATATCTCATACACAAAAAAAAAAATTAAAATTGATATAATGTAGCATAATATATTAAACATATTACATTAATTAAAATTCTATTGTCATCTTGGTTTTATATATAGAGTATAAAATTTTGGATAAAAATCTTTATTTTTGAATATAATGTGAAAAAAAAAGAAAAATGTCCCAAATATTTCATAACATGTCATTATTTCCAGAGGGGATATTATATTACTGGAAAAAAATAACATTAAACAACTTTTCCAATTTTAAATATCATGTACTGACTGTTATTAGTTGTAACTGAGTGTTTAGTTCATTAAAAGTGCAAATACTATCTTATAGCCTATCTAATCTTGAGTTGGTAACATACTGGCATAATATGTTCTAAGCCTTGTAGTCTTCATTTTAAATGTCTATAATGGAAATTACTACCAATAGAAATAAAGCTCTTGGAGATAAATAATTTATTAGTGGATAGTTAAGAGATTCATTTAAACAAGCTTTCAAATCTTGTTCCAGAATACACTCTTTTCTTCTAGTTTAAGGAAGCTTTATAATAATATACTGCTTGTGCAGAAAATGTTCGGTTGTTTTTGACTCTACGCGTACCGAGATCACTTGAAAGCAGTGGCGGTGGAGGTAAGGAAGGGGGTGGTGGGCACTAGTCAGTTGATTCGGTGGTGGAGGGGTGGTCTGGGGCTGGGCAACAAGATAATGGGAAGAAGAAGAAGGACAAGTAATTGGCTACTAATGTTGTTCTGCTTAACTTGGAAGAATGCTGCAGTGCCAAAGTGTAATAATTGAGGGCATCAACAGATAGTAAATTTTCTAAGAAGAAAAAAAAAAACTTATCATTTTCCTCTTCTTAATTGATGTTACTAAATGTGTAGACAGAATTGTTGGTATGGATTTAACAACTAATAAGAAATGGATAAAAAATTTACACTTTCGTTATATGGTTAGATGGAGATCAATTCTTGCCCCTTCATGTTCTGATTTGGGGATTTTGATGCAGACCAAATCAGTAGAATAACATTACGTCTCATAGAAGAAAGCTTAGGATAATTTCAGTCATTGCACATGATACAATCTTCACCAATTAAGCTCTCAATTATGATCAATAGAGGCTCTGTAGATTGCACTTTCAGGCTACATATGATTCTTGCTATCCCTCTATTAGAGACTCTGTGCGTCAATAAATTTATTTCTTGTGTGATCGGAGTTAGCTTCGGTTACTCCATGGTCCATGTCATGAATATTTTTCCACTCGACCTGTTATACTGATAGTATGAGATGTCTTTCTGTCACTCCGCACGTGATTGATTTATTATTATTCTCATCAACGGCCTCAATTATGGCCATTTTCTTTGTTCCTATACAAGTTCTAGCCGAAACTTGCTTTTGTTTGGAATCAACAACGCTAGTGAGGATTGAACAATTGCATATAGAGGGTACACGGATTGAGTTCTTTTTCATATAATTGAAAAGAATTTCTCTTCATTACACTGAATAAATTTAAGAGTTAATTACACTTTATCCCCGTGAACTTATTGCTTATAAATTTAAGATTAATTACACTTTATCTCCATGAACTTATTCCTTAGCTGTTTTCTACTCCCTTGAATCAGCAAACAGTTGCATTGAAAGTTGGATTAATATAAGAAAATGAAAATAATAATAATAATAATAATAATAATAATAATAATGTGGACTTTCTTTAGATAAAGATGCCCTTCGTACGAATTTTAGACAAAGTTACTTTTCTATTATTTATTTATTTGTTTATAAAGACTTCTTGTGATCTTAACAGTTTTTTAATTTGTGATTGTAGAAGTACTTCATAAAGATTACATTTTTATGAATCAATTTTATAAATTATTTATCCAATTTTTTAATATGTTTGAACGAAGAAGAAGTGAATTTCATACTTGCTTTTCATTTTGTTTTAACTGTTCAATAGCCAAACAAATTAAACAAAAATCAATTATGCAAAATATTTTTATTGTAATTATTTTTTATTTTTTATTTTTTGGGCATTATATACACACACATATGTATCTGCTGAATAAAATATTTTTGAAATAATTATATAATGCTTTATAGTTGATCACAAATTTATTATTAGACTCACTTATTTAAATAAAAAGTAATATTTTTAATAATTTTGGAAATACTTTGCATTTGCACTTACATATATAAATATTTAGTTCATTAAAATTCATTATCATTTACTAAATTATTATATGTTTTCAAAAATTAAGAGTTATACATACTGATTATTTAATTGTTTCGAAGTGAAAAAAAAAAACAAAAAAATGATGAGTATGTTCTCAGTTTTTTTTTTTTTTTTGGGTAAATGAATAAATTGCTAAAATAAAGTGTGACGATCTAAAAAAGTATAACATTTATATTCACAATTTAAAAGATGTAAAAAGTTTATGTAAAAGTCATTAGAAATTAATTATAAGATGTCATTGTGCCTTAAAATTTTATGTATCTAAATATTGATGGAATCTTTTAATGGAATAAAATGTCCATCAATTTGGTTGAAGGGGTTAAAGTATAATTGGAGACTTTCAAGGGGGTAAGGTGTAATTAATCCTAAATTTTATTTTAAGATTATATTTGAAATTCAACATTTTTAAGATTATATTTGAAATTTAAAATTTTTTATGATATACTTTATTATTTATCTTATTTATACATCATAGTTGAAATTCAAATAAGGCTAAATCACAAAATGATGCCTGTAATGTTGCATTAAAAATTGCCCCCTATTTTTATGAAACATATAAATTATCCCCTTGAATTGATAAAAGACATTTGTGCCCTTCTGTATACTTTGACAATTTTCTCATTTTAGTGCCAAAACCTAAAATTTTATGGCAAATTTACCATAAGTGAGCATATCAAAATGATAAAGTAGAGAAAATTCTCAAACACAAGAACTACAAAAAAATAGTTTTGCTACTTTTATTATTAGATGAAACTAGTCTTATGTTATTTTGCTTAGGAATATATGTTTGTAATTGCTGTATTTTTTCTTATTGTCACTAGCAAAAATGACATTACCAGCATTTCTTGATACTTTATTTTGAAAAGACAAATTTGGTTCCCTCTTAACAGTTGGGGTGTTCCTATTTGAAATTCTAGTGATCAGTCCCCTGTCACCCCATGATGTCTAGCTCAAGCACAAGAAGAATATTGGAAAGACGCACCTCTTCTTTTGTTTCTTTTTCTATTAAGATTTAAACTACTCGAATTTGATCTCTTTGATCCTATGCTATCAGCCAGTTATCGAATCTTACCGTGCTGGTGTGGCTTAAAGCCTTGAATTTATTAATGAAGGTTAATATATTAATCTTCTTTTTGAATTACAAGCTTACAATCAAGACTACTTAAAGTGGTTAGTGAGAAAGGATTCACTATCTCATGGCACAAAGTTTACATAATTGTCGTCAAACTTTAACAGAATAAAGGACATTTTAGTTAGTGGATAATTGAGTACACTAGTAGCCTTAAAATATTTCATCTTTTTACTAACATTATTAGGAGAAATCACTATCCGGATAAAGCTTATTTGTGCATGAACACATTTGCCATATTTTGAAATCGAAAAGTTAATTAGTGCTTCTGCACTGATCAGATTATCTAATTCACTAATCTGATGGTCTTTGTGTACCTACACATTATAATCACAGCGAGTACACTTGTGTCCATAAAATATTTGAACTTTATACAAAAAATAAATATTAGAAGAACTCGCAGTGTATGCATGCGCGCACTTATTATGTACGAAATCAAACCATTCCTAGCTTTATAGTTGTCCAATTAGCTAATAACTTCGTAACTTTTTTCACTCAAAAGTTTTCTGCACCACTGGTCATTTTCTTTCTTCTCAGTATTAATGAATCATTTCTGGTACTTTTATTTTTAAAATTGATATTCGCTTGTATTATTAGATATTGATATTATGCACCAAATGTTTTCGTGTGCTACTTTGCAAATTTAAAATTGATATTCGCTTGTATTATTAGATATTGATATTATGCACCAAATGTTTTCCTGTGCTACTTTGAAACAAGGCTTTTCCTGTTTCATTATGTGACGAAATTACATGCATGTCCAGCTAACCCAAATTTGAACATATACTAGGTTCATTTCATTCTTTAATCATGTCGTGTTGAACTTAAATTTGCTGGGGCATCAAGCCAACAAATTCGTATGTATCTAATATCTTTTCGTCATTTATTCACTTGGATGCTTGTTCTCAATAGTTTAACATGGATTGATTATGTACATATATACATACATACATAATATATATATATATATATATAGACACATACACACGTATATACATACATACATATAATTATTTATGTATGTATGTATGTACTTATGTATGTAGGTATGTGTGTGTATGTATAAAAACCTAAAAATTCTTTTGAGGCGTTCTTAACTATTTTAGCCTTTTAAATATATGTTATTCTTTTAGCTGGAAAACGGTGAATTGTGAGCAGCAGCTCTTGAGGTTCTTCAGAAAATAGATTTCAAATTTTAAAAAAAAATATAATACGAACATATGCATATTTTGAATCATCTTTAGAATAGCACAATATACTACCGAGAACAAGATTTTACACCAATACATTACAATATGCTTCATCATTAAAATGGCACAATAAACTATCCAAAACAACCTTTTACACCAATACGGTACAATACTATTATGTTTCATTGAAGCAAGCACACAATAATTTTAACTCTTCCAAATGATACAATCTTAATCAAGGATACATTTATTCACCACATAATTAACATTGATCATACATATTACAATTTTCAAACACCCATTATGCAGCTTGATGCCGCCTTACTTGAGAGTCTCAACACCCTTAGTGAGTGTCTCAATTAGGTTCATCAATGAATTTGGATCTGGGATGGTTGGAATTAGCTTCACGTACTCCATGGTCGATGTTGCCATGTTCTTATTACCATGCGTTTCAACATGGAAGGTTATACTGATTGTCTTGTATAATTGCATGAGATCTCCCTCAATCACCTTATATGTGATTAACTTCTTATGATCGTCTACGGCTTCAATTATCGCTTTGGCCACATTCTTTTTTCCCTCTGGATGATAAATAACAGTTGTATCAAGCAATATACATGCAGTATTAACTCCCAAATGAAAAAAAAAAAGGGATGTAGAAACTAAACAGCCAAAGACAAAATTTTAGGCCAATATTTTCCAATATGAATTCTATTCATAGCCAGGTCCATAAAATTATTCTTTTTGACTTGCATGCATGAAAAAAAAAAAGGAAAGGTTTTGGAAGGAAAAAATAGAATGATTTGAAGTAATAATTACAAGATTACCAATAGTATACTTGCTCAAGATGACAGATCCAACAGTTCCCCATGAACCTTTAAGCAGCACAATGCTTTGGACAACATCAGGGAACGCTTTGGCCAAGTGATATGGTTTGTATGCAAAGATTTCGTGAAAAAACATCTCCACTGGACTTTACCTCTATTTGGGAAACCAGCCTACCACCAAGACTCATTGCTTCTCAGATTGTTTGCCAACCAAGAAAATAATAAGCTAGATGAAAGCAAAGGGGTGAGGAAATATTGGAACGGCTTTAGGGGTTTATATAGACGTTGGTCAGTGGTAAAAGTTATCAAAGGCCAAATTGTCACCATTCCAAGACTTGTCCAACAATTATTGCTGATATGGAACTTAAATTATAATGGGGTGGCACGATTAAGCAGTAAATAAACTCCTTTTTGTTTATTTGTATGTTACAATTGAAAATTGACATGTACCTAAAGCTTGCTGGAGTTTTCTTTCATAATTTCCCTTTCTTTAAAAACTTTGAATGGAATAAATGTCGGAAGTGGTCTCTTTCGAAACTCGTGCAATCAAATAGAAGTAAGATAAAAGGCAATGCAACATATGAATATTCAAATTTAGTTATTAAAGCTTTGGAGAGAACGGCAGATGAAAGGATCTTGCGCACTTTCTCATAAAGCTTTGGAGAGAACGGCAGATGAAAGGATTTTATAAACTTTCTCATATGGTACTACAATACATATAAAGTTTACTGAAACTCATGTTGTTACTAAAGAAGAGGAAGTTGTGAGGAAGAAATAAAGAGAGAGAGAGAGAGAGAGAGAGAGAGAGAGAGAGAGAGAGAGAGAGGCGGGGGGAGAGAGAGAGAGCGAGAGAGAAAGTTGCCACGAAAAATTTTGAGTGACATCAAAAAGTTGTCCCTAAATATTTTAAGATGCATATACAGTTTAAATGCTGCGATAATCCAGGTAATTTTCTTTGATTATTGTTGTTTTAAAAAAAAGCCCCCATTATTGTACAGCGACTGCTAAATTTTTTTTTTTAAACGTGTGCAGTGTGTGTCAGAAGGGGGCTTTTGTGCAATTTGGAGTTGAATGTGAGAGTCACCGCACCAGCACAAGTATTTTTTTTTTCTTTTAAGTTTGGGATTTGATGGCAATTAGGAATTTAATGTGAGAGTCACTGCACTGTCCTTGTGCAGTGACTCTCATATTAAATTCCTAAATGCATCTTAGCCCCCCAAATTTTTTTTTATAATTTTGGGGGGGTTTTTGCATTTTGAATTTATTGTGAGAGTCACCACACAAGGATAGTGTGGTGACTCTCACATTAAATTCAAATTTCTGCCAGTTATGTGTTCGTGGAATTTGGCTTTAAACGTCAATGTTCTGTAGCCTTGGCATGCATGGGAAGCAAAAGGCTGATGAAGCCTGCTCTGCCAGGCATGCCATGTAGAGAAAGTAATGGCTTTGTTGACAAAAAATTTAAAAAGAGGTTTTTTTTTTTAATTTGCTAAAAGCCTAGCTGGATTGCTCTATAATTGTTGCCATTCTTCCTTCTTTCTTCTTCATTCACAAACTTAAGCAACTTCTGCGTGTATTGGCAGATTAATTCTTTCTTCTCATTCACTTACTCTCTTGCAAAATCATTTTGTTTCAGGTGATTTATCTTTCACTATTTTCCATACACAAGGTGTGAGTGAAAGATCCTTGTTCTCATTGTATTTCTCTTTCTCTTTCTTTCTCGGCCGTCTAGCTAAAATGTTTAATCTTGCAGGTGGTTGAAAGCTGCAGAAGGCTGTGGGTTGAAAGGAAGGTTAGAAAACTAGTGTAATATCAGTAGAAATGAGGGTTGCAGAGGCTGGAAATTATCACATTCAGTAGGATTTTGGCATTGAAGGGTAGTATTCCAAATACCAAGTTAAATATTTTATAGATAGAGTTAGGTTTAATATTTTTGTTAGATATTAATAAATTTTGATTATTGGTAGTTATCCCTACAGTAGGAACTTTTACTACATTATCTTAGTAAATAACTTTTGGCAGTTATTGGTAGTTTTTTTATATGGCCAGAGTTTTTTATTATTTTGTTATATTTTTATGAACTATTATTATTTGTAGATTAACCCTTAGTCTTTAAGCTTGTACAATTTTACTATGTGTAGTTAGTAATATTCTTTTTCAATTTAACACTTTTTGTCGTTATTGGTGCTGGAATTTCATCTATTGGGCCTTTATTATTGCTGGAATTTTGTTTTCAAACATTCGTTTTGCTGGAATTTGAATTTTTTGAACTTGAAGTTGCCGGAAATTTGATTTTGACCCTTCATTGGTGGCTGGAATTTTCATTTAGTCCCATTAAGTTGCTGGAAATTAATTTATTGGTCCACAAATATTTCGAAAAAATTGATTTTGTCCCCTCCTTAGTTGTTAGAATTTTAGGGTTAGTACTTTTAAGTTGCTAAAAATTTTTTTTTGGTCCTTATGTTAAAATTATTAGCTTTAGGGTTATTGTTATTATATTCTATTAAGATTAAGTTTATGTTGAAATATTTAATTTTTCATGGATAATTAGTTATGTAAAAATTTAGATTATTATAGATAATAAATTAGTCATTATGTTAATATGTTAAAGGGCCTTTATTATTACGTTAAAAATTTTTTGTGAAAGTTATTTTATTTGTATTATTGTGATTTTATTATGTTAAGATTAAGTTTATATAGTAATGTTGAAATATTTAATTTTACTTTGATAAATAGTTATATGAACATTTTAGATTATTATGATGATAAATTAGTGATTATGTTAAAATGTTAAATTACCTTTATTATTAAGTTAAAAATATTATGTTAAAATTATGTTAATTGTGTTATTGTGATTATACTATGTTAAGATTAAGCCTAATATAGTATGTTTAGGGTTTAGGTATTTGTAGAGGGATAATTAGTTATGTGAAAATTTTAGATTATTACGGATAATGAATTTGTTATTACGTGCATGTTAAAAAGCCTTTATTATTACGTTAGAAATATTATTTTAAAATTATTTTAATTTTATTATTGTGATTATATTGTGTTAAGATTAAGTTTATCTAGTAATGTTGAAATAACTATTTTTACACGGATAATTAGTTATGTGAAAATTTTGGATTATTATGGATAGTAAATTTGTTATTACATGCTAAAATATTAAAAAGCCTTGATTATTATGTTAAAAAATATTATGTTAAAATTATTGTAGCTGTATTATGTTAAAGATTAGTTTGTATAGTCACGTAAAAATATTTATTTTTTCATTTATAATTAGATATTGAAAAACATGTATTAGGCATGATAGTTAACTTATTATATTAAAATGTTATATATTGTTAATATTATTAGAGTTTATTTAAGATTAAGGGTTTGTATAGTAATGTGAAAATATATATTTTAACACAGATAATTATTTATATGCAAATTATAAACTATTATGTATAATAAATTAGTGGATTATGTTAAAATGTTAGAATGGATTTATTGTAATGTTGAAATATTATAATTGTATTGTGTTAAAATTATTTTTGCTATCATAATTTTGAAATGTTTATTTTCCTACTGCCTATTATTAATTATGTTAAAAAACATGTATTATGTAAAAAATATGCAAATGCATTTATTATTATGTTAAAATTTTTATTTTACTTGAATAATATTAATGTCATATGCTCAAAAAATTTTTTTAACTATTTACCAATGAATATTATTATGTTTATGATTTGTATTATTTTAAATAAATAGACAAAATAAGCATTTAATTTTGGTTTTGTGAATTAAATATTTTAATTGTGTAGCTTATGGATGGATAATTAGTATATTAACTTTAAATATTTTAATTTTTGTTTGTGAGTAATAGACAAGTTTTGTCAATGGACAACGGTCTGATTATTTAGCTGTACTGAGGAGGAAAAACTGTAGACAATGGGGGATCGTTGGCTTACGATCCTCTGAGGTGCAATAAAATGATAATAGTTAGGGAACGTGTAGGGTTTAGTAGATTGGTTGAAAGAGTATATAACGAAATGCAAAGGCACCCTAACAAGGTGGTAAGATAAATCTTCTGTTGAGAAGTCATATTGGCGGGTATAATTATAGGGGTAACAGACGATGACAATGTGAATAATTTGTATTATATGAAGCAGATGGTGTCACCTTAAACACCGTGTAAAATATATGGTGAGGTAGAGGAGAACCAAATTAATGCCAACCTATGCAGCTTGAGTATAGGCGTGCTAAAATATGAGCCATATCTAACAACAGGTGTGGCTTCCTTACCAATGATTTTTGAAGGTTACGATAACCTTTTTACTGAATATGAAGCAACACCATTGCCTTCCAATCCACCTCATTGTAGACGCCATCGTGGGGGTAGACATGTGGACCGACCTAGCAATAGTCGGATGGTTGATAATACTTTGGTGCCATCTCCGAGTCATTTCACATCTAATGCAGAATATTAGACGAGTGCTTCAATAGGTGAATATTACACGGGTGATTCAACAGGCGAATATTACACGGGTGCTTCAACAGGTAATGAACTTGGTATGCAGGATGACGAAGATTCTGAACCAGAACCAGAACCAAAAAGTGATGACTCCGAGCATGAGGATTTAGGGAATCAAAAAAGATAGATGGACGAGGCAGGTCCTAGCGTTTCTTACACAAGCAGTATGTCTGAAGCCATGGGGTCGCTGCGAGATATTGAAGGTGTCAAAGCAGTGATGGCATTTGACCCCACGGATCATGAAAATTATATGCGTCTGAATATGTGGAATGAGCAGATACAAGAACTGGAGTTGGACGATGTTGAGCGAGCTGTCAGGTTGTGGTTAGTTAAGTACAACAGGGAGTAAAGAGTTAAAGAAAACAATTTACGTACGTGGTATGTTATCTGTAAACATTGAAACCTCGCCACTCTATGTAATTTTAAACTGAGAGCTACACTTCATAGCACACATCAACAGTGGATGATTGTGACTTTGTAGAATGTGCATAATTGTGTTCACATGTCGAACTCCAATGATCACGAACAATTGAGCTCTCACATTATTATCGAGTACATTATGAACCATATAAGTAATGTTCTGTTGTTCCTGGTCAAAGAAATACATAAAATGGTTAAGCAGAAGTTCAGCTGTGATATTATGTACAAAAAGACATAGTATGCACGGCGAAGGTGCATTGACTTAGTGTACGGTGGTTGGCCCACTTATATAGCACAGTTACCAACATTCATGTAGGAGTTAGTAGTGACCAACCTCGGTACAATTGTCTCTTGGCTGCCCTGTCTACAGAGCACATCGCGGTGCCTCATTTTTTACTACGTCTTTTGGGCTTTCGTGCCTGCCATCGAAACATTGAGGTTCCTAAAACCTACTATTTGCATAGATGGAACATTCATGAAAGGGCAATATAAATCCAAACTTCTAGTTGCTGTTGGTTTTGAGGCGAACAATCGACTTCTACTACTGGCTTTTGCACTTGTGGATAAATAAACGAATCGCAGTTGGGGATGGTTTATGCAACAGCTGCGCCAGTACATTTTTGGAAATGTCTCCAAAATTTGCATCATCTTCGATTGACACAAGGGCATTATTAACGCCATGCCAAATTGGCCGGATGGCAATGCAGTTCACAGGTTCTGCTTGGTCCATGTCCAAGCTAATTTTACAAAAAAATTTAAAAACCAGTGGTAAGATAATTCTATAGTACATATTTTAAGTCCACGTTGATGTTACTACATATTGAACTTATGACAGAATTATGCATATTCTTTTAGATTGAAAGATCCTGTGTGGGCCGCCGGATCTGCCGAACAAGAAAGAAATTAGGGTTAGTGCATTAAGGTTTACAGTTTATGATTTATGTTGTAATAACTAGGGTTAAGGTTAGGATTTGGGTTTAGGGTTAGGGTTAAGGTTTAGGGCTTGTAGGTTTAGGGTTTATGGTTTAAAAGTTAGGGGTTAGGGTTGGGGATAGGGTTAAGGATAAGGTTTAAGGTTTATGGGTTTAGGGTTAGGGCTTAGGGTTTAAGGTTAGGATTTAGGGTTTATGTTTACGATTAAACTTTAGGGCTAGTGTTTAGGGTTCAGATTGGTTTAGGGTTTTAGGGCTTAGGATTTCTTTCTCTTAAGGGTTATGGTTACGATTAAGGTTTGGGTTTGGGGTTTATCTTGGTTTAAGGTTTAGGCTTAGGGTTAGGGTTACGATTACGGTTAGAGTATAGGGTTAGCGTTTATGGGTTTAGGGTTTAAGGGTTAGGGGTTAGGATTTAGAGTTAGGGCTTAGGGTTTCGGGTTTCTTTCTCTTAAGGTTTAGGGTTTAGGATTTACGGTTACGATTAGGGCTTGGGTTAGGGTTTAGGGTTTAGAGTTAGGGCTAGGGTTTATGGGTTTAGGGTTTAAGGGTTAGGGGTTAAGGTTTAGAGTTAAGGCTTAAGGTTAGGGTTTTTGGTTTAGGTTTATGGTTACGATTAGGGTTTGGGTTTAGGGTTTAAATTGGGTTAGGATTTTAGGATTTAAGGTTTATGGTTTTGGGTTTTGGTTAGGGTATATGGTATAGGGTTTAGGTTATGGTTATGGTTATAGTTAGGGTTAGAGTTTAGGGTTTGCGTCAAGGCAAAAAACATTGTGATTCAAGTAATTAATTAGGAAAAAAAACGTTGCAAGTAATTATCATTCAATGAAAGTAATTAGGAGATCTTTTTATTTTTTACCTCCATTTTTTTTCTACATTAGTGGGTAAGAAAATCACAATTAGATATAGCCCCCCAAATGTAATTTTTTTTTTAACTTTTGGAGGTAAAAAAAATTATTATTCAAGTAATTAATTAATAGAAGAATTTTTTTTTACCCTATAAACTGATTCAAGTAATTAATTAAGACAAATACATACCATTATTTATAAATAATTTATTTCTTTAAGGATTAACTTAAAAAATACATACCATTCCCTAGTTGTGAATTCCATAAACCATTCCCAACTTGTGAATTAACATACCATAATAATTTATTTTTATAAATAAGTAATTAATTATTTTTAAGATACTTCTTTAGGATTAACAAGTAATTCAAGTAATTAATTATGATAAATACATACATTTCCCTAGTTGTGAATTAACTTTTTTTCTTATTTTTCAAAAGATGAAAATACTAATTGATATAATTAATAGAAGAATTATTCAAGTAATTAATTAAGATAATAATTTTTTTTGGAAATACTAATTTATTTTTTGATATAAATTAACTAATTGCTAACCTAATAATAACAGTAAATTTTTTTTTCACATTTTTTTCTTTAACATTTGGGGGCTAAATGGCAATTATTGCCTAATTGTGAGAGTCACCGAGCTACACTTGTGCAGTGACTCTCATAATTAGGCAATAATTGCCATTTTAGCCCCCAATTGTATAAAAAAAAACTTGGGGGACTCATCGCGCAATGCTTGGGCGGTGACTCTCACATTGTATTTGAAATTGCACAAAGCCCCCTTCCTTAAACACACCTGCACACATTTTAATCTCACCGTGCTATCAGCCAGTCGAATTTGATCTTTTTTATCCTATGCTATCAGCCAGTCGAATCTCACCGTGCAGGTGTGGCTAAAGCCTTGAATGTATAAATGAAGGTTAATTTATCAATCTTCTTTTTTAATTACAAGTTCACAATCAAGACTACTTAAAGTGGTTAGTGAGAAAGGATTCACTATCTCATGGCACAAAGTTTACATAATTGTCGCAAACTTTAACAGAATAAAGGACATATTAGTTAGTGGATAATTGAGTACACTAGTAGCCGTAAAATATTTCATCTTTTTTACTAACATTATTAGAAGAAATCACTATCCAGATAAAGCTTATTTGTGCATGAACACATCGCCATATTTTGAAATCGAATAGTTAATTAGTGCTTCCGCACTGGTCAGATTATCTAATTCACTAATCTGATCCGTGGTCTTTGCGTACCTACCACATTATAATCACAGCGAGTACACTTGTGTCCATAAAATATTTTAACTTTATACAAAAAGAAAAAGAAATATTAGAAGAACTCGCAAGTGTATGCATGCGCGCAATTATTATGTACGAGATCAAGCCATTCCCTGTTTTATAGTTGTCCAATTAGTTAATAACTTTGAAACTTTTTTTCGCTCAAAAGTTTTCTGCATCACTGGTCATTTTCTTTCTTCTCAGTATTCATGAATCATTTCTGATACTTTTCTTTTTAAAATTGATATTCGCTTGTATTATTAGATATTGATATCATGCACCAAATGTTTTCCTGTGCTACTCTGAAACAATGCTTTTCCTGTTTCATTATGTGAAGAAATTACATGCATGTCCAGCTAACCCAAATTTGAACATATACTAGGTTCATTTCATTCGTTAATCTTGCCGTGTTGAACTTAAATTTACTGGGGCATCAAGCCAACAAATTCATATGTATCTAATATCTTTTTCGTCATTTATTCGCTAGGATGCTTGTTCTCAATAGTTTAAGATAGGTTGATTGTGTATACACATACATACATATATACATGCATAATATATATATATATATATATAGACACACACACGTATGTACGTACACACACACACACACGTATATACATATATACATGCATAATATATATATATATATAGACACACACACGTATGTACATACATACATATAATTATTTATGTATGTACATATGTACTTATGTATGTACGTATGTGTGTGTGTGTATAAAAACCTAAAAATTCTTTTGAGGCGTTCTTAACTATTTTAGTCTTTTAAATATATGTAATTCTTTTAGCTGGAAAACGGTGAATTGTGAGCAGCAGCTCTTGAAGTTCTTCAGAAAATAGATTTCAAATTTTTTTTAAAAATATAATACGAACATATGCATATTTTGTATCATCTTTAGAATAGCACAATACACTACCGAGAACAAGATTTTACACCAATACAGTACAATATGCTTCATCATTAAAATGGCACAATAAACTATCCAGAACAACCTTTTACACCAATACGGTACAATACTATTATGTTTCATTGAAGCAAACACACAATAATTTTAACTCTTCCAAATGATACAATCTTAATCAAGCATACATTTATTCACCACATAATTAACATTGATCATACATATTATAATTTTTATATGAGAGTCTCAACACCCTTAGTGAGCATCTCAAGTAGGTTCATCAATGAATTTGGATCCGGGACGGTTGGAATTAGCTTCACATACTCCAGGGTCGATGTTGCCATGTTCTTATTACCATGCGTTTCAACATGAAAGGTTATACTGATTATCTTGTATAATTGCATGAGATCTCCTTCAATCACCTTATATGTGACTGACTTCTTATGATCGTCTACGGCTTCAATTATCGCTTTTGCCACATTCTTTTTTCCCTTTAGATGATAAATAACAGTTGTATCAAGCAATATACAGGCAGTATTAACTCCCAAATGGGAAAAAAAAAAGGGATGTAGAAACTAAACAGCCAAAGACAAAATTTTAGGCCAATATTTTCCAATATGAATTCTATTCATAGCCAGGTCCATAAAATTATTCTTTTTGACTTGCATGCATGAAAAAAAGAAATGGAAAGGTTTTGGAAAGAAAAAATAGAATGATTTGAAGTAATAATTATAAAATTACCAATAGTATAGTTGCACATGATGACAGATCCTACGGTTCCCCATGAACCTTTGAGCAGCACCATGCTTTGGACTAAATCAGGGAACGCTTCGGCCAAGTGATATGGTTTGTATGCAAAGATTTCGTAAAAAACATCTCCACTGAACTTTGCCTCTATTTGGGAAACTAGCCTACCACCAAGACTCATTGCTTCTCAGATTGTTTGCCAACCAAGAAAATAATAAGCTAGATGAAAGCAAAGGGGTGAGGAAATATTGGAACGACTTTAGGGGTTTATATAGACGTTGGTCAATGGTAAAAGTTATCAACGGCCAAATTGTCACCATTCCAAGACTTGTCCAACCATTATTGCTGACATGGAACTTAAATTCTAATGGGGTGACACGATTAAGCAGTAAATAGACTCCTTTCTGTTTACTTGTATGTTAAAATTGAAAATTGATATGTATCCAAAACTTTCTAGAGTTTTCTTTCATAAAATCCTTTCTTTAAAAACTTTGAATAGAATAAATCTCGGAAGTGTCTCTTTCGAAACTCGTGCAATCAAATGCAAGATAGAAGGGAATATTCGAATTCAGTTATTAAAGCTTTGGAGAGAACCACATGAGATCTACTGTGTTATTTTTTCCAGTACCATTTAAGTGCCATTCATAAAGAATTGTTACTTTACATTCACACTATAATAATTATCTAATTTATTTAAGTATATACGCGAGATGGCAATTTCTTGTACCTGACACTCAATTGGCACTGAGAAAAGTAATACTGAGGATCCCAACTGGGAGAGAACGGCAGATGAAAGAATTTTATGATTTTGTGAACTTTCTTATATGGTACTACAATAAATATGAAGTTTACTTAAACGAATGTTGTTACTAAAGAAGAGAATGTTGTGAACAACAGAGAGAGAGAGAGAGAGAGAGAGAGAGAGAGAGTTGTCACTACAAATTTTGAGTGATGTAAAAAAATTTGTCCCTAAATATTTTAAGTTGCATGTAGGGTTTAAATGCAGTGATAATCCACCACTTATCACTCACTATTTTACTCCTTTCATTCCATGGGCCTTTTGTCCCTTTCTATCTAACATCATATCTATTTTCCATTCATATAGGATTCATACCATGGTTGAAACCTAAAAATAACAATTCAAGGGATGACAATATAGATCAAGCATTAAATCAATTATCTATTAATAAGAATACTTCACCAAATTCATTGAAAATAATAGAAAGTGCGTGCTATGTGGTTCTATGGAATATAGAAAATAGACGGAGTATTCTGTATTATGCATATACAATCCACTCGACATTACGGAATATTCTGCATCAAAAGCAAATTATAAGAATGAATGTGAAATATTCTGTAAATATTTCATAACAAAGCATTGATTCTTTCTATTTTTCATATTCTATAAAATTACAGAGGGGGTTATGTGATCATATTAAAAAGATTAGAGGACTATGTGATTAAAAACGATACAACAAGGGGTATTTTGTAATTTATTGTAATAATATAGGATCAAACCTTTGACTTATTATCTGTCAATAAGAATACTTCACCAAATTCATTGAATTTCAAATTTATAATGGAAAAACAAATTCTCTAGATATAATAAATTATAGAAGTGAAAGTTTAACTAAGATTTTAGAAGCACCTATTATAGCTATGTTGTTAAAATTAGTCAAGCTTCTCTGCATGCTCTTTCCCGGTAAAATCACCTGAAATAACAAAATGATCCGTGTTCTCTACAACCTGACTGCTTACATTTTGACCTTGTTAGCCGCAGAAAATGCACCAAGCGTGGCAAACTCATTTAAATTCTTGCAACTCACCCCATCACTATCATTATCTAAATCAGTTTCCTTTATTTGCTTGTCATAATATTCTTAATTATCCTCAAAGCCCTTTGCATGATATATCCATCTTAACTCTCGATATTTATTTCCCATATTACATTCATCACAGGGACATGGGTTGTGATATTTCAGTCCCCATTCAACTAGGCAAATTGTAAAAACTCTTCAACGCCTTTAATATAAATAGGGTCCAACTTGTTCTTAGTCATCATATAATTTTTATCCATCTAAGATAAAAATAAAAAAATAGCTAATTTTTATAAGAAAATATATACCATCTTATAAGAAAAATCATAGGGGTACTTCTTTTTTATTATCTAATTTGTTTTGTAGATTTATTTGCGCATGAAACAATTCATACTTATAATATTGGGTAAATTACAAAGTATCCCATTGTGGTATCGCTTTCAACCACATAATCTCTCTATTTTTTCAATATGACCATGTAATCCCCTGTGGCTTTATGAAATGTAAAAAATAGACAGAATCAATACTCCGTCATAGAATATTCTACATTTGCTTCTTATAATCTGCTACCAATGTGAAATATCCTGTAATGTTGAGTGGGTTAAACACACATAGTGCAGAATATTCCGTCTATTTTTCACATTCTAAAAAAACCACAAAAAGGTTATATGTTCGTACTGAAAAGATAAAGGGATTATGTTGCCAAAAGCTATACCACAAAGGGTATTTCATAATTTACCCTATAATATTTGTAACTTTTATTGTCTAATTGCTTGAATATCTATTATTTATGATTTTATTCTACAATAATATTTCTAAGTTATTGAAATATTTCTAATGTAACATTTAGACTTTCAGTGAGATTAGTTAATACATCTGAAGGACTTTAAATGTTTATTCACCTCAATATTGTTCATACTATTTTAAAAGTTTTTTTTTAGCAACTTTTTAACTAACTATATAACCATTTATCTTTCGGACGTTTACTTTTAACAAAAATTTGAATAATTATTTTAATATTGCGAATGACTAAAACAAATTTGAATTTAATTTTAAATAATATATAATTAATATTTTTACAAGTGGACACAAATTGAGTTCGCAAGGATAATCTTTTGCTTGATTAAATGAGAGCACACATTAATCTGGTGGCCTTTCTTTTCAAGTTAAATAGCTACCAATATGTTTGTTCAAAAAACTACAAAAGAACTACATAATTACCAACAATTTTTTTTAAAATAAAACTACTATTTAAATTTAATAAATAACAACTACCTCATTATGTTGCTTTATCTAACTGAATTTAGATTCATAATTGTTTTAAACACACATATAGAATGTGTCATAATCACTAGTTACTTATAAAGTTAATCACTTTTTTTTTTTGTAAGGGTGAGCAGGGGGCGCAAGAACAAAGTTTTTTCGTTCTTAGAAAAAGAAGCAAGAGGGATCCTAACTTCGTTGAAGAATGAAAACGTGCATAAGCCCATATATAGTTCACTTATTCAATGGAATTGAAACGATGGATTCTAATCACCTTTTAACAAGAAAAAAAATATTAGAAAAGTTAATGCCAAAAGAGAACTTAATTAAGGTTTCAACCAGTGATGTTAAAATTGTACTAGATAGTGAAAGTGTGTCTTACAAAATCGAAGGACTTGAGAAGAAATAACTTGCTTTGTGTTATTTTCTTTACCTGAAAAACCTCTTGTTAGGCAGTTGAGATCCTCAATACCACTTTTCTCAATGCCAATTGAGTGACATTCACAAGAAAGTGTCACCTTACATTCACACTCTAATAATTATCTAACTTATCTAAATGTGAATGCAAGGTGGCATCTTCTTGTGAATGGCACTCAATTGACATTAAAAAAAATGGTACTGAGGATCCCAACTGCTTATTAGGATGATCCAAACAATTACAAAACTTTTCATTAGAAGAAAGCACACAAAAAGTTCAACTTTGACATGATACAAACTTAATCAGGCATATCTGTATGCAATTCAAACTTTATATACTGCAACTCCTAATCTTTCTTATTTCACTCCCCTGAAAATGTTTATGTACCCAAAATTTTTAATTTGTGCCCAAGCGGTTTTAAACTCCATTTTCGGTAGAATTTCATGGTCGAACATGTACACGTAGATAGTGCAGTTTGTCAAATCAGGGATATTTTTGGAAAATAAAAGTCAGCATTTAAAATAAAAAATTGTAAAAAATGTTAACAAAAGACAATACATCATGAATTAATACTGAATAAATTATAGACAAAGGGGACAGAAGGGATTTTGGGACAAGGGATTCATACAGTTAAAAGATTCAAGTGGAGCTAACAACAATTTTCATTTTTCTTGGGTAAAACTTTTGAAAGTTTAAAGTGTCTAATTCTTTACATGGTCTAATATAGTTCAATAGTTATAAGTGAGAATCTGTTTTTTTTTTTTTTTAAAGGTAAGTAAGAACAAAAAAGATTTTGTTTTTAACAAAAGGAGCAAATTCTTCACCCTTAAGAAAAGAAGCTAGAGCTGACTTTTTTTTTTTTTGGGGAAATTTTTATGTGTTGTATTGATATAACAGTGAGGATTTACAAATTTTAAGGCAGCTTAAGTTTAGCCCTCATAATTGGGAAGGCTATGCTTAAGCTACCTCTTAGAACCAAGTTTACAGTCAGAGCAAACTTCTACAAGCTCCAAAATCATGCATATACTATGCATAATCATCAGTACAAATACACAAAAACAAAATGAGTCTTCTACAGACCAAATATTTTTAATGACAGTCCCCATTCTATTGCCAACTCCCAATTTCGATGATTATAGGGTACTTTCCTCCAAGAAATCACTGCTTCTATGACTGCTCTCCTTATGTCTTCAACTAGTCTGCATGGAGTTGTGTTCTGTTTCTGGTGCAAGCTCCTGTTACGTGCTTTCCAAACATGATAAATTGTAGTTGCTAGCATAAACCTGTTAATTTTATCAGCAAATGAGTTAGTCTTCCAATGAGAGCTCATCCAGCTTAATTCCTCTCTCCACGTATATTGTCCCTTGAAAATAAAGCTGAAGGTTTGGACTTTCTGCCAAACTATTGCTGTAACTGGGCATTGAAAGAACAAGTGATCTAAATCCTCTTCCACCTGTTTGCATAGCTCACAATTTGCACTTTCCAAGGTTAAACCCCAATCCTTCATTCTTCTTTTTGTTGTTAGTCTTCTTCTGCATGCAAGCCAAAGAATAAAAGAGAATCTTGGAACATGGCCTGGCCCCCAAACAAGTTTATACCACTCTACTTCCTGCTGCCTTGGTTTTACATATGCGATTGCTGACTTAACTTCTTCAAATAGTAAACTTGTACAGAAACCCAAGCATGGTTCACAATGGGGACCGGGTTTGACTAGTCAGAAGCATTGTAAGTGGTCATTGAAGGTGTGTAACTAGATAGTAAAAATTTGTAACCACTTTTGACTCATAAACGATGTTGTTTTTTAGTTTTAAATCTGGCCAGCATTATGCTCCAATCTCACTCGTCTATAGTTGGCCCATTTAATCTGGATCGTGAACTTGTTGCAAATAAAAATTGTGAGTCCTCATTTCACTTATTCAACACAAGTGAACTAATGAATGTTAATCACCTTTAACAAGAAAAACAAATGGCATTAAAAATAGTTAATGCCGAAAGAGAACTCAGTAAAATTTCATCGTTAGTCGTGTTAAAAGTGTAGTGGAAGTGTTTTTTAAACAATCGAGAATCTTGCAAAGAAATAACTAGCATTATGTAATTCGTTACCCAAAAAGCCCCCTAATCAAAACGATCCAAACAATTACATTACTTTTCATAGAAGCAAACATACAATAACTTCAATTTTTGACATGATACAATCTTCATTAAGCACATTTGTACACAATACAGATTTTACATATTTCAACTCATAAACATTCATATTTCATACCACAGGCCCAGAGTCGGTGTCTCTTTAGCTGGTGTGATGACTCTCAATGCCCTTTGTGATTCCAAAGGCGAAGTCTATTAATGAATTTGGATCTGGAACGCTTGGTGATAGCTTTACATACTCCATGATCCATGTCACTAAATTTTTTCCACCACGAGTGTCGACATGGACGGTTATGCTCATAGTTCTGTACAACTGCATGAGATCTCCTTCAATCAACTTATATGTCACTGACTTGTTATAGGAATCTATGGCCTCAATTACGGCTTTGACCACACTCTTTCTTCCCTCTGATAAGGGGAAAAAGAGGAAGAACTGAGTCTTCGATAGTAAGAGTATTATATCTCAAAGCCATATAGTGTATGCACGAATCATGTTAATCCTTGCATAGGCCAAATTTGCTACATTATTAAGGCAAAAAATAGCATAGGAAGGCAAAAATCTTGTATTTTTCGAACACAAGACTTTTAATCAATCAATCCAGTGTTGAATCATGTTAACAAATAGAGATATGTAGCACTATTTTCACGTTGCACGCAGGGTCTATGAAGAATATGTTACACCAAAGAGAATGAGATATCGGAATGGAAAAAAAAGAATAGAGTAAATGATGAGTAAATTGAAAACCAGACATGTACCAAGAGTATAATTTGCCAGGACAACAGATCCTACAGTTCCCCATGAACCTTTAAGTAGCACCATCTTTTGAACTGCTTCAGGAAAGGAACTAGCCAAATGATGTGGTCTGTATGCAAAGATATCATGAAACACATCTCCACTAGACTTTACCTCTAGTGATGAAACCAACCTGGCACTGGGACTCATTTCTTCACAGTTTTGTTCGTCAAGCAAGAAAATATGAAAGATGAAGGTAAAGGGGTGAGGAAATATTGGAAAGGCTTTGGGGTTTTATATAGGCGCTGATCACTTGTCACTTGTAGGCATTATCAATGGCCAAAATATATCTTGATGTGGTTGTCTTGTTTGAAATATGATTTCAGTATTTTTTTTTTCTTTATTTAAGTGGATGTGGTAGGTTTGCCAATTATGGATATGGTTGGAGTACATTCCTTTGCAAAAATTGAACCAAAAAGAGAAAACACTAAGATTATGGACATCATGGATATTGTTGAAGTCAATTGGGTGGTTAGAATCTTTAGTATATTTTTCGTATATTTTGAATTTGGAAGGCCTTTCATGTATGGGTCTATTTCTCAGTACATTTGTCTCATTAAGGGCTAAAGCTCAGTTCCTCAGTATCATCTAACATTTCATGTATGGGTCTTTTGCTCTTTTTTTTGTGTATTTTTTACAATTCGGATTGGGTTTTTAGGGTCTTTCATAAATGATGAACTTGTTTATGCTTTGTGTTTCTTTCATGGATTTGTGGAGTGTTCTCTAATTTTGTACTCCTGTTGTCGATTAGTAAATCTATAAATCTTTGCCTATATATGTCATTGGGCCGCTATGATATTTCGTACTTCTGTCTTGGGTTTCTTCTTTTGTAGACTTGTATCTCGAATTTATTTTGGGGGCTTGTGGAATGTTTTTCAATTTTGTATTACATTGTTTGATTAGTGGATTTATGTACCTTTCTTATGGATATAGGTAACTTTGATCGAATTACATTAAATTCATTGAGTTGATGTATTTACCTTCTTTTATGTTATGCTCTCGTCATCTTAGGTAGATATCAAAGATTTCGGATAATTCCCTGTGCCATAATTTCATAAAAGAAAATATCATTGAATGGACTCAGGGGTTTGCAAAGACATTGATCAGTTGTCACTTGTCTGCACCATTAATGGCCAAAATGTCATACTAACAGGTTCCTACTGCAATTGTCTTATTTGAGATACTAATGAATATTTTCATTAAATAATTAGATATGGTTGGTTTTTAATTTCTATTATTCTTTGCTAATTATGTAAATGGGCGGAATACATTCTTTGGCAATAATTGGATAGGAATGAAAAAATACATAGATGATAGATTCGGTATATGTACAGGTTTATTTATAAATCATGTGATATATTCAACAATTATGTGGTCGGAATGATATATCATGATGTCAATAAAGTAATGTCGCTTATTCTTATTTTTTGTGTTCCAAATGAAGTTTGAGAATGATAGAAAACATCGTTTAAGGAAGTAGCAGGAAATACATAGGGCAAGCGGACATAGCTAACTTGAATTTAAGAAGACACTTGCGATGAATATTATATTTCCCTCTCAAGTATCAAAGAAGAAGAGATGATTTATAGTGTAAAATTACATTTCAAGAAAGTGAATATTTGCTTAGAATAGTTAGGAGAGTAAATAAGATATTCATTATGGGAAGAAAGGGAACTTCCATTGAATGTTAATTCCCCTTCAAACATCACTAAAAGTTGTAACACGCCTTTATGCAAAATGTCTGAGCTGATGCCTCAGGTACGAAATTCTAGCATGTTGAGGACATGCATTTATTAGATAAATAAAAAACAGAGCGAGAATGAAATTGCACCTGAAGAAATATCCAAAGACAAAAATATCAGTCCAATAGCATAAAAAACAATAACACTAGGCGTAGAATGAAAATTTGAGGATAATGAGCCTATCAACAATTGGATGGATAATACTGAGTTAGATGTTCAAACAAAATTGCCAGTGTCAACCATTCAGATCAATCTACATCCTTCTTGTAATACCAATGACCTTCTGGGGCAATTAGGTAATTCGCATGATTTGAGGTGATGATGTAATTAGCAAAATGATGAGGGACTAACTTGCAATTAAGGAAAGTTTATTTTTTCCTAAAAGATTTAGGGTTTTCTTTCTCCTCCATTTTCTTCCTCCTCTATCTCTCTCTACTAGCTCTCTTTTTCTCTTTTCCTCTCTCTCAAATCTCTACTCTTTCTTGAAGAAGAAAGTGGAGCGCATTATTCTCATAGGGAAGCAAGAAGGAGGAGACCTTGAGCCTTCTACCCAACTCCCTACTCAAGGTAAATTCCCAAATTTTACTTCATATTTCTTGGGCCTTGGTTTATTATAGAAGTAGTGTGATTAGTGGATGATTAATGGAAGTTTTAGAATCTCTTGTGCTTTAATGATCACGTGCTAAGTGTTTGTAGTGTATATATATTAATTGGGTGGTTGATTTAGGAAGAATGTGGGTGAAGAACATTTAGGGCCAATGTATGATTTATGACTTGTATTTATGATAAATGAAGTGTAATGAGTGTAATGAGATATTATACTGCCTTATTATGCCATTTTGGGGTTGGATTGTTGATTAGATTGTGTTGGGTTTGGATGGAGTGCAACTTGTGTGTGTGAAAGGAAAAATCTGAAAATTTCGTAGGTGAGACGTGGACAAAGGCGGATGAGACGCAGCCAGGGCTCACCTGGCTCGCGCCCACAGCAAGTCTCTGAGGGGATGAGTCGCGGGTGAGGCCGAGTGAGCCGCAACCGTGGCTCAAGAGTTGGAGCTCGTGGCTAGTCCCTAACAACCGAGCTGCGGGCAGGGCTGAAGCCAGCCGCGACCAGGTAGAGGCCGCAGCTCAGCCCTTGCAGTGAGCCGCAGCTAGTTCCATTGGATCCGCAGGCGCGGATCAAAAGGGTCCACCCGCGGATCACCTCAGTTTTTAATCGTTTTGTTTCGTTCTACGTTCTAAGTCCAAGTTTGAGTTTCAATTATGATTTCTTGGTAAAGTTAGTGTATAATTGGATATTTATTTGTATGTTTTAGGCGAGGAACGTGGCCGACGTTTTGTGAAATATTAAGTTAGTTGGGATCGAGGTAAGTGGGACTTGTATCCTTTGGATTTTAGGAAAATGATATTGTCAAAGTACGATTGTTTTGAAATTATACTTGCTATATTAAATGGCTTGATTGTAATTTTGTTCTCTTTTAACTTTGATTTGACAAGATATAAATGAATTATTTGAACAATGAAGTGAATATGTGCATGTATAATGTTATATGAGTGACCGAACTGGCCAGGTGATAGTCAGTAAGACCGAACTGACCGGGTAAAGTCAGTCTGACTGAGCTGACCGGGTTAAAGTTAGTCTGACCACGCTGACCGAGATAAAGTCAGTATGACCGAGCTGACCGGGTAAAAGTCAGTATGACCCGACAACCGGGATACAGTGAATGACTGGATATCCAAGACTTTGTTTGAATGAATTGAACCTTTGTTTGAATGTGATGATGCTTTGTTTAAGTGCATTGTCCGATCTTGATACTTGATATTGAATTCGTGATTAATTGTGCATTGTCTAGCTTCTTCGTACTTATATGAGCTATTAACTATGTGTTTGAACGTAACTATATGTATGACACCTTCAAGCCACAAGGTGATGCTTTTGCCACTTACTGAGTGATTTTGTCACTCACCCCTTCCCTGTTGTTATGCAGTGCTTGATGATCGTGTAGCTGAAGAGTGTGCTGACACTCATAGTTAGTAAGGTGATTGGATGGTATTAATTTAGCAATGATTTGTATTTATGTTCTTAAACTATGTTTGTACTATGTTAAGTAAGGTTTAGAGTTTAGTGATTGGGATAGGCATTTAGATTTGTGAATCTGAAGTATTAAATACTATAGTATTGGATGACAATGTACTTGTATCTAATGATATTAATTGACTTGGGATATTGTTAATGGCTTTATTATGTAATAGTTGGGATGTTTATGTTAGATGCTTTGACCTTTTGAGCATTGTGACTCAACTTAGCCTGGTCACGACGCTGTTATGTCCCGGGCACGGGGCGTGACATTTTATTAGTATCAGAGCTTAGGTTACGATGACTGGAACTTGGTTTTGCAATCGTGTATTGCTTAGATTTTAGGAATTAATCATTAGAACTTAAGTTTTCTCTCTCCTACGTTTATGAGTCTAAGATATGATCATCAAGTATTAAGGATTTGTTAACCAAAGCTTTAATTTGCTATTGTTAAGTGTTTTAAGGTGCGACCCCTAAAATTAAGTTTATGATTCTCTAGTTTGAAGTTATGACCATCTATGATAAGAGTTTAGGCGATGGTTATGAGATATTAAGTTATAATTACTAAAGTATAGGCCATGTACACAAGAGCTTTAAGTGATAATCATCTTAACTAAGTTATGATCTTTAGATAATGAGTTTATGATCCTATAAGTATAAAGGCTTAAGTTTGAACTTTCTTAGAGTTTAAGTTTTGATTTCATGAAAGCTTAAGTGTGAATTTTACGAAATTTATGGATTGATCCTTATTAGAATCTAGGTGAAAATTTTTAGAGCTAAGTTTGAACTCTATTGAAATCTAAGTCTAAGTTTCACTAATGTCTAAGTTTGAATCTTCGTATAGCCTTAGGTTTGGATTTTAATAGAACCTCAAGTTTGAATTTTATTAAAGCTTAAGTTTAAATCTTATGAAAGTCTAAGTTTGATCCCTATTTGAAGCTTAAGTTTGGACCTTCTTGGATGTTAGTTGGTTAAGATTTGAAAACTATTAGTTTGCTTGTATTAAGGGTACCTTAAGTAGTAATTGGGATTGGTAATGTTTTCTTTTGTGATTGATTTTGATAATTGTGGATATCGACTTATTACATTAGGTCTACTTATATTGTATTTGGGGTGTATTAAATATTTGAAGTATTATTGGTGGTTAAATGTTATTGAATGGGATGGATCGATAGTTACAGGTAGATGTTTAATTGTCCTATGTTTATGTAGTTAGGAATAGCTAATGTTTGTAGGATATCTTAAGTTTGAATGTTTTGTGTGCCCTCTTAAGTATGAATATTGTTGAATGTTGGGATAATTAATGTGTACGTTGGACAAGATGTTGAAACTAGTTTATTCATACTTCGGGTAGCCAACCTTAGCGTGGGTCGACTTAGTTATTGACGTTTGTGTTTAAGTACATAGTTGTTGCTAGTGATAGTTGCTATTTAGGATCTCTGATAGATTGTTATTAGGAAGAATAGATCTAATATCACTCATATCGCAGAATGCTGCCAAGGCGTGGACCAAGAATGGAAGCTTTCGAGGATAGGAACAGTAAGAGTGTAGTGGGAGACACCGATGTACCCATAGAAGACATAGGCCTAAACAGGGAAGAAGATGACGAAGAGATGAACGTGCCACTTGGGAGTTTCATGACTGATGCTTGACGAACCGCTCGTAGAACTACAGAAGAGAGAACTTCCCAAGTGACTCCTCCTATTCGACCAGAGAACGTGACTCCTATCGCTCCTCAATTAGGACCCGACTACTCTTGCCATTGCCTACCAAGTCATGCAAGGATGGCAACACCACCAACAACAACACGAGAGAAATCGAAAGGAACATGAAAAGATAAAAGTAGCAGTCCGATATCATTTCAAAGAGCTTAACAAGGTTAATGTCCATACTTTTGATGGGAGTTCAAATCCAGATAAAGTAGAAAGGTAGTTGGTGCAAGTAGAGAAGAAATTTCAGACAATGTAAGTACCGGATAACATACAACCTCAAGTAGTGACATCTTTCTTAGTTGGTGAGGCCTGAAAAATGGTGGGACGGCGTGACACTAAATCTGGCCTCCTCAGGGCACATTTTGATTGGAGTGACTTCAAGAAGATTTTTCTCCAACACTACTTTCCCCCGGCTATTCGTATCCAAAAGATTCAACGATTCAACCAACTCAAGCAAAGCTCTATGACCATTGGGGAATACTATAGCGCTTTTCTTTCGTTAGGTCGCTTTGTTCCCTCTACCATGGCGGATGAGACTATGAAGATGGTAGCTTTTAAAGATGGCTTGAATGGTTGCATTCAATTCAAAATCTCGGGCAACTTTTACGTATCATGTGACCAAATGTATGAAGCTAGTTTGAATGCAGAGCAAGATATAAGAAGGAGTGACACGGAGACAAGACAACAAGAGAGTGAGCCATTCACTAGACAGGATCAATCTTCACGTGACTTGGAATCTTTTCAATCAGTGAGATCACCCCGACCGAGGTCGGCCTGTTGGTACTGCAAGAAATTTCACAATGGTGAATGCAAATTTAAAGCACGTGTTTGTTTTGGATGTGGTCAAGTAGGACACAAAGTGAACGATTGTCCAAATGGTAGATCCGATACAGGTACGTAAGTTTCGAAACCGAAACTTTTGTAAGAGGGGAAGAATGTAATACCAATAACCTTCTGGGGCAATTAGGTAATTTGACATGATTTGGGGTGATGATGTAATTAGCAAAATGATGAGGGACTAACTTGCAATTAAGGAAAGTTTATTTTTGCCTAAAAGATTTAGGGTTTTCTTCCTCCTCCATTTTTCTTCCTCCTCTATCTCTCTCTACTAGCTCTCTTTTTCTCTTTTCCTCTCTCTCAAATCTCTGCTCTTTCTTGAAGAAGAAAGTGGAGCACATTATTCTCATAGGGAAGCCAGAAGAGAAGACCTTGAGCCTTCTACCCAATTCCCTACTCAAGGTAAATTCCCAAATTTTACTTCATATTTCTTGGGCCTTGGTTTATTATAGAAGTAATGTGATTAGTGGATAATTAATGGAAGCTTTAGAATCTCTTGTGCTTTAATGATCATGTGCTAAGTGTTTGTAGTGTATATATGTTAATTGGGTGGTTGATTTAGGAAGAATGTGGGTGAAGACATTTAGGGCCAATGTATGATTTATGACTTGTATTTATGATAAATGAAGTGTAATGAGTGTAATGAGATGTTATACTGCCTTATTATGCCATTTTGGGGTTGGATTGTTGATTGGATTGTGTTGGGTTTGGATGGAGTGCAACTTGTGTGTGTGAAAAGGAAAATTTGCAGATTTCGCAGGTGAGACGTGGGCAGAGGCGGATGAGACGCAGCCAGGGCTCACCTGGCTCACGCCTGCGGTAAGTCTCTGATGGACGAGCCGCGAGTGAGGCCGAGTGAGCCGCGACCACGGCTCAAGAGTTGGAGCCCGCAGCTAGTCCCTGACGATCGAGCAGCAGGTAGGGCTGAAGCCAGCCGCAGCTCAGCCCTTGCAGCGAGCCGCGGCTGGTTCGTTTGGATCCGCGGGCGCGGATCAGAAGGGTCTACCCACGGATCACCTCAATTTTTAACCATTTTGTATCGTTCTAATTCTAAGCCCAAGTTTGAGTTTCAATTATGATTTCTTGGTAAAGTTAGTGTATAATTGGATGTTTATTTGTATGTTTTAGGCGAGGAACATGGCCGACGTTTTGTGAAGTATTAAGTTAGCTTGGATCGAGATAAGTGGGACTTGTATCCCTTGGATTTTGGGAAAATGATATTGTCAAAGTACGATTGTTTTGAAACTATACTCACTATATTAAATGGCTTGATTGTGATTATGTTCCCTTTTTACTTTGATTTGACAATATAAGATATAAATGAATTATTTGAACAATGAAGTGAATATGTGCATGTATAATGTTATATGAGTGACCGAACTAACCGGGTGATAGTCAGTAAGACCGAACTGACCGAGTAAAGTCAGTCTGACGGTGCTGACCGGGTTAAAGTCAGTTTGACCGCGCTAACCGGGTTAAAGTCAGTCTGACCGAGCTGACTGGGTAAAAGTTAGTATGACCAGGCAACCGGGATACAGTGAATGACTGGATATCCAGGACTTTGTTTGAATGAATTGAACTTTTGTTTGAATGCGATGATGCTTTGTTTAAGTGCATTGTCCGGTCTTGATACTTGATATTGAATTCGTGATTAATTGTGCATTGTCTAGCTTCTTCGTACTTATATGAGCTATTAACTATGTGTTTGAACGTAGCTCTATATATGACACCTTCAAGCCACAAGGTGATGCTTTTGCCACTTACTGAGTGATTTTGTCACTGACCCCTTCCTTGTTGTTATGCAATGCTTGATGATCGTGTGGCTGGAGAATGTGCTGACACTCGTAGTTAATAAGGTGATTGGATGGTATTAATTTAGCAATGATTTGTATTTATCTTCTTAGACTATGTCTGTACTATGTTAAGTAAGGTTTAGAGTTTAGTAATTGGGATAGGCATTTAGATTTATGTATCTGAAGTATTAAATACGATAGTATTGGATGACAATGTACTTGTATCTAATGATATCAATTGACTTCGGATATTGTTAATGGCTTTATTATGTAATAGTTGGGATGTTTATGTTAGATGCTTTGACCTTTTGAACCTTGTGACTCAGCTTAGCTTGGTTACGGCGGTGTTTTGTCCTGAGCACGGGGCGTGACACTTCTCTTTTTTAAAATTGTACACACTCATTTGGAGGTGGAGTATGCCAACCCCGTCCACTTCAGAATTATTCTTGCCCCTCTTCCAACGCCACTAATATCTAAAAGAAAGAAATCTTTCCTTACTTTGCTAGCACAATATGCTCAGCAAACATGGGTAAATTTTACTGAAAGTATTCTGACGAAATGAAACAAGAGCAAAATCCAGAAAGAAAAACAGAGGGAAAATTTATTAATTATTTGTGTCAAAGCTTTTATTTGATTGTTTAGGTGATTGCATAGAAGTTTTAGAGGTTGGTGTCACGTGGGAACTTAACCCATAAATAAAATCTTGTCCAAAGTATTAGAATGGAGTTGTTTATGTTTCTTTCTTGATTGCTACTTCCTATGTCCTCTGCATATGTAGTAGTACTAATATTTCTCTGATTGATATATATATATGTGTGTATGTATACACATCCATGGATTAGTAGAGAAGAGTGTGAATTTAGCATAATAGGAACATACAAAGTTACAAAACATGGCGACAGAAAAAATTAAAACCATCAATTAACGAATTGTCAAGCGCCTATCAGTCCAGGTGACCACAATCAATAGATATTTTAGATATTTTATTGTCACGTTGTAATCAAAAACCGGCCATAGTACTTGATCTTAGATTTTTTTTGAACTCCCTATGTCCCATATTTAGAATAATTTTTTAGGAATTTAATTTTGCATGGAGATACGTAATCATTATATTTAGATGAGTTAGTTTTGAGTATATTTAATTTACCAGTATAAATCTATTCAAGACTATACTTCTACACCATATATTTTATGTCAGTTCAATTTCTCTAGAAGTTTTGTTGTTCCAAGTATCAATTTCAAGAGATTTTTAATTAATTTGAAAAAGTAAATTTAGTTGTTATATCTATAAAGATTTTTTATTCTAAATGATTATTAAGGCTAATGTGAATTTTTAATTTTTATATTTTACGATGTACCATAGTCAAAAATTTTGTACTTGTTACTTATAGTTACATTGACACTACATCAAATTTTAAAAATCTATAGTGGGTCCAAAATAGGTTAAATTGTTCTAAAGAATTTTGAATTATTACTTGAGTCACAAACCACCAATCAAAAGTAAAATTAGTAAATTTCTAAAAATTTTCATTTCAGTTATTATTAAATACTAATTTTCTGGAATTTAGAATTTTGTAAACACAGTAAATGATAACCTAATTTATGCAGAGATACCAAATCAAAATAGATTACATAGCATCTTTACATTGCTCAAAACACATACAAATGATACATTACATAAAACGGTTATATACAAACACATATTCTTTTAAAAATTTTAAAATGAAATAATTTTATCTCATATGAGTTATACACCAAAGCAATCTTTTTTGAATTTATTGCAATAAGATACAAAAACATGACCAACCAATTCACAGGCTATTACATGGTGCGTTTAGATATGAACCTATGAAAATTTAATATCTAAAATTCACTACATAAATCAATTATCAACCTATTGACTCATATTAGTTTCCTTTTTCTTCATGGTTTATTTAGCAAATCGTCGTTACTGGTTTGAGGTCAGCCATCATTTAATTTTCAAAATTTGGCAAATTCCAGATATATTTCTTTAATTATTAATTTTTCTCCTTATTCAATAAATCATACAATCAACTGTGGCATTATGAAATTATTAAACATAGAGATTTTAGAAAACGCTCAAAACAATAAAAATAAAATAAATTTGCATTAGTTATTGATATTGTGGTATCATTCAAAAAAAAAAAAAAAACGTAATGACTCTAATAGAGTCACTTCGTGTCTCCTTATATTTCATCAATCACAATAATGTACAAACAACATTAATGTGATTTTCACTAACTAGAGTTAAATTTTCAATATATTATAACTTATTTTATGGGGATATCTGTTTCAACTATAGGGCCTCCAAGTAAAGTAATTGAATATATTTCCGTGTCCAATCATACTAAAAGAAGTTCACTAAACTTGCAAACTTCAAACAACTTGTTTCATTCTACGAGCACATAAGATTATTTAGGATATCTTTATGATTTTGTGTCTCTTGTTGTGGGGAAAAGGATGGAGTTCATATCCTCAATGTCATTTTTCTAGTGCTAAGCCCAATGCCATTGATAAGGAATTGTCATTTCGTGTTCATACTTATCACACTCAGGTAAATCAGATATTAAAGTGTAAACGTGAGGTGACGACTCATTATTACTGACACTTGTTTTGGTACTTAAAAAATGGCATTGAAGATCCAAACTGTGGAGATCGGTTCTTTGCTCACAAGACCTTGTGCATGATTAATTCATAAAAATAAATTTCGTTCGCATGTCCGACCATTTCGGGGCTAATTTTCAATTTCAAATGGTTTATTCCAAACCATCGTGTCATTATTTATAATTTAAATATACATGCTTCACAAATTACTTCTTAAAAGTATAAAAGAAAATGATACTACAGATTCTTTACTTTACCGGACCTTATATATGATTAGTTTGTAAAAATAATTTTGTTCGCATGTCTAACCTCTTAAGGGCGAATTTTCAATTTCAAACTACCGTGTCATTTTCAATAAATAAAATATGTATCCTTCACAAATTGCTTCTTAAAAGTATAAAAAGATGCTTATACTACTTCGACATGAGCAATATGAAATATTTTCTTAATTATTCTAGCCGCAATTTGAAATATTCTTTAATTGTTCGAGCCAAATTTAACAGGTTTACAATTTGTTTTTCCAATTGTAACACATGATTATGTTATGGTTGTTTTCATTTATCAATACTTTAATATATAGTTTGCATATTCAAATAAATATTTTCAAATATATTGGACTTTTATAATTTCACTCCGTAAAAAGAGAGGAATAAGATAAGTGAAAAATGGTCTACTTTGGCGAAAAATTAAAATTAATTGTGTCAAAAAGTTTTGTTTGACCGTCTATATAGAGAGATCTTGCTCTCTAAAAAATAAATACATGCAAACAAAATACAGCAAAATACATTATCAACATTTAAAATGGACATCGAGCTTCTAAATCCATGGCATGAATTATGTAAAAGGATAATTGTTATATATATATATATATATATATATTAAAAAATTAGTGATTGACATGATAACATAGATGAAAAATATTCTAGAGAAAACCAAAATTTGATGATATTAATCAATGTTAAATTACAATTTGTACACTTTTTTCTTAAATAACTACTTTTTCATTAAATTGATTGTGTGATAAAGTGCACTTCTTTGATTGATTAGGAAATTTTCATTTTTTTAACAAAAAATTATACTTTTATATTGAGTGATGTTGTACATAGCACAGTGTACATGCGTCTTAACCAATTAGGAGTGTATTAGGATTTGTAAAGATCTGTTAATTAGCAAAGATGACAAGTTTTAATATTTTTGTTGACTTTCTAAAGAGTAACTCTTATACAAAACAATAAAAAAAATGTAGACATGACATTACAGATGGGCCTGCCACATCTTTTGATTCATGTGCTTAATTTTTTTTTTCTACTGTCATTTTAGTTGGTATCCATAATTTGCATTCGATCTCCAATTGTACTCTTAATATGTTTACCATCATTCCTATTTGGTATCTACTATCCATAATTTGCATTACGTCTTCAATTGAACTTTGATGAGATGATCTCGAGTGCGATCATATCTTCAAAGTTCAAACGTGGTTGAAGTTAGTCCTCTTTTTTGGGTTAATTACACTTTGCCCCCATAAAAGTAGGTAGGGGTAGTTGACGCTTTCCCGCCTTGAATGCAAAAAATGTATACTTTGCACCAAAGACTTTGGGTTAAATTTTTTTTTGTTATTAGCTTCATTTTGTATAAATTATTAAAAGTCTAAATTGCCCTTATAATTGCATGTCTATTAACAAATATACACATAGGCATTAAAATTTATTTGTTTTTCCCATCTTATCTCACGCATATCTTTCATGTTCGTTTAATATACAAATACGCATAATATTTTTATAAATATTTTTACATACTTTTTAACTAACCATATAAAATACATAAGAGTTTTTACCGTATTATACTTCGCGAATAATATTTCAATTTATGCAAAATTTTAAAATTTGCATAATAGCAATGTACATGTCTTTTGCGTCATATGCAAAACATTAAAGATTTATATTTAAATTTTTATAATGTATATATGTAAAATTAATGTGATATCTCAGACACAAAGAAAATAATTAAAATTGATATCAATGTAGCATAATATATTAGACATATTACATTAATTAAAATTCTATCATCATCTTGGTTTCATACATATAGAGTATAAAATTTTGGATAAAAATCTTTATTTTTGAATATAACATGATAGATATGTTATTATTATTGTGCAAATTTTAAAATTTTCCATAAATTAAAATATTACTAGTACAGTATTTTAAAACAAGAAGTTTTATGTAATTTGTATGGTTAGTTAAAAGGAATGTATATGCATTTTTTAAAATATACATTTTTTAACATAACATGTATAAATGCATATTAAACGAGGATGATTGACATGCATGGGACAAAATAGGAAAAAAAAATTATTTCAATGCCTATAAGTATATTTGTCAATACACATGCATTTATAAGGGTAATTTAATTTTTTAGCTTTCTATAAAATGAAGTCAATAAAAAAATATTTTAACCCAAAATTTTCGGTAGAAAGTGCATATTTTTTACATTCAAGGGGGCAAGTGTTAGCTACCCCCACTTTCAGTGGACAAAGTGTAATTAACCCTTTTTTTTGTTAATTTCTAGGATATTTTGACAGGCATTTAGTTAATACTAATTTAATGTGCATAGTTGAGCATACAAATGCGGATACTTATATTTATTTCCCCTTTTCCATGTAGAGACTTTTTCAATTTAATTTTATTTTTTCAAAATACTACTAGTGCTCGTTTAACACACCCAACTAACACCCATCAAGCAAACCCTAACAAAAAATGTAATTGTACACAAATCTTATGCCAAATTTCCCTTTTGAGCCTTCTGCATTTGAAGGGACCCCTAAAATTCCAATTTTAGTTTACGTTAAAGGTGTAAAATTCATTGTCAAATCCCAAAAATCAAATAATTTAGGTTAGGTCATATAAATACTAAAACAACTAATATAAATACTTGTACTTTTGATGCCTATGACGTATTATTTGTCTCTGAATCTTCCCATCTTTTCACGTTTTGTCTAATACATTAACCAAACCACACTAAATTCAAATCATAGGATCACTCTCATAAACTATCTTGGACAATTGGACCGATAATTGCTGAGAATTTGCACCCAAAAAATTTCAATATGACATTATCAAATCCTGTTGAAATTCGATAGGTAAGAGAAGACTTCAAATTAAGTTCATTGCCCTCTTCTCGTTGTTGATGGTAATTTCCATGATTTAGTTGTCATTAGTTGGTGCGGCTGAAAATTTTTTATTATTATTTCACTACCCTCTTGTCATCATTATTGATGGTAATGACGAATGATAATCTAATAAATGGTTTTCAATCGAGTATTTTTACTACTGCTAATTCTATGTAGAGGATGAAAATATACATTAACATTTCTCTAGTTGATAGAAACCCTAGGATTTATATATTTTCATTGCTTTGATTAAACAAGTGTAACCTATGGTCTATTTGGTTAGACTGAAAATATTTTCCTGTAAAATATTTTTAGAATTCTTTTTGGTGCCAAACACAGGAAATATATTTTTTAAAATATTTTTTAATTTTTCATATGGCTAAAAACGATTCGTGTGCTTAATGAATGCAAGTTATTTTTGAAAAAGTTCAATCTTAAGTATCTATTTTTCTAACTCAATTATCAAACTACTAATTTTTGTTTTTAATTCTTATGAACTCATTTTTCTTTATTTTTTGTCCCTAGTTATGCATACTTTATCATAATATTATCTTATAGATTAATTGTAAATAAAATAATTCTTTAGTCGACTCAAGTTACGTGTCAAACATTTATTACAATTACTATTAGTTTTCATAATTCATATTAACTATATACAAATTAAAAATATAAAAATTTAATTTTTTAAAGATTTTTACATTGTCATCCGAACATTGAAAAATTGTAAAAATAAATAAATTTTATGTAAAATGTTCTCTTAAAAAAATAATTTTCTAAACAAAATATTTTATATCCAACCAAATGAAAATTTTCTTGCAATCACCACCTTCAGAAAATCCAAGGATGACTAACCAAATGCGCCTCCCCGTATATTATGGATATCTTTTTCCTTGTCCCTTTTCCCCATGGCCCAACACACGACGTATCATTGAAGAAAAAATTGTATCACGGCAAAACGATACGATATGATCTTTCTTATGACAGAAGAAAGTTGAAGGAAATTTCATTGTCGCTGAAAGTTTGAAACTTCAAACCTGAAGTAATATATTTACAAACATAAAGATTTATAAGTCAATATTCCTGGTTAATCAAATTGAAGTAATCTCCTTCAGCTTTGCAGTTTCTGTTTGGTTTATTTACTTTCAATCTAAAGTCTAACCAAATTGTTGAAACCAGGAAAATTAGACACAATTCTAGCACACAAACATTTGAGGCATGAAGCCTTCAATTTATTAAATTTTTCATAGTGATTAGTCAAATACACATATTACAACAAAGACTTATAAAATGCTTACTGGTAAAGATTTTACCAGGCTTATAACATGACATAAATAGATTTAACAAGCCTTTTTATTATACACTCACACCATTTTACTTTACTGATAATTAATCAAATAAGTAATACATATTAATTTGCCTTGAGAAGTGAAGCATCCACATCTTTGCCAGTATGAATTAGCCAGTGAAGGTACTTGGTTGCAGCAGGCTCATTCTCATTTAAGTTCTCATACTCAATTTTCCACTTGGCAAAGTTGGAATCACCTTTTGAAATAACTTGTAGCATAGCCTTGTAGCTTTTATATTGTTCCATGATGTGTCCTTCAATTGCTTCAGCCGTGACAGTCTTGTTCTCCTCATCAACCGTAAGCCTCTCTTTCAAAATTTCAGCTTTTCCATCTGAGTGGTAAATTTTTATCGAACTAATCCATTACTAAAGGAAAATAATGATCTACTATTTAAGTGGCAGAAATCAACAAGTTATGATGTATGTATCATTTTGATTTTCCTATGAACCTCACCAACATATGTCTGCAGTGAATAAAAAAGGTATTTATATAACAGAAATTAGTATTTGAATCTTAAATATAGAGTTTGGCTGTAGTTATATGTCATCTTGATTTTATAATAGATAAAAATTAGATAGAAGTTTAAGGAATTTGCCAATCGTCTGAAGTATGAACAGAATCACATTATCATCTTGATTTCGTAATAAAAGAAGATAGAAGTATATGGAATTAATCAGATCATTTGAAGTATGGACAAAATCGTGTTGGCCATGGTTATTTATATAAATAAGTTACTATGTACATAATCATCTTGATTTCCTAGGAAAATTTTCTGAAGTATGAAAAAATTGTGCAAATAATTGAAAGGTATTCATGTAACTTAAATTAGAAATAGAATCTTAAATTTTTAATTATAAAGTTGGATTTAGTTACCTACTACATAAGTCCAAAGCTTGACAGAGCCCTCAGTTTTCCAGTCACCTTCATGAACACCAACAGCTTGCACCTTATCGGAGCAGAGATTTGGAAGTTGGTGTGCTTTACCACCAAAGCAATAGAAGAACTCATCAGGATCTGACTTGATCTGTATCTCAGCCTCTAATTTGCCAGCTAGAATTGGACTAGACATATTTGGTTGAAATAATACTGAAAAACCTCTGTGCACCTTTTCGGGCAAATGTTGTATCGGCGAGACTGGCTGAACCACTATTTATAGAAGCTGCTTTGTATTTTTTAGTAACCCAAACCATTACGTAGACTCAGGATTAAAATTAATTAATTAAGAGTTTTTTGGATTTAGTGCTTTGATAAGAGAATTCTCTGACCATTTATTCACTACATACCACTTAATTTGTATTTAAAATTTTAAGTGAAATTTTTTAAAATTTAAAAACACCTGTATAGTTCTCTCACACGTGCACTTTTACTCTCTCTCTCGTTCTCTCCCCCTCTCTCTCTCACTCTTTCACACATGCACGCCATACGCATGCTGCAAACATTGTCACACATACTTTCTTTCTCATACACATGCACACAGTCTCATGCACATATATCCTTCCTCTTTCTCATACATACATAGACTTTTTCTTCTATGTCTTACATATACATAATTACACATAATCTATTTCTCATACACATTCACACACTCTCTCTTACACACAGAAACATATGGACTCACTTTTTCAAATATTCATTCATCAGTTCACATGGGATTATCTACGACTTCTCATACTTAATGATAGGATATTGAAAAGACCATGCCCCAGAGCCTAGTTCCTGTGGGAGAGGATTCAATATGCTCAGCTAGTTCTACAACTCCCTGTCAAACCAGGTTTATACTAGTCAAACCTGTAAAACTAGGTTTGACCAAGTTTTTACGGCCAATTTTTTAAGGTGACTTGGACTGGATACCTGGTTGGTTTGACAGGCCAATTCGGTCCGAGTTTGAAAACAAAAGTTTTGATAACAGAATTCTCTTTCCACTTAATTTATCAAGTAACACTTAATTTGTATTTAAAATTTTAAGTGAAATTTTTTCATTTAATTTGCTAAATTTTTAAAGCACCTCTATTTGTTCTCTAACAAATGCACTTTTACTCTCTCTCTCCCCCCCCCCCCCATCTCTCACTCTCTCACATACATGCGCATGCCATACACATGCTACAAACATTGCCATAAATGTATGTTTTTCGTTCTATTTCTCTCTCTGTATCACACGCGAACATACTCTAATGCTTATGTGTACATATATATACATTATCTCTTACGTACACACTTTTTCTCACACTCTCTCTCTCTCTCGTTCACATACACGCAGACACATTCTCTCTCTCACAAACACGCATGCATAGAAATATAGATTTGTCTTCCTATCACACACTCATTTTCTTTCTCATACGCATGCACATAGTCTCATGCACATATATCCTTCCTCTTTCTCATACATACAAGCACATATATAGACTTTTCTTTCTCTGTCTTACACACACATACTTACACATACTCTTTTTCTCATACACATTCAGACACACTCTCTTACACACATACATTTATGGATCCGGAGCGTCACAAGTTCAGGCGCGATCAGTTCGAACCAATTAAAGTTGGTGTAACTGGTTAGCATTTTGTGTAATTGTCCAATATTTTAGTGTAACTGGCTAGCGTTGTGGTGTTACCAATTTTTTATCAAAACGATGTCATTTTCACACTTGTTTTTGGCTTTGCTAGTCTCATCTCATCCATCCATTTTTTGTACTTTTAATCCTAACCATTAACTTGTTCCAACTAGAACTTGTGAGGACCCTTGTCCTACATTTACACACACAAACACATACATACATACACATTGTCTCTCTCAAACACACACGTACATTCTTTTATACATATTCAAACACATATTATCTCTAAATTGTTTCATTTTTTTTAGAGATAAAATTATTATATTTTTAAAATGAGACATTCAATTCAATACTTAAATTCGGTTACTTATCATATAGAAATAACTTTATAAATTCAGGAATTTAATACTTTTAACACTTAAACTTCAAATTTCAGAATTCAAACTGCACACTCTAGTTTTATGAATCGGAGCTTAAGTCAAACCATTTGTAATAAATTTGTTCTCTATTTGATAAGGCTTAAATATAATTCAGTACCTATAATTAGGAGTTGGTAGCATTTCACGTCAGTGTTCTTTTTATCTGCAATGTATCACCTATATATTTTACTAGTTTAAAAAAATTATCATATGCTTGATTTTTTTGGTGCAGGAGTGGCAATAGAGCATTAATTAATCACTGCAAGTAACATGACATGACTTTTTGTGAGAGTTGCCTAATGCAAAGTCAACTACTAAAGAAGTGCAAATAAGGTTTAGCGTCTTAATGGAAACAAATTGATCACTTGTGTTGTTGAAGAATTCGAATAATATAAAATTGGCCATATAGTCAAGAAACTGTACATTCATTCACTTCATGAATGGTGAAACACGAAATAGGAGGTCTTTATTTTTGCTTGTTTTTATTTGATTCCCAACAACGGAATGGATAAGATTGGCAAAAGTCACAACCACTCAAATTATGGGCATTGATGATTATGTGCCTAGGAACAGACAAATTATACAGTTAACATCTAATTAAGGACTAATTATATTTACTTCTCTTGAGGTTTAGCTAATTTACAGGACTTCATCTAAGGTTTAACCAAATTACATTTGTCTTCCTTATCAGTAACAACATTCAAAATCCAACTAACATACAAAAAATGAAATGGCAAAAATAAGCTTTGCTCAAAAATACGGTTGAGCTAATCACAAAATGAAATCTATGATATGACCATAATCCAAACCTAATAGCATCAAAGACATTTTATAATTATCTAAATGAAATAAAAAAAAAAAAGACCACCAAGAGCTAACTACTAAAAAAGGAAACAAAAGGGAAAAAGAAAAAATCCCTTTACTATTCTTTTCTTTTGTTTACTACTCATATCCACTGCTGCAACTATTCTCCAATTTGTTTTCTGCCTATCTACAGACACCATGCTATAAGGTCTAGCTAGGGAGCGGCTATGGAATCGAAAATTTAGCTTGAGTTATATGTACAAATTGGTACTTCAAGTCAAAGTTTTCTTATTGATGTAGTGCGTGTCTTTGATGTTTACTTCTGACCTCCATAGCATTTTCGTTGTATACAAGAGATTGAAATGCAATAAGAAGCAAAGACGATATTCAGTTTATGATTCCTTCATCATTTATGAAATTTTAAGGTTTCAAATTAGTTTTGACTTAGAAAAGAAGTTTGTGGTCCACAAAAGAACATAAAACATAGGTCAACGATAGCCGACGCTGTATTTTCAATAATGCTACGTGACGACGTTTTTGGTTACATTGATTGTGGCTTGTAGCAAGACAGAAAGATTACGGAAATTATTATCTCAAAAATTCTACAAAGATTTTGTTCACATTATTTGATTTAAGGGATAATTTCATAAACTTTCCATGAGATTTTTGACAATTTCATTTAGCACTCCTGAAATTTCAAATATTACACTTACCTCGCTTCTATTCACTATTTGAATAACAAAACATTAAAATCAGTAAAAAATTTTAATGAAAACCCCATATTACCCTTTTTGTTCTTATACCAAAACAACCTTATGTTTGCCTTTTTTTTTCTAGACAAAAACCACCACAATCACCTAGAAACTTCATTTTTTTTTTTTTTTGTTTAATAAGCAAAACCATTCCCACCATCTCATCAACGACCACTAAAGGTAGCCAACCACAAACACTACTCCATCTTTTACAAAAAAAATCATATCTTTTTATCACTAAATTACTATCACAAACACCAACTTATCTTGGTCATTCACCATTAGCAAAGCAGCTAGAAAAAAATTAAAACAAAAAACAAAAATTGCAATTTTTTTCCTATTAATCTCATCACTGAATAACCAACTAATTACTATTATCCACTATCCACCTTCTACCACCATCATTGCCACCACTAATACAACACGACTACAATAGAACCCTCCCTTCCACCCTTCCTGTGTCTCTGCCTAGCCTCTTACTCTCCCCACACCAAAAAAAAAAAAAATCTAATCACCATTATTCACCTCACACCACCATCATTAACACTACCAATACAACACGACCACAATAGAACTCTCCCCTTCACACATCCCTGCCCTTGCCCCTTGCCCCTTGCCATCTCTCACACAAAAAAAAAAAAGCCCTCTTCTTCTCTTTCTCAAAAAACCAACCAACACCACCACAATATAAGAGCTCTCTTTCCCTCTTCCCTTTCAATCCTCCCTTCTCCAACAATGAAAAAAAAAACTATCTTCTTATTCTCTTTCAACCAACTAATTGGTTTCTCTTCCTATCTTTTTCCTTACATGTATAATAACCAAGACATTTATAACAATTAATCAAATCACAATCACCATAACAATAGATCAAAACACCCACAATATGATAATCATAAAATAGTCATTGATTAGATCTACATGAAGGTGAGAAATAAAGATTGGGGATAACAAAGAGGGAGCAAGAGAGGCGACAAGGAGTCCGTGCGAGGCAAGGAAGGAAAAAGCAAGAAAGGGAGAGGAGGGAAAGAAAAAAGCCAAAAAAAAATGGAGAGAGAGAGAGAGAAATAGAAAGAGAAAGCGGGTGAAGGGGGAGAAATGACAGAGAGAGAAAGCCAAAAGGAAAGACCTATGATTTCTTTTTTTTTCTGGTTCTTATCTCATTTTCTTTTTCTTTTGCTTTTTAACTTGCCTTTAATATTTTTTTAAAGGATACCAAAATGATTTAGCATAGGGAAGAAAGTATGCGTAATATTGAAATCCTTAGGGGTGTTAGGTAAAATTGTTGGAAACCTCAATAGAGGTTTCTAAATTATCCCTTCATTTAAGTGGTCATTAGCAAGTGACTAAGAGGACAGGGTTTACAATGTTTATAAGTGTTCAGATATTCAAAGGGTTGGACTATAAGTTTGAACATACCATAGGGCTCGTTTTGTAATTTAGATGAACCTTTTGGTAAAAAATGTAATAACCCAAATTGTAAAGGGTATTTTATGGTTCTTAAACATATATTTTGATGATGTAAGTAACATTTCTAATCACTACAAAAAAAGTAGGCTACAGAGGTGGTTCTTTAGAGGCGGTTTTTAAAATTGCCTCTAAAAAATAAAGAATTTTCTTTCGGCCCCTATATGGAGGCATTTTTATAAACCGCATCAACATTTTTCATAATTGAGGCGGGTTATTTATGAGACCGCCCCTAAATTAGGTGGTAATCTAAAAATTTCCCACTCACTTATTCCTTCCCGCGCCCATCATTCCCCCTCCCACGGTAATATTCATTCTCTCAAAAAACAAAAAAACAAAAAAAAAAAAAAGCAAAACCCATTTCGTCTTTGAGATCTAGCCACTGAAGTGAACCACCACCCAAATCGCCACCACCACTACCCAAATCACCACCATCTTCCCTCGTTCAACATCACAATCACTTAATCAACTACCAAAACTCACTAATTTCATCCATCACCACTCCAAAATAGACCCTCAATCAGCCCCTTAAAACAACCCCTCAATCTATGTAATAATTTCAGATCCCTCCCTCCCTGTCAAGCCGTTGGGGGATGGCTCGAAGCCCCTCTTTTCCCCACCGTGATTCTTTTACCTTCATCCAGTTTCCTCGCAGGTATGATTTCTTTTTTTTTTAATTTTTTGTCTCCGTTATTTAGTAATTTTTGTATTTAGTTCTGAACACATGTGTTTATCTACTTGAAATTGGCATTTAAGCTTTGAATTTAGAGGCTTTTGTGCTTTCAAGCTATAGTTTTCATTGATTAAAAAAAAAAGCTACGATTTTCATTATCCCTATTTTTGTTTTCCCTTTTCCCCTCTTTTCTACTACTTAATTTTCTTTCAAAAAAACACGTCTTTTTGATAAATCTATAGACATCTGTATTGCTTTGGAATCTTAAAATTAGCATTTGTTTTTATTTTATTTTGTGGGCTTTTGTCTTTTAGAGCTCTGTAAGATATATGATTTATGTGTACTTTTTTGGCAATGATAATCAATATTTTTTAACTAAATTATGTCTTTGCAAATGAAAGCATAATTTTTCACTTTATCTTTTCATTTGCAAAAATGTGACCACACATTGATAACTTTCGGTCTGAAACTCTGAACTTGGATTGGTAGTTATTATTACCAGGGTAACAGGGAATTTTGTTTTAGGCTTTAAATAGATTAATTTGACAAGTGTTTTTGGTTCGTGTGAGTAATCAACAAGAATCTTTAATGGAGAACTCAATATTTCTTAATGTAACTCTTGAAAGTATGTGATCTTTTTGAGACTCTAAAATTAGTAAGATATCTTCTAGAACTATCAATGTAGAATTTGTTCTTTAGATGCTGAAGAAATTTTCGAGGACTGTTTCTATCCTTTCATAACCATATTTACTGGATTGAATGACCATGTAGTCTATTAGTTATTTTTTCTCAGAACTGAGATAACACAAGCTGTCAAAAATTTGCAAGTATCATTGGTCTGTAGGGATGAACGGATATGCCTTGCTTGTCTGCTTCACTTTCTGCATGAGATAGAGTTGTTTGTCATGAAAATCCAACTATTTGCAGAAACTATATGAAAACAAACATTTGGTTGAATGGGTGACTTTTAATTTTTGTAGTTCTAGTTCTAATGTGCTTCAACTTGCTATTGGAGGGTTACTTAATCTATGGTCTTCCAAAGATTTTTGGGTGTTGTATTTCTGCATGGAATCTGAATTAATATTCTGCTATTCGACTTGGCCCTTCATTTCTAGGTTGCAACTTTTTTGACTTGCATTATTTGTTTCTTTCATCCATGTTGCTATTCAAAGACAGTTTGAACCCTTCTTTTTCAGCAGTCTATCCTTCCTACCTTGTAGATTTGTATGTCTGTTGACGCAGAATGTTTACATTTTGTTTGGGTTCACGAACATCGTGATTAAACAAAGGTGCTAGTCACTTGATGTGATCCTAGGAGTGCTTACAATCTTGATGCTTAGATATTCTCATGGAGCAACTCGTTTGGATCAAGATGAGATCAAATCATGGCTGATCATGAAGGGAACGTTTAAGCTTTGTGACTACCATGGTGTAATTTATGACTTTGGGCCTCTCAATAGACTTGGTGATCAAGCTATTCAAGTGTGTTCATTTGGCCAAGAGTTTATGTATTGGTTATGGATTAAATACACATTCAAAGAAGGTCGAATTAAAGCTTCTAAGTGGTCCATAACATGTCTTTAAGGTGCTGGTTTAGTTGGACTTGTTGGAAGGCCTTTTAAGGATGCAAGATGGAGGCCCAATGGTGCTTAAAAGGACGCATCCAGCCCATGAACAATTTTTAGACGAATTTTTAAGTTTAATTCTTACGAATTTTGATAAGTTTGATGATTAATAAATTTGTGAGTTCTCAAATTGAGTGCTTCTTTCGTTCTTTGCTGATTAAGAACAACCCCCGAACTTGTAGAGTGATTCCAAGTTCAAAAACCCTAGCTTAGAGTTGCCTTATTGGTTTGATCAAGCATTCTAGGTGCTGATTCCTCGAGTTCTTGTTCGTTTCATAAGGAGGTTCAAAGCTTCCTTGAATTTTCGAGTTGTTCATCTTGCGTGTTCAAGGCTTTGGTGCTGATTCTAGAGTCTAGTTCATCCAAGGGGAAAGGTTCGAAATTCATACTTGGTCTTTCAAGCAATTCCACGTTCGTCCGCGCGTATCAATTGGTATCAGAGCTAGTCTTGAAATTCCAGGTTTTTCTAATCCAATTTTTCCTTTGGAGAAATTTGGATATATCCCTTTTTATTTTTCTTTAATTCGTTCTTGAGTTGTTTTTCAAAGTGCTTTGTGCCTAGCTAAACAACTTGTGTCTTTCCTTGTGTTTCTTCTTTGTGTCACGTTTGTTTAAAAAAAAAAAAAAATTCGTGCATAATTTTTCCTTGAATTTTCTTTTAGGTTTTAGAGTCGTTCTTGATTGTCTTCAATCAAGAATTCTAGGTTTTGTGTGGATTTTTGATAATCTTGACTGTTTTTGGTGTTTCTTGAATTTTTTGTGTTAAAACTTTTTCAAGAAAAATTAATTTTTGGAGAAACAAGCCTTGGATTGAAGTTTCTTGAAGGTTTTGGGTCGTTTGTGTTGTTCTTGGTGGAAAAAAAATTAAAAAAACCAAAAAAAAAAGAAGAAAGATGCATGCACTACAAACCCTAAGAGAAAAGCCGTGCAAAAAAAAAAAAAAAAGGCGTGCAAGAAGGGAGTAGAAAAAGCCTTGCACAATCTGTTCTTAATTGTTTATTGGTGTGTTTTGGTGTTTTGAGTAGTTTTCTTGAAGTTCTTGAACTTACCTTGTGAGTTCTTGAATTAAAGAAAACAAGTTTATGAGTTTCCTGAACTTGTCCAGCAATCTTGATTGATTTCTTGAAGGTTTTGGTCAGTTTCTTGAACTTCTTGAAAGTATTGGATGGTTCCTTGAAAGAATCTTGGGTGTTTTTGAGTTTCTTGATTGAAAGAATCAACTTTCTTGGAATCTTGGTGGCTGGAGATTTTGTTCTTGAAAGTTTCTTGAAGTTCTTGGATTTTTCTGGAAATTTTTACTTGCTGGAATTTGATTTCTTGAAGAGAAGTACTTGCTGGAATTTTGTTTCTTGAAGAACTTCTTGCTGGAAATTGAGTTCTTGAATTTCTTGATCAATAGTCTCACTTTTTCTTGAAGAATTGGTTGCTGGAATTTTGCATTGTGTGCTGTGCGAATTTTTCTGGTTATTTTCCAGAAAGTTTTAACGTTAAAAAAGGGGGAGTTTAGCACGTTTTTCTGGAAGTTTTGGGGCTATTTAGTTGAGTTTTGGGACCAGCTTCTTGCTTGGGATTGATGGGAGCAAGTTCTTGAACTTGATTCTTGAATCTTGATTAATTTGAACTAGCTGGAATTTTTGGCAGATTATTACCTACGAATTTTCTGAAATTTTTCAGCTTGTTTTTATCTTAAAAAGGGAAGAAAAGGAGTTGTTCTAGTGTTTTAAAGGCAAAGAAACAAGTTTCCTAAAAGATAGGAGAAAACCGTGTGTTTGAGGGAGAAAATATAGGAGGAGCTGCATTCTTTTGGAGAAAGAAACCAGGAGGTGATCGTGATTTTGGTGCAGAAACAAAAAAATATTGGAGGCTTTCCAGAAAAAAAAAAAAAGAAAAAGGAAGCGTGTTCTTGAGAGAAAAGATAGGGAGTTGGCGCATTCCCTTGTGAGAAGAAGTAGGAGCTTGAGCGTGCATCTTGGGAGAATAATAAGGGAGCAGTCCGTTTCCTTCTTGAGAAAAAATAGGAGTGTCCTAAATTGTAGGGGATTGGGAGTGTGCAAGAGAAAAAAGGAAAGTGTAGTAATTTTTGGTAAAAGGAAAGTGTTTTCTTGTGTGTGCTTGATATTTTTGGAAAGTAGTTTTTATTTTTACACAAGAATATTATTTTCTTTCAAGAGTACATTAAAAATCAAGATTTTTCACACAAGAATACCACACATTAGGGTTTCTAATTTGTGTTCTTCTTGAGTCAAGTCTTGTTTATTCCATCTTTTCTTGAATTCTCTTGATCAAACAATTACTCTAAGCTTATTTTCTTGACCTCTACATTTACTCTTGTGGTTTGACTTCTTGGAGCTTTACAAGGAAGGTTGGGCTAGTTCTTTTCATCAAAGGACATACAAAGGAGCTACTCAAGAGTGGTAAAAGGCTTAGGGGTGAGCACATTTGAGGGAAAAAGCCACAAATACTTGGAGTGATACACGAGGGTTGAGTGTATACACTAAGGGAGTGGTAAGGCTATTTTTCTTCTATTATTATTTTGTGCTACTAACTTTATTTTGCAGGTTTATTCATCATGTCTCACGAAAGTGTGGAACAAAACTTTGATATGAAATCCATGTGGCAAGCCATGCAAGAGCAATTGGCTCAAATAAATGCTAGAGTAGAAGGCATGGAGTCCGCATTTAAAGGCCAAACTAGGGTTTCCAAGAGACCTACTTATGAAGAGGATGTTCGTGAGCATGAAGAGTATGATTCTGACTATGAGGAAATAATCTCACGCAAAGGGAGGAGGGTGACAAACCAACCAACTCATGATGGCAATTTAGGGAGCATAAAGATGAAGATTCCATCTTTCCAAGGGAGACTAGATCCTGATGCTTACTTGGAATGGGAAAGAAAGGTGGAGCATATTTTTGCATGCCATAGCTACACTGAGGAGAAAAAGGTACATCTTGCTGTTGTTGAGTTTACTGATTATGCAAGCATTTGGTGGGATCAACTCAACAAAAATCGCATCAAATATGGAGAGGAACCCGTGGCTACTTGGTTCGAGATGAAGAAGATTATGAGGAAGAGGTATGTGCCAAGTTACTACACTCGTGATCTCCATTGGAAGTTGCAAACATTGAGGCAAGGTACCATGTCGGTGGATGAGTATCATAAAGAATTGGAGAAATTGATGATTCAAGCCAACATGGATGAAGAGGGAGAAGCTTTGATGGCTAGGTTTATGGGAGGTCTAAACCCTGAAATTAGATCTCGTGTGGAGTTGCATCACTATGTGGAGATGAATGACTTGGTGGACATGGCCATCAAGATTGAAAGGCAACTTAAAGCCATGAAGCCACGCAACTTTGGCTCATCATCATCACGACCTCAATGGGAGAATCGTTCCTTTGACAAGAGAGAAAACCGCGGACCTTCTCAACAAGCTATTCAATCTGTGAGGGTCAAGCAAGAACCATCTTCCACAAAGCCTCAAGCAAAGAGTAAGAATGAGCCTAACTTAAAGCTTAGTGAGGTACGTTGTTTTAGATGCCAAGGTTATGGACACTATGCTGCAAATTGTCCAAACAAAAGGGCTATGATGATCCTAGATAATGGGGATGTCAAGAGTGTTACTTCTAGTGATGGTGAAGAGGAGATGCCACCTCTTGAAGGAGGTTCTGATACTGAAGAAGCAAACTTCTTTGGTGGTGATCGTGGTGAACTCTTGGTTACTAGAAGAGCTTTAAATGTGCAACATAAAGAAGATGAGGAGACACTACAAAGAGAGCACATCTTTCATACGCGCTGTACTATGCTCAATAAGGTATGTAGCTTGATCATTGATAGTGGTTCTTGTACTAACGTTGCTAGTACCTTATTTGTAGATAAGTTGCACTTGGAGACTGTGGAGCATCCAAAGCCCTACAAACTTCATTGGCTTGATAATCAAGAAGAGATCAAAGTGACTAGACGTGTGCTTGTTACTTTCTCAATAGGCACGTACAAAGATGAAGTTTGGTGTGATATTGCCCCAATGCAAGCATGCCATATTCTCTTAGGGCGTCCTTGGCAATATGATAGAAGAGTTTCATATGATGGATACAAGAACAACTACTCTTTTAAGTGGAATGAACGAAAGATTGTTCTTAATCCAATCTTGCCATCCGAAGCTCATTCTGATCAACTGAAGATTGCAAAGGATTTTCAATTGCAAGCTAAGGAGAAGAATGAGGAAAAGAATAAGAGGGAAGTCGTGCAAAGTAGAAAGAGTGAGGAGAGTGTTTCTTCCACAAGAGCAAAGAAAAGAGAAAACAAGAGTGTTTTGCTAGCTAGATCAATAACTCTTGTATCCATGTATTCTAAAGAAGAAGTATACTTTACTAACTCACTTTATAACTCTTTTCTTAGTATTTTTGTGGTAATTTTGCAGGTTGATACTCATGGAGAGATGCCACATTATTGCTGTTTTGTAGTTAGTTGCCATTCAAGAAGTTTGGGAGTTGACAAAATCGTGGTGAAGGAGTTGAAGCCAAGTTCAAATGCCATATTGAGCTTGACAACTATGATGAATTCAACTGATTTGTGGCCTAAGTTTTCTTGTTCTAGTTATTTTAAATTGCAAATTAGTTCATTCTTGAATATCTGTTTTGTTAGTTTAGATGATTGTGTTTTGCATCTAGCATGTCTATATTCGCCTAGTGCAATCTGTCCAAAAGACTTTCTTATGTTTTCTCATTTATTTTTGGACAATTTTCAGTTTATTTTATGTGATATATCATGCAATATTTGTGTGTTTTTGTTACATCGTTTGAATTATTCTAGTGAGTTGATTGCTGATGTTTTTCGCATTCTAGGGCTTATTAGGCATAATTCACATGATGCTCATTTTCTTAGTTCACGTGATGTTTACTTAGATTCTTTTTATAAGTCTTTGTTCAACCATAAATTTTATCTTGTTAGTAATTGTTATTCTGAGTCCAATTGTGGTTGCATAGACTTTGGAAATCGTGTTATTCTTTTCCATGTTTTTAGGGATAGTTTGCATCTAGATATGTTTATTCTTCTTAAGTTAGAATTTGTTCTTGCATCTTATGTTTCAATTTGCATTGAGTTTCGCATTCTAATTCATACGTCATGTATATATATCATTGGTGTTTATTTTTCTATCAGTCCTTTAGTTACTTATGTTAGCTTATATGATCTCGCAGATTCGAGGACGAATCTTTTCGAGGGAGGAGGGATTGATGTGATCCTAGGAGTGCTTACAATCTTGATGCTTAGATATTCTCATGGAGCAACTCGTTTGGATCAAGATGAGATCAAATCATAGCTGATCATGAAGGGAACGTTTAAGCTTTGTGACTACCATGGTGTAATTTATGACTTTGGGCCTCTCAATGGACTTGGTGATCAAGCTATTCAAGTGTGTTCATTTGGCCAAGAGTTTATGTATTGGTTATGGATTAAATACACATTCAAAGAAGGTCGAATTAAAGCTTCTAAGTGGTCCATAACATGTCTTTAAGGTGCTGGTTTAGTTGGACTTGTTGGAAGGCCTTTGAAAAATGCAAGATGGAGGCCCAATGGTGCTTAAAAGGACGCATCCAGCCCATGAACAATTTTTAGACGAATTTTTAAGTTTAATTATTTTATGTTAAGTTTTCTATTTTGTTTACAAGTTGTAACCTCTTAGAAAGTTACCATATTGTGTTAGGTTACAACTAGTGCTCTTTGTCAAGTTTCTAGAACTTTCTACAAGTTGTTATGCAAGTCTATTTATAGGCCAAAACACTATTACGAATTTTGATAAGTTTGATGATTAATAAATTTGTGAGTTCTCAAATTGAGTGCTTCTTTCGTTCTTTGCTGATTAAGAACAACCCCCGAACTTGTAGAGTGATTCCAAGTTCAAAAACCCTAGCTTAGAGTTGCCTTATTGGTTTGATCAAGCATTCTAGGTGCTGATTCCTCGAGTTCTTGTTCGTTCCATAAGGAGGTTCAAAGCTTCCTTGAATTTTCGAGTTGTTCATCTTGCGTGTTCAAGGCTTTGGTGCTGATTCTAGAGTCTAGTTCATCCAAGGGGAAAGGTTCGAAATTCATACTTGGTCTTTCAAGCAATTCCACGTTCGTCCGCGCGTATCATCACTAGTTTCTGAAAAACATGGCTTGCAAAATCTGATTTTTGGGATGTTTTTGTGAGTCTACAAATGCTTATTTTCATTTAGCAACATTACAACAATACGATAAACATTTTATACACCAAGGAAATCTTAAATTAACATTTCACCAAAATCTATACACATTTTCATACATGAGCATTTGATCAGTTTTCCAGTGTAACTTATGTCAAGAAAACTTTGCCTAGAAAAGTCCCCTGGATCAGCCTTACCTGCTGCAGAAAATTAAGCATAACCTTTTTTCTTAAATGAATTATAGGACAAACTGAACTGTGAAGCAAACAATAATTTTATTTTTTCAAAAATAGTTAAATGTGCATGGTTGAATAAAAAAAAGAATTGATTAAATTGTATTTTTTTGAAATATTATTCTCAAGATAATGTTGTAACAATTATTGGAACTGTTGATTATGTTGAGAATCTTTTAGGGATATGTTTCTGGGGATTCCATTATTGTTATTTTTATATTTATAAACATTACCAACCTAGTAATCTTGGTTGGTGTATTTATCACTGTCTAGCATTTTCCCCCCTTCCAAATTATCATTGCCAATCTGTCTATTTGCCTTTAGACATTAGAATTAAGCATATGTAAAGTGGCAACAGTAGAAACATACCAAATATTATCATTCAATTACCTTCATTAGATTTGATATGCATGTTTAAAGTTTTTTATGAACTTTAACAAAAGAAAAATGACTAATCTAGTTATTAGACGTTGCTAGCATCCATTGAGAGTCTCTAACAGTAATTCATGCCTAACATGACCAAATTTACAATTTTGCCCACTTGTGCAGAAAACAATTTCAAATTTTCAGATATTTGCTCTGCTTTGCGTAATTTCGTTTACTTTTTTTTTCAAAAAAAATTATGGTATGACAACTATGCTAAATCTAGTGTTAACATATTAAAGAGAACTATTTTGGCTTTCCTCATTATTATGATAATAGATAATAATATTCAAAAAATAATTCATCACATTTAGAGAATATACTCATTAGCGATAGCATTATAAGAATAACAAGTAGGGGTGGACAAAATGAATAGAAATTTTAAAAATCGATCAAATTTTAAACGGATGGATAAAGATAATATAATTGTATCTTGAGGATGTTTAACTTGATTGAATTTGTTTTGTAACAATGTTTGTGATTTCCTTTTTAGGTTTCAATGAAAAAGTCGCTAAAGGGGTCATTCTTTGGAACATCATTTGCCGAATCCGCAAACAATGTTTGTGATTTCCTTTTTAGGTTTCAATGAGAAAGTTGCTAAAGGGGTCATTCTTTGGAACATCATTTGCCGAATCTACAAACAATGTTTGTGATTTCCTTTTTAGGTTTCAATGAGAAAGTCGCTAAAGGGGTCATTCTTTGGAACATCATTTGCCGAATCCGCTAAAGGGGTTTGATTGAGGTTATTAATAACTTTTCCAAATTGAACTGTGTTTGATGTTGTGCTTGCTCACATTGCATAATATGCAGTAAATTTCGTAAACTTTAGTAGTATATTGTATAACTTCCATAAAATTGTATGTGAGCTATGAGTTTTTGTTAAGCATAATCTCCATAATATTGTCTTCTTCTATTGAATGTAAGGTTCTTGGAGTTGGTAAAACAGAGGTTGTGCGAGTCGATGGAACGATTTCTAGTCAAGATACTGCGGAGATCATAAAAGTTTGTGATGATATTTTGAACAAATTGGAAGGACATCCAGGTAATTTTGAAATTTCTCTTTGTTTCCTAGAATTAGTTTCTGTAATTTACTCGATTTTCTTACATTACTACTTATATGTGTCTTTAGATGTTTTTGTTACATTACTACTTAAGCTACTTATATGTTACATAATACAACGATTTAGCACTTTCTATATGTTCTTGTTTTGCTTTAAGCTAATCGTCCACTTTGTGATTGTGTCCTGTCCCTCAAGTGCTATTTACAAGACTAGTTGATTTCCTTTAGACAAGCTGTCTAGTCCATTGAATTAATTCTGAAAATTGGTCCAAGTTGAAACACCCATGGGCCAAGAAAGAACGAGGTAGTTAAAGCTGGTATACGAATTTTGTAAAAGCCTTGATCAAATTCGTCAAAATGTGCATATGCTTTTGAATGCTAGACTCATAGTATCATGTGAAGTTAATGGACAGTACAAATTAGATCTAACTTCTATCATCAAGATTCAAATGAAAATGTGTCTATAGAGAACAAATTGGTGTTTTGATCTCATTAGGTAATAAGGATAAGAACTGTAGAGCCCAATTCTTAAAAATGATAGGGAAAACCTTAATAGTAACAGTGTTCTCCACATCAAAAGTTGAAACCAACAAATATGAATGCAACTGATTGGATCACTTGCAAAGAAAATTAGAAACCATTTATGACTTGAAAAGCACATATTCAACTTTTTGCTTGTCTAAAAGATCATGCATTGCGAGGCCTAGAAGAGTAGTCTAATTTTGGATTGCCATGGCATTTTTTTTTTTTGTACATATACAGTTTTTGTAGATCATCTTTATCGATATAATAAAAAATATAAATTTAGTTATCTCATTTAATTTTTCCTAGCAATATTATATTTCTATGTTAAGCATACACATCACATAACCTTAACATATTGTTTGTATTTCAGCTGTTTTAGTTTCATAATGGATAAATGTTGGATGAACAAGCCTAGAAATAGTAATGAATATAGAGAAGAAGTTGAGACATTTCTAGATTTTGCATTCTGCAATGCATCTTACGATGGAAAGATTATGTGCCCATGTATACATTGTGTCAATTGTTCGTTGCAAACAGTTGAGGATTGTAGGGTACACACTTGGTATGTGATGGGTTTCTAAGGGGATATACTCAGTGGGTTTGTCATGGAGAGGACTCTTTACCTACTTCCACCAATGTTGAACCATCTTTTGTTCATGCCTCTAGCACCCATGGTTTGCCAGTTAACCAAGAGAGCAACCATGAACAAGTTAATAATAGGAGATGTGATGATATAGAAGGGATGTTACGTGACATAATGGGAACAAATGCTCCAAGGTGTGATAATGAACAATCGACTGAGTTTTTAGATTCACAAAATGATGAAGGGATAAATTTGCAACATGAAGAAGTTGTTGATCTAAATCAATCAAATGATGAGTTTGAGTCAAGTACCTTTTTCAATATCTTAAAAGGTATCAGAGAGCCCTTATTTCCTGGTTGTAAGAATTATTCAAAATTATCTTTTATGCTTCATTTGTTCAATATAAGGTGTTTGAATAATTGGTCATGGAAGTCCATTAGCATGTTGCTTGAATTGTTGTGTGAGAGGTTTTTTGATGATTTAGGCATATCATTCCTAAAGACTTCATATGAGATGAAAAAATCATTAAAGCCTTGGGTCTTGATTATGAAAAAATTCATGCTTGTAAAAATGATTGCATATTGTTTCGTGGTGAGAATGCAAATGAGGATACTTGTGCTGTTTGTGGTACTTCTCGGTGGGTAATTAATAATGATGAAGATCAGGTCGGTGCCAAAAGAAAGAAAAAGGCAGCAAAGGTGTTACGTTATTTTCCTTTAATACCTCGACTCCAAAGATTGTTTATGTCATCAAAAACTTCAAATGATATGAGGTGGCATAAAGAGGGTCGAAAAGAGGATGGAAAGTTAAGACATCCAGCTGATGGGGAAGCATGTAAGGCATTTGATGCTCAATATCCAGATTTGCTACAGATTGTCGGAATGTAAGACTTGCACTTTGTAGTGATGGTTTCAACCCTTTTAGAACAATGAGTACTACTTATAGCACTTGGCCAGTTGTGTTAATCCCTTATAACTTACCTCCTTGGGTTTGTATGAAACAATCTTCATTCATTTTATCAATGATCATTCTTGGTGAGAAAAGTCCTGGAAATAATATTGATATATATCTTCAGCCTCTAATAGAAGAATTGATTCAATTATAGGAAGGTGTTGAGGCTTTAAATAGAGTGTCTAATCAAGTTTTTGTTTTGAGGGCTGTATTAACTTGGACTATCAATGATTTCCCAACTGTAGACAATTAAATTTTATTTTAATTTATTTAGTCAAGATTAAACAAATTAAATTGATCTTGATTAAGTTAAATTAAATTAAAATTATTTTATAAGTTTGGGCTTATAAATCAAACGTTTGACATATGGCCTTCAAGTCAAATTTTGATATCTTCAAATTCAATTATGTCTAGACTTATAAGTCGGGTCATTGATATGTGGGCTTCAAGTTCGATTATAATGTCCATTAAATTAAAAGTGAATTAATTTTATTAATTCACATTAGACTCTTCGAGCCGACCCATTAATTAAAGTCTACTTTAATGGGTTTCTTAAGCCACAAGTAACCCAAGTTGGTGGAGAATTCTAGAGAGTTTCTTTGTAAGCCAATCAAACCCTAATTTTGGCTATAAATAAGAGCTCTCCCTCCCAAGTCAAGATATATGAAAAATTCTCTAAAGACTTAGAGAAAGCTCTATCAAATTCTTTAGAGATTTCTCTCTCAAGTCTCTCAAGTCCAAGTTCAAGTGCAAATCAAATCCTCAAGTCCAAGTTCAAATTCAACCAAGTTCCTGTGTTCGTGTTGGAGGCTTGAAGATCCAAGATTCAAGTGTTCGAGACGACAAAATCAAATCAACCGTTTCTTACGGAGAATCTGATTTTAATTCAAGAACAAGCCTTTTTGGGCTTTTGAATTAATTATTCGTAAAGAGAAGAATCAGAGAATAATTTCTTTTATAAAGAAATTCATCCAGAGGTTATAACTTTTTTTATTTGAAATTAATACATTCAATTTGTGCAATTTTCTTATCTTTTATTCGCAGACACGAAATTTGTTGCTACAAATTTCTGGTACGCCCGGTGGGACAATCTCTGCCTCTCATCTCTTCTCTTCCTGCAAGATCCTGTTCAACGAAGTTGACAATGGATTCAATCAAAGCAAGTGGTTCCGACGTCTACTCCAAAACTGTTGCTGTGGGAGATTCCATCTTCTCCGCTGCTGCAAGTCAAGAGGTGCCATATGGTGAACCAATGACAAGGAGCAAAACAAAAGCCTTAGCACAAAAGGCAAAGGAAGATCCTACTGCTACCTTGGTGGAGATTTCTACAACCTTGCCAACCAAAAATGGTGACCATGGCACCCATGCTGCACACCTTGATGGCCTGATTCATTCAACAACTTCCGTGGTGATGCCCGTAATGATGACAAACACCACAACTCTTGAAGAGCAATTGGCTCACATGACCAAACTCATGGAAGGACTCGTTGCACACGTGCAAAGCCAAGATGCAAAAATAGTGAAACTGATGGGCAAGATCGAGAATGCAGATGAAAGTAGCCCTTTTGTGTCGAAGCAAACAGAAACTCACGAAGATGCGGAGACTTCTTCGAAGGCAAAGGAGATTTCAAAAGCACATCCAATAAAATATGTCTCTGTTTCTGCCGATGGAACAATTCACGTTGATCACCTCAATGAATTCATTGAAGGAACGATCAAAGACAAGTTTGATGGAATCTCAAAGTCATCTCACTCTTATGCCAAACCTTACACTGCGAGAGTTGATGGTCTAAAGATGCCTGCTGGATATCAACCTCCCAAGTTCTAACAGTTCGACGGCAAAGGAAACCCCAAACAACACGTCGCACATTTTGTGGAGACATGTAATAACACCGGCACTGATGGAGATTTGCTAGTCAAGTAATTCGTGCGTTCATTGAAAGGCAATGCATTTGACTGGTACACTGACCTTGAACTTGGATCCATTGACACTTCGGAGCAATTGGAGCAAGAATTCCTTAATAGGTTCTATAGCACAAGACGGACTGTTAGCATGATCGAGCTCTCAAATGCTCGCCAGTGGAAGGACGAGCCTGTTGTTGACTACATTGATTGTTGGCGGACTCTTAGTCTTAACAGTAAAGATCGACTGTCTGAGTCATCTGCTATTGAGATGTGCATCCAAGGCATGCACTGGGGGCTTTGCTATATCTTGCAAGGAATACAGCCAGAGACCTTCGATAAACTTGCAATAAAGGCCCATAATTTGGAGATCAACCTTGGGGGACAAGAGCCACCTGTTTCTGATCATCGTAAAAGTAAAAAAAAAATAGGAGATGAAAAAAAGAGGTAAACCTCTTATCAAGAGTGAAAAGAAAGAATCATTGGTTGCAAGTGTAACACCCTTCAAGGTTATCCCTAAAACAGCAAAGAAAGAAGATGAGAAGGTCAATGTTCATCAAGAACAAAAGAAGAAACCGTTAACCCTCAAAGACATGCAAGAAAAGGAATATCCGTTTCTTGATTCTGATGTCCCTGGCATGTTCGATGATTTGTTGATGTTGAATCTAATTACACTGCTCGAGATGAAGCGACCAAGCGAAGCAAAAAGGACTGATGACCCGAATTACTGCAAATATCATCGCTTGGTTGGCCATCCTGTAGAAAAATGTTTTGTTTTCAAAGACAAAGTCATGGAGTTGGCTAGACAAGGGAAAATCCTGCTTGAAGAAGAAAAATTCAATACATACCAAACCACAATTGGCTCTAGTTCAGCAAAATCTGTGGAAGTTGAAGAGCCTATCGTGAAAACTGGAGAAGCTACTTCATCAATCAAACCGTCTGTCATTGTGTTTGGGTCATTCTCTCCTGTGGAAGTCAAGCCAACTATATTTCCTTTAATTGTTGGAGAAATTTTTGAACAAGAAGATCTTAAATCCACAGTCTCAAAGTTAAATGACTCTGACGAGAAAGGATGGATCCTTGTTACTCGTAAAAGAAGGCGAAACTCCCATTCATCTAATAAGACGAATAAGTCACCAATAAGGAGTAAGATGGTTTGGAAGAGAAAAATGAGAACGACAGAAAAGAAAGGTGTCGTCTCCAAGGTTCAAACAAACCATGAATTCTTACAAAAGACTCGCTGTCCAATTATATTGAGGGATTTCATGCCAAAGGGATTCTTCGCTAATGACAAACTGGACTCATACAATACGATCAGCCTCGTGGACCCTCGAGATAACAGATTTGTTGATGAATTCAAAGAGAAAATCTCTATTTTTGTTAAACAACCCACAAAAGGGGTTGTTTCAATTGACAATAAAGACTCGTCTTTTCTGCAACATGCTGATGATGACAACTCCGAAGTGAACCTGATTCGGTCAATCAAAAGGCTAGAGCCACTCAAGGGGGTTCCAATTGATCATTTAGATGAAGTGAGAAATCATGTCTATTCTTTCAATAATGGTGATCATAAATACTTTGATCCATTCTGTAACTGTGACGCCTGTGAGCAAGCTGCTTTTGATGCTTGGTACGAAGATGATGAAGCATCAAGAAAGAAGAAGTCAAACAAAAAGAAATCTCAAAGTCAAAAGCGAATGGAAGAGTTACTCGAAGCTGAAGATCCCTCCGTTGGAAGACTCTCTGAAACCTTCTGGAAAGTACGACTTTTTAGTCTACTATTCTAATTCAAAAGGTGAAACCCCATCTGAAGGCAATCCATCCTCACCTTGACCCATCTTCACCAATTGATGACTACAAGTCTAGCAATGTCGTCAATTCTAATGATATTTTGGTTGAAAAAGTTGATACGGACGAGAACTCCACCACTGCTACAAAAGCATCTATGGAGTGTGCTGCAACAATTGTTTTCAATGATGAAGATTTATTACCTGGATCTACACCGCACAACCGTCCATTATTTGTAACTGGCTACACTCGTGAGCAAAAGGTGAACAGAATTCTAATTGATGGAGGCTCTGCAGTCAACATTTTGCCTTTGCGAATTTTGAAAGATATTGACATCTCCGTTGATGAACTGTCCAATAGCCGATTGATGATCCAAGGTTTCAACCAAAGGAGGCAAAGAGCCATTGGGATTATCAAACTTGATATAATGATTGATGGAATGGCTTCCAAAGCATTACTCCATGTCATAGATGCCAAGACAACATACAACATACTCTTAGGAAGGCCGTAGATCCATGAGAATGGGGTCGTGCCATCAACACTTCATCATTGTTTAAATACTCCCAAGAGGGCGTGGTGAAAAAGGTGACAGCTGATGACAAGCCATTCACTGAATTTGAGTCACATTTTGCTGATACTAAATTTTATCTTAGGGTCTATGACGCAAAGGAAGTCGATAATCTACCATCAAGTGTGAGAGAAACTCAAAATCCTGATATTGCAAATTTGACTATAGACTCCACTTTGAACGATGAGAAGCATGTTACTACGCAAAAGATTCAAGGCCCGACTATTCCATCATCAAGTGATGGACCTGTCATTTTTCGCTATGTTTTAAAGTTGAAAGGGAATGAAGAACAATCGCCTTTAACTAAGCCTGAAGTTTTGAATGACCTAACATTTCTCGTGACAAAGTTAGATACCGTCAAGAGATCATCGTCTCCACTAAAGGGATTTGTCCGTCCATCGGAGGAAACCAAAAGTTGAGCATAACGCCTCGCCAAGCTCAAGAACTAAGGAAGGTTTCGATCCCAACGCCTATAGACTCCTTGCTAAAGCTGGACATGATCCGAAAAATTCTACAGCATTAAGTTCTTTATCACCTGAAGCTGCTGGTGCAAAAGTTCACGAACTGAACTCCACTCAAAAGATGCTAAAAGAGAAAGGGTATGCTATTACAAGCTCCAAAGCTGGCCTTGGTTATTTCCCACAAGTCCCAATTCAAATTAAAATTAATAGGGCAAATAACCATTACATTTCTGTTGAAGATGAAGCATCGTCAAACGTTAATGGTTCAAGGGCAATTGATCAACTTGGGGGCAAAACTCCACGTATTTCAGTTTTTAAAAGGTTGGGCTCGAAAGGAAGAAAAGTGAGAAGTTCTCAGTCGATAAAAGAAAGAGTTGACAAATTGATCAAGAATTCGAGCCATCATCGTCACCCAATCATAATGCACAAAGATATGGTAGCCTTATTCCTTCAAGAATGAAAAGATATACTAATCTTATTGTGCATTGTGGAAGCGTGTTGAAAGTTAAAGAGCATACTATAGTGCACACCATAGTTAAAGAAGATGATGAAGAGAGCATGGCCTCTTGCAATCATATAGCTGCAATTGATGATGAAAGCTGTGGAGAAGAAGATGCTGAAGAAGCTCCACCTGAATTTGAAGAAGGTGTAAAGGCAACTGTAGATCAATTAAAGGAAATTAATTTGGGTACTCTCGAGCATCCACGTCCAACTTATGTGAGTGTTCTTTTGAGTCTCGAGGAGGAGAATGCGTATGTCGAACTCTTACAAGAATATCGTGACGTCTTTGCATGGAGTTACAAAGAAATGCCTGGTTTAGATCCTAAAGTGGCCGTCCATCACCTAGCAGTCAAACGAGGTGCTCGCCCAGTTAAACAAGCTCAAAGGCGATTTAGGCCTGATTTAGTTCCCTCAATTGAAGCTGAAGTAAACAAGCTCATCGAAGCTAGGTTCATTCGTGAAGTCAAATATCCTACATGGATTTCGAGCATTGTCCCTGTGCGGAAAAAGAATGGACAAATTCGTGTCTGTGTTGATTTTAGGGATCTCAACAATGCTTGTCCAAAGGATGACTTCCCGCTTCCTATAACTGAACTCATGGTTGATGCAACAACTGGACACGAGGCACTATCATTCATGGACGGTTCTTCCGGTTACAACCAAATTCGCATGGCACCTGAAGATGAGGAGCTTCACTGCATTTCGCACCCCCAAAGGTATTTACTGTTATAAGGTTATGCCTTTTGGACTGAAAAACGCTGGAGCAACGTATCAAAGAGCCATGCAAAATATTTTTGATGACATGCTACACAAAAATGTAGAATGCTATGTTGATGAATTTGGTTGTCAAATCAAGAAAAAGAAGCGACCACCTAAATGATTTGAGGGAAGTATTTGATCGACTAAGAAGGTATCAACTTCGAATGAATCCTCTTAAATGTGCCTTTGGAGTCACCTCTGGCAAATTTCTTGGTTTTGTGGTTCGCCATCGTGGCATTGAAATTGATCAAGCCAAAATAGATGCTATAATGAAGATGCCAGAACCGCAAGATATTCATGACTTAAAGAGCCTGCAAGGAAGGTTGGCTTATCTTCGAAGGTTTATATCAAATTTGGCTGGGAGATGTCAACCATTTAGCCGCATTATGAAGAAAGGTGTACCTTTTGTGTGGATGAGACTTGCTCAAATGCATTTAAAAGTATAAAGGCATATCTCATGAAAGCACCCGTCTTGGCTGCGCCGATACATGGAAAGCCATTAATCCTCTACATAGCTGCACAAGAACGATCTGTGGGGGCATTACTTGCCCAAGAAAATGTTGAGGGCAAAGAAGTGGCTTTGTACTACTTGAGTAGAATGATGACTCCAAATGAGCTTAATTACTCCCCAATTGAGAAATTGTGCTTGGCTCTTATTTTCGCTATTAAAAATTGAAGCACTACTTTCAAGCTCATACAGTACATCTAATCTCCAAGGCAAATCCTATTAAATATGTAATGAGTAGGCCGGTTCTCTCTGATCGTTTGGCAAGGTGGTATCTCCAATTGCAGCAATTTGAGATCGTTTATGTTCCACAAAAAGCAGTAAAAGGACAAGTTCTTACAGATTTTCTAGCTGACCATCCGATTCCTGCTGAATGGGAGTTATGTGATGATCTTCCGGATGAAGATGTACTTCTCGTAGAAATTCGTCCGCCATGAAAGATGTACTTTGATGGTGCTGCTCATCGTGAAGGAGCTGGTGCTGGGGTTATTTTCATAACACCTGATAGAGAAGTGCTTCCGTACTCCTTTGCCTTGAGTCAGCGTTGTTCAAACAATGTCGCCGAATACCAAGCACTCATACTTGGACTTGAAATGGCCGTTGACATGAAACAACTCGATCTTCAAGTTTATGGAGATTCAAAATTGGTTGTTAATCAACTCATGGGAGCTACGAAGTTAAGAAGCCAGAATTGATCCCATATCGTGACTATGCCAGACAACTCATTGGATGGCTTGGAGGTGTGACCATCGAGCACGTACCAAGAAAAGAGAACAAGCAAGCTGATGCATTAGCCATGCTCGCTTCAACACTTGCGCTGTCCAATCACGAGATGCAAGTTCCTATGTGTCGAAAGTGGGTGGTTCCACCATTGTTTGATGAAAACGATTATGAAGAAATTGAAATTAATGTTATTTCTATCCGCGAAATTGAAAGAGAAGATTGGAGACAACCACTCGTTGAATATCTCAAATATGGAAGGCTACCGAATGACGCACGAAGGAGGACAGATATTCGTCGTCGTGCACCTCGATTCATCTTTTACAAGGATACATTGTATCGACGTTCATTTGATAGTGCTATTCTTGCGCTGCCTAGGAGAGGATGAAGCCTATTCCAAGCCATGGAAGAAGCTCATTCTGGAATTTGTGGTGCTCATCAGTCTGGTGCCTAAATTACATTTTCATGTCAAAAGGATGGGTTACTATTGGCCTACGATGGTCAAAGATTGTATAGAATATGCTCAAAGGTGCCAAGCCTGCCAATTCCATGCAAATTACATTCATCAACCTCCGAACCATTGCATCCAACTGTAGCTTCATGGCCTTTTGATGCTTGGGACTTGACGTGGTTGGACCGTTGCCAAAGTCATCTGCTCAACATCTGTATATTTTGGCTGCTACTGATTACTTCTCTAAATGGGCTGAAGTTGTGCCACTCAAACAAGTGAGAAAGGAAGATGTTGTGAATTTTATTCGCGTTAACATCATCTACCGTTATGGGGTGCCTCGATATATCATAACTGATAACGGCAAGTCTTTCTCTAATAACTTGATGGATAAGTTGTGTGAAAAATTCAAATTCAAACAACACAAAGTCCTCAATGTACAATGCTCCTGCAAATAGTTTAGCCGAGGCGTTTAATAAAACCCTTTGCAATTTGTTGAAGAAGGTCGTGACTAAGTCAAAACGAGACTGGCATGAGCGAATTGGCGAAGCTCTCTGGGCCTATCGCACCACTCATAGGACACCCACACAAGCTACTCCTTATGCCTTGGTGTATGGTGTCGAAGCTGTTCTACCTCTTGAGCAACAAATTCCATCTCTAAGGATTGCCATTCAAGAAGGACTCACTGAAGAAGAAAATGCCCGTCTGCGTCTTGAAGAGTTGGAAGCTTTAGATGAAAAAAGGTTGGAGGCACAACAAAGTCTTGAATGCTATCAAGCCCGCCTTTCTAAGGCTTTTAACAAAAGGATCCGTCCTCGCTTCCTTTCAAGTTGGTGACATGGTTCTTGCTGTTCGAAGACCAATAGTCATGACACACCGCACAAAAGACAAGTTTGTTTTCAAATAGGATGGACCGTATGTGGTTCGTGAAGTCTACACAAACGGTGCCTACAAGTTAGTTGAGCAAGATGGTGTGAAAGTTGGCTCGACAAACGGAAAATTTCTAAAGCAATATTTGCAATAAAAAAAAAGTGAAGTGCTCCTTGACGCACGAGCCTAAACTGCATGTTGCTCCTTGACGCATGAGCCTAAATTGCATGTTGCTCCTGGCATGCACGAGCTAAAACTGTGGATGGCAACCACCAATAGTGTAATATGTGGTTACACTGCTGAAACACTTCACCAAGTCTAAGGTGGTAAACAAATAGATACTCCTGACCCACATGAGGTTAAACTGTGAAAGGCAAGGAACTACGTGTGACTTGATTCCCTTTTGGGATACATAGGCAGCTTAGGGGGCAACTCCTAAGTTCAGTTACACCATTTTTAACACATCATGTGTTCCTTCTGAAAACTTAAATTTTACTCTAACAAAAAAAAAAGAATACAAAAAATAAAATGTATTATGTTCATAATATTGAATGATGCATTTCAAGTATTCTTTTATGTTAGATAAAATTTAGGTTGTTTGCTTTAATTCTTGCATTTAATAGTTTTAAATTTGAACTATTAAGTCAAAGAGGTAAAATAAAGCATAAAAGGAGGGAGAAATACAAATGTGAAAATTGAGGACTTTTATTGATAAAGCAAAGATACTTTGGATCAAATTACATGTTGGATGCTAATCTTTGCTAAAAATCGACTACAAAAGTCTACCCAACAGAGGAACGCAAGAGGCAAAGAACTGTCACAAAATCTAGAGTTTGAACTCTATTAACTCCTTGCGGTTTGCTTCTAGTAGTTCCTTCATCTTCTCCTAAAGTTCACTTTCTTCAGCCAGTAATGGGGTCGAAGTCTCAATCTTGGCGACTTCTGCTTTCAAATTCTCGACGTTAGATTGCCTTTCCGAAAGTTCCTCCTCATCTTTCTTTACTAGTGAAAAGGTTTCCTTTCTCTGAGTATCCAAGAGTTCAAGTCGTGTCTTCAATTCTTCTTCTTCACGATCGATGTCTGCAAGCCTATTCATGCGGGACAAGACCTTCTCAGCTTGCTGTTTTGCTAAAACTTCAGCATCATTAAGGCGACGTGCAGCAGCAGCAAGTAACTTGTCATAAGATTCAGCAGGAACTTTCTCTGAAAGCATAGGATTTGGTAGGAATCATATTGGGCAACATTTTCAAAGAAGGTTTTCAAAAGACCCTGCAAAGGTGAAAGATTGATAACATTGCCACTTCCCATTTCCTCCATGATACTATTGGCTTTGGCCTCCAGTGATGACATGCGCTCCAATGGTCTACCAGATATCTGTCCTTTAAGATTGTTCCACAGCATCTGAATGTAGCTTTGGCGACAATCTAAGATTACAGTTTCAGGACAAAATTCAGAAGCTTGTGGTTGCCTTGGCCACATTGGTGGATCAAATATCTTGAGTTTCTTCCTCTTAATAGTCAATTGGGCATCCAACTCTTCTTCGCAAGGAATCAGAGTCTAAAGTTTGAATCTTTTCACTTGCTTGTTTTTTGATACTATCACCAGTATCTTCAAGCTGTGGGAGACTTAGACACTTGCTTCGCCAAGAGTTCGAAAGCATCAGGCCCATCAACCGAGCCTTGACTAGCTTCTTGATCATCAATGAATACCAATGGTAGATCATCCAACTGCATGCAAAGTGATTCAATGTTTGTCATAAAGACATCTAAATAAATTCAAGACTAATGTGATGTTTTCGAAAAAATGAAGGCAAGGAGAAACTAGATGATGAAATAAATCTTACAATTTGTGGAAGGATAATGTCAGGTATAGATATATCTGGAATGGCTTCAAAGAATCTTTTAGGGCTCTAAGTCATTATTATCCAAAGTAGAGGTTGTTACCTTGTTCTTTTTGCGCTTCCAATGTTGATCACTGTTGTGGGATTGCTCATCATCCTCAAGTAAAGAATTGTCCCGCTTCTTTTCATGACAACCTGCGATCTTGTGGCCATTAGTCTTCACCACTATAGAAGAAAGGCGGCGAGAAGCATTCTTTTGAGTTGTTTCCTTGTTAACAGTATCTTTTGGTGGAGCAGTCTTGTCCTTCGAGCCCTTTGAGTTTCTTTCTTCCTCTATGGCGTATTTGGCTGTTCTAGGTTTTCGACTCTTAGGCACTAATTCTTTTAGGAGGTTCAGTCAAGTCCATCAGGTCTTTGCCCTTCGACTTCTTATGTTCCGCTAGTCGATTGAAGACTTGCCACTAAGGTACTTTGACCCCTCAAGCATGTATTTTCCATGAGTTTTAGACCACCAAGTCTGAAAACTCTGATGAGACGTATTTGCTGGCATCTAAGGGAGAAGCAGGAAAGAGTAGCTTTGCATTGGTTCCACTGCGAAGTAAGATTACGCCAAAGTGTTCGACCTAATTCGTAGTTGGTAGAACAGTACTTCAGCCCCAAGTTCCTTTGGAATGTCTTGACGAAATCCTAAATTGCCGAGCAAATCTGTATGGGCTGTAGGGCTCGACCAAAAATTTTTCTTCAACATGAAGGACCAAGTAATTTGAGCGAGCACTGAGAAAATAACCAAGTTCTAGAGTTGATAATTTATTGTTATCAACAAACAATTCATTTTTGCTCCCCACTAATGAAATTTCTGACCACCGCACCTTGTCACCAATATGAATAATATTGCGAGCTTCATTCTCATCATAGTATCGAGCTCCACCTTCTCCAGAGTAATTGGTCATCATAGGTGCTGGCAGAGCTTCCGGAGCAAGATAATGAGTTGAAAAGTACTATGCCAGCCATGCATATACGTAATGCACTGGGAAAGAAGCATTTGAATGTCCCGGAGTCGGTGAATGTGCAACCTTATTCAGTCCTTTGTCTATATTAAGAAGAACTGGAACAGCAAGACAAATTTTGCGACCAGACGCCATTATGCTTGCAGCCTTAAATGTAGTGGGTCTGATAAAGTGGAGATCTTCACTTGGTAGAGCAAAAACACACAACCAACATGATATAAATGCCGCGAGATATGTTTCTTCCCTCAGTTGAGTCTTAACTCCAAGAGTGTTGAAGGCATTGACTCCCAAATCTGAAAGTCTGCCCGGTTTGCCAATTTAGCCATTCGGATTTTGAGTAGGATTGAGGACGGGATACTTTCTTCAACCTCCTGGGTTTTGGTTTTGATATTTGGGCCTTCCCATTGAACCAGAAATTGATCCACTGGCCAACACGAACCCCTGACATGTTGGTCTCTCCTTTTTGGAGATGGTGAAAAGCTGCAAACAAGTACTCGCAACTTTGAGGAAGATGTCTAACTTTCTTTTCGTCAAGACCTGTTAATTCTCTAACACACGGGATAACCTCCTCGTAGACGTTGCCAACGATGGGAAGTCCTCCTAATCGGTGTAGATCCCATAGAGAAAGTGACAACTCGCCAGCTGAGGTATGTAGCGTATTAGTTTCTGGACACCATGCCTCACAAAATGCTCGGACAATGTTAGGGTTTCTATCATACGTGAAGAGTGATGCATATAAAGCTTCATAAAAGGGAGGCGTCTTGAAGAGTCTGCTTGCTTCTCCCTAAGATGTCCTCGAGCCATTCCCAATACTTTTCAATAAAGCCAAATTCTCCGTTGAGTTTTAAAAGACTTCCCCAATATGCTTCTTTGGAAATGCTGCGCCTACCAAGAGTTTGGAAAGATGTCGTTCTAGGATCCTTCGTATGGATAAGAGACCTCAATGAGTAAACTCTTATACCATCATCTTGAAGAATCTCCGATGACCAATTGTCTAGGTGAGGGCACTTGTGTTGAGGGCAATTCTCAGCAAAATTTCCATACATGGCAGGATGGACCAATAATTTGGTTTCCCTTTCATCAGAGTTGTCAACGTGATCAACAATTAAGAGGTGTTTTTGGCCTGAAACACTAAACATCTTTAAATGTCACCATCGCGTGGTCCTGAAAAGAAAAATCAATATGGGTTAGTTGACAATTTTAATTGAAAATGCATAGGTCATTACGGCAAATCTTAAAAAATGGTGCAGTGCCTAAAGCTATGATTTAGCACCACCTTACTTGAAGACTCTATCGACAGGACAAGCCAGAATAAGGCCCGTCAAAGCACTATGAATATATGAGTTTAAATGAAACTCATCCATGTGCTGTCGAATCAAGTCTAAGTAAGGTTCGTCCATGTGCCATTGGTGCACAAATCAAAGAAGACTTGTCAAGCACTATGGAGGTGCAAATCGAGATGAAGCTCTTCAAGCACAATGAGCATGGGAATCCATAAGTGATTTGCTTAAAGATGCTATATAAATTAATGGCTTTGTGATTTCTCAAGCCTTGTGGAGCTATCATTGAAATGGTGTCTCTACGGATTTTTAAGCCTTGTGGGGCTATCATCGAAATTGGTACCTCCACAAATTTCTAAGCCTTGTGGGGCTATCATCGAAATTGATGCCTCAACGGATTTCTAAGCCTTGTGGGGCTATCATCGAAATTGGTGCTTCTGCGGATTTCTAAGCCTTGTGGGGCTATCATCGAAATTGGTGCCTCCGCAGATTTCTAAGCCTTGTGGGGCTATCATCGAAATTGGAGCCTCCACGGATTTCTAAGCCTTGTGGGGCTATCATCGAAATTGGTGCCTCAAAGGATTTCTAAGTCTTGTAGGGCTATCATCGAAATTGGTGCCTCCACAGATTTCTAAGCCTTGCGGGGCTATCATCGAAATTGGTACCTCTACGGATTTCTAAACCTTGTGGGGCTATTATCGAAATTAGTGCCTCCATAGATTTCTAAACCTTGTGGGGCTATCATTGAAATTATTGTCTCCACAAAATTTCTCAAAGGCGTGGCGAACTAGCATGCAAATTATAAAAAAAAAAAAAAGGGGCGGGTTCTACAAATTTTGAAGGATAACTTACCAAAATTTGGAAGTTCCTTGAAGCTTTGAAGAATGTTACGGCTTGTTTGCAAGTGTTATTGGAGCAATCTGAAAAAAAAAAGTGAAAATTGTGGAACAATTAATTTGAAGTTAAATAGATGCACGCCATGATTGGGTTGCAAGAGAAGTGTTAACTCAAAAAAAAAAAAACGTTGCAAGAGAAGTGTCAAATCAATGCATGATTGGGTTGGAGCCACGGACATAATTCATTCAGCTGAAAGCTTAAAAATAAAAAAAATTAAAAAAAAAGAGAAGAAGTGCCCAAGTTGAAAACGGCATGCGCAAGAATTCAGCACGGCATGCAAAGGAAAAATGGAATTCCTCAAAGTTTGAAGGAAAATCGGCACATGGCAATATAGAAAAGTCAACTAGTAGGTGACATCATAAAGAATTTTCAGCAACAAGTATTGCTCATGCATGGTTTGATGTTTGGTAAATTTGGGCAAAATTAGTTGGCAATTACGTGAGCAAAAGCAAGTATGCAATTTTTGGTTGAAGGCGAGTTTTAAAAAAAAAAAAAAAAAGAGATCTGTGAAATCACAATTCAACAATCATTCAGGGATCATGCCATATGGCAATATGACTTAAGCTGCAAATGAAGTTTCCGCCCAAGAAAGATGACATCGTCCATGAAATTTTAGCAATTAACGTAGAAGGAAAAATTTTTGAGTTAACAAAGGAGAAGTCGCATGAAAATTTCAGAATGTGTCCATTCATTGAGGACATTCAACAAGTTTTTAGAGTGCGAAATAAAAGGGTTGAAAATTCCAGCAACAAATAAATTTGGGAGAAGTCCAATTTTCAGCAACAGTTGATAAACATGTTCGACAACATTCATGCTAATTGACAAGCTATGTTGCAGTCAAAGTTGAGCTCAAAGATTAAATATTCTATCAAGAGGTGAGGTGAGGGCTTACCTGCAAGGGAAGTGCCACAAGACGAAATTGCCGAGTTGATTTCTTTGTCAATGTGTAGGACGAGTTCTTGAGCTTTAATGTGGAGCAGTTTATGCTCGAAAAACTGCATATATAATGGACACAAAGCGGTGGAGAGCACCTAATTTCCATTATTTCGGGACGCTCAAAGAATTTGGCAATTTCTTTCCTGTACTTGCACCGAAGCATGACGTTTGGGAAAGTTACAAATGTTTGGAATTTGCCTATTTTGAAACAGAAAGTAACGAAGCCAGAAGAAAGACGTGGGTTTTGGTTATGTGACCTTGGTGACTTTCACAGTGGAAGGCAATTAACATGTTTCCTGAATAATTGAATTCCTAATAGACTTTTGTGAAAGCCAATTTCGGAAGTCTCCAAGTATATGGTACTTTCCAAATTTATGAATAAAAAATTTTTAGTTGCAAATGAGCTAGTTGGTCTTTTGGAAATTCTTGCAGCTCCTAAGACTAATGGTAACTGCCGAGAACGTTTCACTTTGCGCTGGACTCTAGGATGAATTCGGCAATATGTTAAACTAAAAGCTGCACAGTGTTTGCCAATATTGATATGGTGTTATGATGAATGGTTCTGACTTGCTTGAGTGAATTTAGGTTGACTTTAAGGAAGTTTCTAAGGGTCAAAGCTTCCCAATTTCATTCATCAGATTCTTCCAATTGGAAAGTAGTTATACGGAGGTGTTAATATCAAGGTCAATCCTCTTATGTATGATTATTTGGAAGTCAAAGCTTTAGTTATACATTTCTTGATTGTAAGTTATTTGAATTGCCAAGCACAATGGACTACTATGAACTTGCGTTCGGCCTTTTGGTTCAACAGAGTATTTGTTTTCATAATATGGAGTCAATGGGGTGATGTTTTGGCTTAAAATGGTTAACGAGGATTGCGGATCACAATGTACTTCAAGCCTCCTCTTCGTCAAGTAATACTCCGCCAAGCCTTGAAGTGGGGCATTTGTAGACAATTAAATTTTATTTTAATTTATTTAGTCAAGATTAAACAAATTAAATTGATCTTGATTAAGTTAAATTAAATTAAAATTATTTTATAAGTTTGGGCTTATAAATCAAACGTTTGACATGTGGCCTTCAAGTCAAATTTTGATGTCTTCAAATTCATTATGTCTGGACTTATAAGTCGGGTCCATTGATATGTGGGCTTCAAGTTCGATTATAATGTCCATTAAATTAAAAGTGAATTAATTTTATTAATTCACATTGGACTATTTGGGCCGACCCATTAATTAAAGTCTACTTTAATGGGTTTCTTAAGCCACAAGTAACCCAAGTTGGTGGAGAATTCTAGAGAGTTTCTTTGTAAGCCAATCAAACCCTAATTTTGGCTATAAATAAGGAGCTTCTCCCTCCCAAGTCAAGATATATGAAAAATTCTCCAAAGGCTTAGAGAAAAGCTCTACCAAATTCTCTAGAGATTTCTCTTCTTCAAGTCTCTCAAGCCCAAGTTCAAGTGCAAATCAAGTCCTCAAGTCCAAGTTCAAATTCAACCAAGTTCCTGTGTTCGTGTTGGAGGCTTGAAGATCCAAGATTCAAGTGTTCGAGACGACAAAATCAAATCAACCGTTTCCTACGGAGAATCCGATTTTAATTCAAGAACAAGCCTTTTTTGGGCTCTTGAATTAATTATTCGTGAAAAGAAGAATCAGAGGATAATTTCTTTTATAAAGAAATTCATCCAGAGGTTGTAACTTTTTTATTTGAAATTAATACATTCAATTTGTGCAATTTTCTTGTCTTTTATTCGCAGACACGAAATTTGTTGCTACACCTACATATGCTAATTTGTCTGGATATAGCACTAAAGGAAAATTTGCCTATCCATGTTGTGCTGAAAATACATCTTCTAAATGGCTGTCTCATGGTAGAAAATATTGTTATATGGGAGCACGCCAATGGTTGCCAAATGATCATGCTTTTCAATGTCAAAAAGATTTTTTTGATGGTACAGAGGAACTAAGACCAACACCTAAACAAGACAATGGGAGTGATGTGTTAAAAAAATTGTGCAATCTTGAGTTTAGTGCTGGAAAAGCTTCCAAAAAGAAGAAAAAAATCAGTAAGAGAAAGAGCCAAAATGAAAATGAGCAGTCACAAGAGAGTGTGGAAGATGTAAAGAAAAATCCTTTGAATTGGTGGAAGAAGAGAAGCATATTTTTTAGCTTACCTTACTGGGAACATAATATGTTAAGCCACTATCTTGATGTAATGCATATTGAAAAAAATGTGTGTGATAATTTGATTGGAACTTTGTTGAATCATGAAACCAAGACAAAGGACAATTTAAAAGCACGCCTTGACTTAATGGATCTTGGAATTAGATTTGAATTTTAGCCTCAAGCTCTTGAAGATAGTAGAAAGAAATTACCTCCTGCTAGTTTTACTATGTCTAAGCAAGAGAGAAAAAATTTTTGTGACATTTTGAAGCAAATAAAGGTGCCAGATGGATTCTCGTCAAATTTTTCAAGGTGTGTTAAGGAGAATAAGATATCTGGCCTTAAAAGTCATGATTGTCACATTCTAATTCAAGAACTTCTTCCAGTTATACTACTTTCATGCAACCCTTCTAAGCAAGTGACGCTAATTGCACTTGAATTGTCATCATTTTTTAAGTCATTGTGCTCAAGAGTGCTAGATTTGAATGAGCTTGAAAAAATTCAGCAGCGCATAGTCTTGGCTCTATGTCACATTGAAAGGATTTTTCTTCCTTCATTTTTCACCATTATGATTCATTTAATGGTTCACCTTGTGGACAAGGCAAAGCTTGGTGGGCCAATGCAGTATAGATGGATGTATCCACTCGAAAGGTACATTCACATTGTAATGAAATTTAAAAAAATTAAATTTGTTTCATTCACTTAATTTTTATACAAATCTGTATTTATAATTTACTAGTAATTATAGGTACTTTGTTCGTTTAAAATCATATGTTAATAATAGAGCTCAACCGGAAGGATCCATTGCCGAAGGTTACATTGTTGATGAAGTGTTTGACATTTTGCTCAAGGTATCTTGAAGGTATTGAGACAAGTTTTAATCGTCCCATGCGAAATCCAAATCCACCTACAAGTGAGGGACGTATAAAGTATTTATTTTCGAGTTTAGGGGAACCTATTAGAAAAGTTGAGCATATTGTGTTAGGTGAGAAGACCTTAGAGCAAGCACATCGTTATGTGCTACGTCATTGTGATGAAATTGCAAAATTTCGACAGTAAGTACATTTTAGCTTAACTTTTTACATAAATTGTCTTCTTTAATCTTGAGTGCATTAATTTCAACCTGAAAAAAATAATAATCATGTAGGCAATTCATTGATGAGGAGAAAAGAAAACGTCGTCAAGACACTCGTCTTAACCAACATGATATAGTGAAGCTAGTGAATGAGAAATTTCATCATTGGTTTAGGAACAAGGTAATTAATTATTTTTATTTAATAAAAATAATTCAATAGTGTTTTTGTTCAGAAATAACATTTTTTGGGTATAGGTGTTGAAAATGGATGATCCAAATATTTCGACAGAAATTGAAACCCTTGGTAGAGGCCCTAACAAGGTAGCTAAGAGATTCTCGGGATATGTCATAAATGGTTTCAGATTTCATACTTGTTCTTGTGAAGTGAATTTGAGAACTCAAAATAGTGGAATTATTAACACTTCAGAAATTGGGGATGTGGATTATTATGGGAGACTTGCAGATATAATTGAATTGGATTACTATGGCAAATTTTGAGTTGTGTTATTTAAAGGTGATTGGGTTGATGTTCATCATAGTTGTGGTATTAAGCACGATGAGTTTGGCTTTACTTTGGTGAACTTTTCTCAATTAATACATACCGGTGATAAATTAGAGGACGATCCCTTTGTTTTTTCATCTCAAGTTGAGCAAGTTTTCTATGTCTAAGACCCTGGTCAATCAAATTGGTCAGTTGTTTTGAGAACTAAACCAAGAGACCTATTTGATATGGATGAAGAGTTAGCCACAGATGGTTTTATTACTTTAAACAGTTTTAATTCCCCAATTTTAGATGAGAATGAACATCCAAATTGGCTTCGAATGGATGTAGATGAAGCTGATATTGTAACATGATATCACATTTATCATGATTTAAAATAAGGTAATAAAATTGTTATACTTTAGTTTTGTTTTGACTTGTGTTTTTTCATGGTTTTTATGAATTTGTTTATGGATATTTGTAGCATGATTATTACATAACTAATCAATATTTTATCAAGTATAGGTGCAAGATCAATGGTTCAACTCCAAGAAGAAAACACATAGTTGCTTCAAGATCAAAATCAACCAGCAAATTCACCGGTGATTCAATTGGGAGAAGAAAATTGTGAACATCCAATCGAAGGATATTTGGAAGAGAGGATAGGTCATTTTTTATACAATATTTTTTATATAATATTTAGAATAAAATTTTTAGTTTTTAATTTTTTTTAATATCTAACATATGCTTTGCATTATTTGTTGATGATCTTGGAAAAAGTTTTCGCAAGCGAGGTAAAACTACAATGGTTGAGGTATGGAAAATTGAATCCAATGAACGAATCTTCATTGAAATCAACAAAGAAGGAGTTCCATGCACAAAAGAAGATGCTACATTAGGTTCTTTTATTGGAGTGCTTGCGAGATATGGGAGATATGCACCATTACATATCCCAAAATGGAGTCATAAGGTTTTTAGACCTTTTAAAGAAAGAACATTAAGGCTTTTAGAGGTAACAAATTCTATTGGTTTTGGATAAGTGTACTTTGGTTTGGCTGTGATTTGCTTAGTTTGGTGGCAAACTTGGTTTGATTTATTTATGACTTTTATAGTGTTCTATGTATTTATTATTGCCTTGCTTCATTCTTTGAGTCTACATCATTTTGTGGTTTTCATTTACCTTAGTTTGTTTTCTAGTTTTTTCAGCTTCTTATGTGCATCTCATTAGGACAAACTGGTGTAATTTATGCCTACTCATACTAGTAAACAACTCAATTTTTTTGTTTGAATAATCTTCACAAAGCTGTAATGTGATGTCGACAACATCTTGAATTGGTTGTCAAATCAGTGTTTTATTCCCATTAAGAGGTCATCTTCATGTGTTTGATCTATTCTAAATAATTGAATAAATTGCTAATAAGACTACAATAGTTGCAAGAATAGGCCATTTATTAAGTTGTCATCTTCTGCATATTATGCTTCTGGAGGGTCCAACCTCCAACTAAGAACTACGAACAGCTGCTTGCGTAATAAATCTATGAACTATGAAGGGCCAAATATTATTCCAATAGGGTAGGTAGCCAGTTGTTTGCTTAATAAATCTTTGTAATTTTTAGTTATGTTTTCCAAGCAAGTAAATTATTCAGTTACCTTAGTTTGTTTTCTAGTTTTTTGTGCTTTTTCTATGTATCTTATTGATGATTTTCTATTTTTTGGTTTATCTAATCTTTTCCCTTATTGTTATGTCATCTTTGTTCCTTACTAGTCTAGTGCAGTTTGTTTACTCTTCTATGTGTCTATGGCATAAAAATTTATTTTAAGCAAGTCTAGAAGCTTTGTTTACTCTCCTATGTGTCAATGGTATAAAAGGCATGCTCCTATTCCTTTAAACTAATGGATTGGTGTTTCTCTTGTAAAAGTCAAAATTTGTTTACCCTCCAAAAACGAGAGATTGGATTTTAAAGTCTTTAAACAAGAAATGGAGGTATTATGAGTCAGATTTGAAGGCAGAGCACTATCATTCTAATCCAAGATCTAAGGATGAGATTATTGAAGCTAGACCTAAAGATGTTTTGGAATGCCAATGGCCTGCTTTGGTCAACCAGTGGTTTGACCCCCAAAACCAAGTTATTAATTATAAATTCTTTGTTATCAAGTTCATATTTTGTTGTATTGACTCAATTTAACACATGTTATTTCCTTTTATATAGAAACTTAGTGAAGTTAATGCTGCTAATGCAAAGAAACAGAATAATGCCCATACAGCAGGTAGAAAATCCTATGCAAGGCTAAAGAGGGAAATGGTAATATTTTTGGATAAGTGTACTTTTGCTTATGTTTCCTAAGTGCTGTTATTACTTGGTTAATTTCTTTTATGTGATAGAATTTCTTGGGTTATGCATAAAATTTGTAAAAAGTTAAGCTTACGAACATTTAAAGTGTATACAGAAAAAGATGAATTTGATCAATTGCTACCCCAAAAACTGGATTTAGACTTTTAGAAGCTTTCTTTTATAGGTCTTGTAGACACATTTTGTTATGGTTTGCATATTAAGTGTGTTCCTTGGAGCATAATATTTGTTTTGAAGCCATGAAAAAAGTCTATATTTCTTACGCAAAACCATGCTTTAACAAATAGAACAATTTCAAAACTCTATAGATGGGAGATAAAAGGGATGAATTTGAAGAGTGTATTAGGCATTAGAACTAGCTTAAAAACAACCAGCAAAGTCAAAAAGCATATTATTGACTAAATGTTTGGTTATATAGTATTGACTAAATGTTTGGTTAAAAACAACCAACACATTATTTTTTAATAATCTACAAGTTTGGTTATGTATTTTACTGCTATTTACAGGAAGTCATAGATGGAAAAGAGTCGGATCGACTCACATTTTATGAAGTCACACATAAGAAAAGGAATGGCTCATTTATTGACGAGGAATGCAGGCGAAAAATTGTAAATTGTTATCTTGTAAAGTTAGTGTTATTTGTTAACTTTTATTGTAAAACTATCTAACTATTTTTTATTGGACTTGTAGGAGCATGCACGTATGCTTTTAGGTAAAAAGGAGACAAATTCAGATGCCAACTCAAAGGAAGTTAGTGAGCAGATTTTCATGGAAGTTCATGGACCAAACATAATGGACAAGTGCGATGCTTAGGCTTAGGGCCAACTCCATCTATATATTTTGGTTTTCGGTCTATCAACATACCTGTCACAAATAGAGGATGTAATGAGCCTTGTGAAGTGGATAAGCTAAAAGAGGAAATGCGTGCAATGGCATCCGAACTACAAGCTATGAGATCTTTCATGTCTCAAAAGTTTCTTGGTGAGAATTGGATGGCCACAACATCATCAGCTTCGTTTCAGGTAAATATCATTTAAATACATATGTTGGTGGTTTTATTAGTGGTCAATCAATTACCAGAAACTAAATTAGTGTTGCTACACTTTGATCAAGAACAAAATATACAACACAAAGATGGAAGTTATCTATGGAGTTTGAACCATATGATTGTTTTATAGTTTCTTTTTATGAAAAATTCTTTTATTTTTAATTTCTTTTGTTGACGTAAATAAATGGCAAGATGACATGAAATTCTCACTCCTAGCCACTGCAACTTTTCTCTTCTTTTTCCATAATTGGAGCCTCATGACTAAGTCTTACCTGGAAGAAATTTTATTGAACATGCATAGTCTTAATGGCTGTGAAGCTACAAATTTCAGTAACAATACAGGTTATCCTACAGTGTAAACATAATACAGCAAATTTGAATAGCATATAAGCATGTCTGAGTATCCTGAAAAGGTTTATATCTATAGCAACAATTCAACTTTTTATGATATGCTATGTTGTTATGGACTAAGGCCAAGGGCAAAATGTTTAACTTATTACTATGTGAAGACAATGAGCTTGAATGTGTGGTTGTTTGTTGACCAAATGGTTAAGCTATAAATTCTGCTGTGTATATATTGGAATGGTTGGGATGTTAAGTTTTATGCAGGTTGATTTTCTTTTTTTTTTGGAAAGGCTCAAATTACTGAGGAAATGCTGCCAAAATTTCGGTAGAATTCAAGAAGAGTTCTAAGGCTTACATAGCTTGGACAGATTATTCCATCTTGGGCTATGTGGTAGTCACAAGACCTCTAAATAAAGTTGGGTAATTTACACAAGATGTAGTTGCAAAATATAGTTAAGGAATGTAATGGAATTGTTAATGATCAAGTATGAATGTAGACAGTGATGGTGGTTGTTTATGAATTGACTCCCTATTTTTCATGTACTTGTGGTAGTGTAATTATACCTTGCTTTAGCTTTTGTGCTATGTTACTTTCAGCACTTCTAAATTTGGTTATGCTTGGACAAATTTCTTTGTTAGTTTGACCCTATAATTGATTTTCAATTTTTTGATCAGGTTGAAGAGAAGATGCCAAATGATCAATCTGGTTAATTGATTACCATTTTGATCCTTTTTGTACATGGTAACAAACAAAATCTAGAAGATATCGATCATTTTTGTACATGGTGACAAACAAAAGCTAGAAGATATCATCGAGGAAAAATATAGTGGTGATGTACTGTATTTTTGTTGATGCTAAAGACTATTGTTACTAGATATATTATGACATCTTATTATTGTAGACATTCTAAAGGGTCATATGACATAATATTTTTGTATGGATTCTAAGATTGTGATGAAAGTACATAGTTAATTTGGTATTTTTTTTGTGTGATGCATATGTATGTATGTATGTAATATATGTGTGTGTGTACATATATATATATCTGTGTGTGTGTGTGTGCATAGAAACACACATGCACACATAGCATATTTGGTTCATTAATTGTTAATCAAAATTTTCATAGCTAGATACAAAATGCGAAGCTCATGGGGACAATTTTAAACACTTGAAAAATAGTTTAGTCACAAAAAAAATAAAAATGGTAAAAAATGCTACATTTTTTGTTAGAGTTTTGAAAGTTCGCAACAAATTATAGGGACGGTTATAATTGCCCCAAAGCTTTTACTTAGGGGCGGTTCTAACAGCAGTTCAGACCAACCGTAGGGGCGGTTTTACACCCCTTTAGTAGGAATTATTTTTGACACAATAAATGTTAGAGGTGGTTAAATATTAGAGGTGGTTATACCCACCCCTACAAGAAAGAAAATGTCTCTAAATAGGGGCACTTATAATCGCCCCTACAAGGGACAAAAGTATCTATCTAGGGGCGGTTATAACCGCCCCTACAGGGAACAAAACTTATCTATGTAGGGGCAATTATAACCGCCCCTACAAGAAAGAAAATTTCTCTAAATAGGGGCGGTTATAATCACCCCTACAAGGAACAAAAGTATCTATCTAGGGGTAGTTATAACCGCCCCTACAGAGAACAAAAATTATCTCTGTAGCGGCGTTTATAACCGCTCCTATACAAATTATTTTTCTACTAGTTTTTCTCAAAAAATCCAGTAGAGGCGATTATAACCACCCCTATGGTAAAAAAATAAACTGCCTCTATGATACCTTCTTCCTCGGTGTTTGATAGAACCACCTCTATTTCGTAGAGCCGGCTGCAATGGAGGCGGTTTAGAGGCGGTTAAAACTGTCGTTAGAAGGCCTGAAAAATGCCCCCATAGCCCTTTTTTTTTGTAGTGAATGTTCCTTAATGAGAGAGCATTTGATAAACATTCTATTATTAAGGAGCTTGACTATAATTTTATCAAATCGCAGAGTTTGTTTTGTAACGGGAACAAAGCTCAGGAAGATAAATGTAATTAACACTAGCGTGGCAACAAAAAAATAATAATAATAAGTGATTTTTTTTTCTTTTCTGGAAGTCAATGGAATAAGTAATCGTCCAAACGATAAATATTAGAGAAATTATCAGCCAGATTGTAATATCAAATTTATCATTATACATTCAAAAATCAGGTTTCTCGCACTTTTAATGGGGTCACATAGAGGAAGAATATACCTGTGCCTCAAGATTTTTTGGGATTTAAAGACTAATTACGCTTCTCTCTCTTAAATGGAAAAATGACGTGGTGTACCTGTATATTGCTCGTCTGTTTTTGTTAAAACTACAAGATATTGGGATGATTCCAAATCGAAGTCTAATTTAGTGAAAAGTCGTAACAGTCAACAACTTTGAGGAGTAAAGTGGCTAAAATGAAAAGTTCAAAATGCAAATTAAGTGAGAATTAATACCATATTACAAGAGTACAAGCTACAAATGGCAGTAATATTTGTAATCATATATAGGCCACACATATATTACAAGTACAAGCTACAAATGGCAGTAATATTTGTAATCATATATAGGCCACACATATAATACAAGTACAAGCTAACACTGATATCTGATTCTGTTACATTGCAATTCAAGCACGTCAAATTGCAATTTTTGTTGCACTCTATTCCTTTTAATGTTCTTACTGCAGAAAGCTGAGTTATCTAAGGCTTAATGAGTGAAGCATCCACATCCTTTCCCATTTCAACTAACCAGTCCAGATACTTGGTTGGAGCAGGCTCATTCTCATTTCGTTTTTCGTAGTCAATAGAGAATTTGGCGAAGCTGGAGTTACCTCTGGGGATAACTTGTATCTTGCCTATATAGCTCTTGTAGTGCTTCATGCAATCTCCTTCTATTGCTACGGCAGTGAAGGTCTTGGTCTCCTCATCAATTTTGAGCTTCTCTTTGAAAACCTCAACTTTTCCATCTATGTTAATTTGCATTACAAAGAGATTCATCAACACATTTTGCTCAGTGTTTTTCTTCTTTTAATTTCCTTCCAATATAAGTTAGCTTAAGGCTATATTCGCAGCATTTGGGAAAGATTTTAAAAAAATTAATTCGAAAAAAATAGAAGAAAAAGAATGAGAACTTTTATTTAATTTATTAAATGAATATTAATAGCATGTTTAATATTGGAGGCAGAAAAGGAAATGAATGATCAACTAAACTTTCAAGGAAGAAAGTGAGGTGTTATTGTTTTAGACTTCCCAAATATGGCTTTGTTGTGATAGATCTACATAGTTCACCTCATCACCTTACAGCGAGTTTGAAAGTTTAGGATAGGAAAGAAAAGAAAAGAAATGTTACGTGAAAAGAGAAAATAAAAGAGGTGAAAAGATAAACTTGTGCCTCCTCCCTTTCCTTCCATTTCAACCCAATTTTGAGCGGAAAACATTTTGGCTTTGGAAGGGAAATCAAATCTGTCCAAATCTTTTATTTTCCTTACTACAATTTCTCCTAAACGTCAGAAATTAAAAAGCATCCATCCAAAACTTTCTTTTCTGACCATTTCTTGCTTATACTAAGCGCACTTTTAGTGTCTCACCACTTTTATAAAGCATAAAAAAATTACTATCCAATTAGACCTACTTATTTCCCTTGCTAAACAACATCAATTAGGAAAAGAAAATTTGATAATCGTCTCATGTCTTCAAAACAACAAAACTAATTTAAATATGCACCACTTCACCATTTATATTGTGCTCATTTTGTTACGAAACCAGGTTATTCGCCAAGTAAGCAAATTATTCCACAATCAAGAATCTAAAAGCCCAAAATACTTCAAGTGTTAATTAATCAAGTGAACATTAAAATAAACTACAGAATTGGCAATACCAATGACATAAGTCCATAGCTTGACAGAGCCCTCAGTTTTCCAGTCTCCTTCATGCACAGCAATACTGTTAATTTTCTCATTCACAAGATTTGGGAGTTGGTGTGCTTGACCACCAAAGCAATGGAAGAACTCATCAGGATCAGACTTCAACTCTATCTCAGCCTCCAACTTACCTACTAAATTATTAGCCATAGTAGATGTTTTAAGAACTATTCCCAAAAAAAATCTAGTTCTAAGAGCCTTGACCTATAGCACAATGCTTGTAATTCAATTACTTGACTACCATTTTTATAGCTCCTCCATGATTTATCTGGCGCCCACATGTTAGTTGGAATGAATGGTTCTCCTTAGCCAAAAAAAAAGAAGTGTCATCAGTAAACATGAATGTAGTCCTGCAAAATATTTTGGATAATGCTTTGGTGATGAGATAGCTGCTAAAAGAAGTAGTAAGTCTCCTTAAAAATTAATAAAATTCAATAAAAACTTATCACTTATTATTACAATGCGTAAAAATGAGTTTAATTTATAGTGCAATTACATTTTTCATTATTTTTTTGGTTGAAAGCTATTGGCTAGAGGTGGGTACAAGCCGGGTACTTGCCTCGAAAAGGATTAGGTTGACCCGATCCTAACGTGTCTGGTCAACAATTTTTCAACCCTAATGTCCTCGGGTACCCAATAAATAGGGACGACTCATAGAGTATCCAAGTCACCCCTTTTTTTTTAACTAAAATTTGTAATGGCTAGACTAGAACACAAAATCATACACCAAGGTCCAAGATCTTCCAAAATTCTCCTGACTTCTCTAATTTACCAAACAATCGTAAATATCCACTAATTCATGTTACTAATTTAAAGCTTACGAGGACTCACTCTATAATCTCAATTTTTCTCGATTTTGATAATTAACAAACTAATGATAATGTATACTAATGTTCTACCAAGGTGTATTTGTAGTGAAACTAGTTAGGAATCAAAAAGAAATCAAAATGGAAAATAAAAAGCTAAAGCAAATGACCCAAAAACATGACACGAACCTAACCAAAAATAGCGGATTTGGGTTTAAGCTTAGTTGGTCGTGTCAAAAACGGGTTGGTTCCGACTAACCCGCGAAGAAAATAGGTTAGAACCCGAAAGAAAATAAATCTAACATTTTGTAACTTTGTTTCACTCATCCACATTCAAACACAAATTTCACCCATTGGATAATTAATCAAATAAATTGTAAGAGAAATTAAAAATTCTACCTTGGTTTATGAAGAGTAAATTCTAAGAGAAATCAAGTGTATGTTAGCGTGTGACTTTGATATTAGTGTGTGCAAAAAATATGCTTGATCCTCTGTGTGTGAAAAGTGTGTTTGAGTCTCTTTTCTTCTTCTTCTCTTTCCTCTTTTTAGTCTCTTTTCTTCTTCTTCTCTTTCCTCTTTTCTTCTTCTTCTCATTCTGTTTTTTTTTTCCGGTCCACAGGTCAACCCGCCAACCCTTGGCAGTCAGGTTCAGGTTGGCTCTTCACGAGTTGGCAGGCCGAATTCGAGTTGACATGTTGGTTATTATATTTGGGTCTCAACCTGACCCGCCAACTCGAAACCCGACTCGATTGCCACCCGTATACACATCTGCCCAACATTTTAAATAATATAAAATTTACCTAATACCTTTGACTTAATACTCTAAACAATGGAAGATGATTTTTACGTTGTTTTTTTTCAAATAATTGTTAGTCACGAAATGACAAGACAGTTCTTCTATGTTTTTGAAGTCTCTTTCGAAACACATTGATGCTTTTGTAAACGAACGAGCAGCTCACAAACTTAAATCGACTTTGAAGTTGAGTGTCGAGCTATTCAAATCGATTATTGAGTCGATCGAGTCGAGTTCAAGTATGTAAATAGTCTCCTCGAAAGGTCGTCAAGCCATTCAAATATTTTTATGTGTGTGTATAAATTTACTAAAAATTTATACTTTTTAGACAAATTGCATCTTTGATATTTTTCGACTTCAAATAATAAGGGGTGATTTTGTTATTTTATTAATTTGTTATAAAAATAAAAAAATTATAAAATTTTAAGTGTTCAACTCAAGCTCAAGCATAACTCGTAAGGTTCAAGCTCTAAAATCGCAGACTCGACGAGCTTAAACTGAAGTAAAACTAGAGTCAAGTTTGACCTCTAAGATTGCAAACCCAACAAGTTCGAGTATGTTTGTTTAGGAATCTAGTCGAGTTTGAGTTTGGTGATATTCAAGTTCCATTTGATTCATTTACACCCTAACTCTCCCTTCCAAAAGCAATACCTTTTCCACTAACAGGAATTAATACATTCACATGCAATTTACATTTTTGACATAATCTATATACTATATATTGATGATGGTGTTTTCATTCCAAATCTCCTAGAAGATCCAACTTTCCATTCAATTCTTTTTTTTAAATTATTTTAACAACTTTAAAATAGCATGCTAAATATATGTGCACTTACAAATTCCAATTTAACTGTTAAACCCCCCTAAAGAACCCTCCAACATCCTATTCTATTTTTCTAGATTTTTAATTATATTTAGAACTTGCTTAAATATTTTTTGTTTGATGAAAAGAACTTGCTTAAATATACTATTAGAACTTTCTTAAACATACCTTCCTAAATTCTAATAACTTAATATACTATTAGAATTTAAAATATAGCACAAATAAAAGGAAATATGAATATTTTAACTCCTTAACTTAAGAGAGTTTAACTAAATATATAGCTTTCTACCTTATGATTGCACACTAAATATATGTACTTCTGCTAATTTGCATTAGTTTTTAGATTGATTTTTTTTTCTAAATTGGCGTGGTTCTTAACCTAATATATTGCTACAATTTAAATTATACCACAAATAAAAAATAACAATGTTTTAGCTCCTTAATTCTAGGGATCCTAATTATGATATACCTTTTTGCCATGAAAAAAAAAAGTGGAACAACAAAATTGTTAGCATGTAGTTTTGGCAATCCTTATAAATTACGAAAATTATTAAGAAAGATGTGCATATGGTAGATCAAAATTTTGGGAAATCTAACTGAAATACACCTCCCTACCAAAAATTTAGAAAAAAGCAAAGGTGAATTCGGCGTTCGTTACTAAATAGTGGAAATAACTATAAGAATGATCAATGGTATATTTTTATCATTACGTTATAGGTGTGTTGTTCGATTAACTTTCAAAGAGCCTTCAATATTTCATTTTTCCCAAAATTGTCATTTATATTGATAATATGACTTATTTTAAAAGCTTTTGATTGGATATTAATTAAGAAATTTTTATTAATTCTCATAAGTGGTAAAATATGAAAAACTAACAAAAAATCATGTTATTTCTAAATTAGTTTTTATTTCAGATTATGGTATTTTCATTAAACATAAGGTCAGAACACTAGTTAACTTATATGTATAATATGTTAAATACATCAAATAATTCCAAACAAAAGAAATATTAACGAATTTGACCCTAAGAGTAAGATAGAGAAAATAAGTTAATAACATAAATATTTCTGGGGAATTTTGTGCCCTACCTGAACAACAAAATCTATGCAGCATATATGGATGATAGTGTATTTAGCCTAAAACATACATAAAGCCACCAATTCCACATCTTATTTTTCTAAATTTTGTGATTGTTTTAACAAATTAAAATGGTTCCTGCATTATGATTGGACACTATATATGTTTACATTTTTTGATTCCATCGATTGTTACAATTAATATACTTTCCTAAATTGGCATAGTATTAATCGAATATACTACTAGAATTTAAATTTTACCACAACTAACAAGGAAACAACAATATTCTAATTTCTTAATGTTGGAAGTCGATGTTATTAATGATCTGTTTTTATACATACATTGTTTATGTGGTTTTTAAACCGGACATTTCTTGGACACGGAGACGCCAGTATATTATTTTTGCCTAAACTTTTAGTTTATTTTATTATATGAGATTCTTTAAAACCATTAGATTGGATACAAACTATGCAAGATTTTGTAATTTTTATTTAAGTATTAAAATGTGTAAACTACCGAAGAGCGTTCATATTATTTCTAGACTATTTCATATATTTTAGTAATTTCTATAATCGCACTGGTCACAATGCTAATCTTTATTATTGATTAAGAAATGGATAAAGATAGCAGTATGCCATACAAAATACTAGCATTCTCACCCGTGCAATGACGAGATCTTATATTTGATGAAAATACCATAATTTGTAATAAAAATAATTTAGCAATGATATGAATGTTTCTTGCTAGTTTTTCATATTTTAGTCCTTTGATTGAAATTAGTAATTTTGTATAGTTATTATCCAATCAAAAGTTTTTAAGTATAGTTAATGTCCGATCAAAAGTTTTTAAAAGATCTCACATAAACAAAATAAATAAAAATTCTTGAAAAAAACGAAATATGAAGGCTTCGTGCACATAAAAGTAGTTTTCTGAAAAAACATTTACTATAAACAATGTCTAAGACAACGTCCATGTAGACACCGACTTGGATAGCCACCCTATAGGTCACCTTTTTAAATGTTTTATTTTTTCCTAATTTTGGCATGATATACACACATACATGTGTGTGTGTGTGTATAAACACACACTCTCTCTAATTACAAACATTAATTTTATCTTTTCTTTCTTTCCCAATATTTTCTTTCCCTTCTATATTTTCTTTGATTAAAAATTAACAATATTTTCCAATAAATAGATTGTTACAATTAATTAGGGGCTAAATTTTAGCTATCAAGTGTTTTTCTTTTCTTGTTTCCATTATTTTAAGCAAATAATTTTATAAAATTTATTTTTTATGGTACAAGTTTTAAGTGAAAGTACGGGGGGCAAAAATGAAATGGGCAAAAGGAAATCTATTTTACATACACACTGATACAAAGAGCCTATGTTCCAGAAACAGTCTAGTCTGACTTCGACATCCTCTTCTTGAATGGTTAACTACAATAGTTCTAATTATTGATTCTTACAATCTTACTAATTATAAGGTAATAAAATCCTAAGATCAACATTCATATTCAGCTAAATCATTCTATAATAAATTTTGATTTCCTTTTGAATCAAGGACTTAGACTTTCAATTTGATCTTAATTATATGAAGAGAAACTTTCATTTTTGTCTATATAAATGAAATTTAGGAATATAAATTAAAAGCGTAGTGTTCTATATAAATCAACCATCATATAATGTGGAGTTTTAATTTTTATAATATAATTATCAATATTAAAAAAATTATCTACCACTATGAAAATAGCTCGTGTCTTGCATGGGTTTAAAACTAGTACATTTATAAAAATAGACCATTTAGACATCCTTGCTAATAATTTTGGGTACTTAATAAAGCTTGCCAAAATTAAGGAATTTCAACTTTACCGTTGTCTTTTCTTTTTGGCCGAGAGTATCGTTCGGTTAGAATTCATAATTTTTGAACAAGCATATGTACATCTTACTTAACCAACCCAATTTGATTGGGTTGGCCACCACAAAGTTTTTAAAGGTTACGTAAGGTGGGAGTTCAAGGATTCAAACTCTATCTCTTATAAAAAAATCAAATGGGTGCATAATACACCTGTTTGGTCCTATAGTAGTTTAGTAATCATGGGTTCCTCCTGAGTTCAGTTAGGCTTCCTCACATAGAGTAAGTTAGGAGTACGCGCACACACACATACGTCTTACTTAATTATTTTTTATATTTACAAAAAAAATTGTCAAAATTAGGTAGTAACACTTTTGACCTTCCATTTTTATTTTTAGTAGGGAGATGCATTTTAATTAGAAATTTTTTTAATTAAGGAGTTAGAATTGTGCATAATTGAATTCGATGGATGTTACTATCCTCTTAGGCTCGAGTTATTTGCTTTAGGCTCGAGTTATTTGCTTTTGTCTTCATCGGAACATTAAAGGACCCAGGGTCTGCATCCAGCTGTTAAAATGTCATAGACTAGTGCAAATTTTCGGGCATTTTTCAACACAGCTAGTACAAAGTTAGGTGATATTACTTTTTCTGTCATTAATAGGCCGGAAAAATTGATCACATAGTACAAATTCTCTGTCATACGTAAATATGATAATGTTCATAAACAGAGCCGAGGAGTGAGTATTGCGTGCACCACGCGCGCTACGTGGCGTGCCATGTGGTGCATTAGAACCAATCACACATCGTCAAATAATACAAGGTATGACCCACCATTGCCACATGACGATAAATTATTGGTTCTAGTACACCACGTGACAATGCACGTGGTGTATTGTACACTTTTCCCAGAGCCGAGTCTCTCTTGAAGTTTTTCTTCATATAGTATTTATCTTTTTTTTTTTTGTCAAAAAGTCAGAATTGTATTTATTGACTATAAAACATGTACAAAAGCCAGGGGTGACTACCCCAGATTAACCTGTGAATACACTTTGAATCCACATTGATAAGAATTCTTCTTCTTCCCACTTAACTACATTCTTAAGCCCTTGCGCAAACTATGCTATCATCCTAACATTAGTCTTTATTTGGCTATCAGTAAATAGAAACAAGCAATTATGAAACAGTGTTTTAAGGTGGAGGATATTTTCGTGAGTTGTTGAGCATTTTCCATCTCTGGTATCTCCTTTCTTAAGTTTTTTGTACCAACTTCCTATTTGTTGATTGAATGATGATCTCTTTCCATCCTTTTTTCGCAGTCACCATCATTGCCAGTTTCATTTGCAATTCAGTACAGCAATATTTGCTTGGTTTTGCACAAACCGAACCAAGAACCAACCAAACAAATGGAGATACATCTATAATTGAAATGCAAACCAAGAGAACTATATTAAGGCCACGTTTAGTTTAGGGGAACCAGGTGTTTGGTTTAGGGAAATCAGAGAGGGAAATAGGTATCAGTAGTAATGACACTCATTGTTAACGTTTGGAAAACAACTATCACTATTCTTTGATCGAAATAAAAGTAATTAATTAGAGTTTCTATAATTTTTTCAAAAAATATCTATTAAACTCATTAATCTTTTTGAGGAGAATGACACTCATATTTTATTACTAAACCAAATATGTTAGGGGGATCATCAAAACTCATATCCATAGTAAGGTTAATGATATTGATATTGATATTGATTAAGCAATTTAAACTAATCAGTTCCTAAGACAGTCTAAAGTAAGATTTCAAGCAGGAATGTAATATGAAGAAAGGCTGCAACAAGGGATATGCCCTTAATCCCTTAAATGGAAGGACATCAGGGAGGGGCTTAGAAATCATACGGTTGACAATTTTCAAAATTTTATTTTTATTTTACTAAAAATTATACTTTTTTTTATAACAACTAAAAATTATGCTTTGCTTTCAAGAAAAGTTTTTATGAATTATAAGTCAATCACTCCTAATGTACACTTACACGAATTTGTCTTCCAACCCATAATTCATGCGTTTGCCCTTTATAACACGTAACTAATTCTAATGCACTTCTATACAAATTTCTATCTCAAGTCAGTCCCCGCATCTGCCCTTTATAGTACATAATTAATTGTAATGTATTTATATACAAATTTCTATCTCAAGTCAAAATTCCTGCGCCTGCCGTTTATAATATCTAACCAAAAATAGTGCTGATGATCTTAATTACTTTTGTGCTTTCAGGAGAGAAGCATCCACCTCTCTAGAGAATCTAATTAGAAAAATCAAGATAAGAATATGGAGTTGGAATATCATCTTCTGAATTCTCTTAGTCTAGAATCCATTTCAGAAAAGTATTAAATGCACTACATATATTATCACGTAACATATTAAAATTAATAATTTATTATTATGTAATGACGTTAAATTACTTCTTGTATTATTTGTTAATATATAATTAGTTTTGTCACAACCTAGTACCCACCAGTCATTTCACCAAATTTTTTATCACCTAGGGCAGTTGCCTGGAGAGTGGTTTTGAAATTGTTTAAATAATTTGTAAGTACCTCACCTCCTGTACTATCAAATGTGATTGATTTTTTTCAACGTCAAAAGCATCAATCTTATCTTTTGCAATCACAGGAGTTCCTGTTCCACCAAAAGATGGGTCTAATATCTACGTTAAAAGAAGAAAACGTAACTATCAAAATGGTGCAAAACAAGCACGCAAAAGTTGGACTTCGTACACAGTAAAAGTGTTATTCGAGTCGAGTCGAATTGAGTATTTAATGTTCGAATTCGTGCTCGTTTAATAAACAAACAAGCTTGACTCGACTTATTTATTAAACGAGTTAAATTTTTTGTTCGAACTCGACTTGTTAAAAGAATAAGAAGCTCGAGCTCGAACTTGAACTCGACTCGTTTAACACTAACGAATCAAGCTCGATCGAGTTTGAATGAGCTCGGCTCGTTTAACACCAATGAATAGAGCTTGAACGAGCTTGTATGAGCTCAGCTCATTTAAGACAAACAAATGAAAGAGCATTTGCGAATACAAACAAGCTCGTTTAGTCAATTAGGGAATTAAGGTGTGGAGAATATGAGTGAAAAAATATTATTGCCCTTTGTTCTAGAACACAAATAAGCATTCGCGAATAAAGCCCGTGTTCTCTTTTTTAATAAACGAGCTCAATTTCTTATTCGAGCTTGGCTCGTTTACTATATGAACGAGTTGTACTTGAGTTTTTAGGAGATGAATCGAGTTGTGTTCGTGAACAACTCGGTTCGGATAACAACTAGTCCACAGAAACAAAGAGGCTAATTAGTTAATGGAAAACATTGATTTTTTTTCTTTTTTGAGGAAAGGGAAAACATTGATTTAAAGGGCCAGAAAACAACCTTAAGTTCCCCTTTCCTTTTCCCTTACCGTTTAAAAAAAAAAATATTTGCCGTTTGAAAGATCCTAAAAAAAAATCCTTATCTTGTTTAGAAAATTGTCAAATTTAATCTAGACGGGTATCATTTTCGCACACCGAAAACGAATGAAATGACTAAGTTTTCGTTGTCTGAGAAATCAGTGGGTTATTTAATTGGAGACTTTAGTTGAATAGTTAGAACTTTACTTTATGGTATAAATAGTGGATCATGTGTTTGGTTAATATTTTTGCAAAATATATTTTCGTACACATTCTTTAACTATTTTTTTTTATCTTATGGAAATTTATTTTAAAAATAATACAATATTACTTTCTAAAAATTCCTACAAAAAAGTTCATCTAAAAGAGTTATTTTAAGTCCTATTTTATACACTACTATATCCAAAATTTGTCTCAAAATTACAAGTAGTCTTCTCAGGTGCTATCATGTGTATTTTTACCCCTAAGACCAATTATTGAGTCGTTATGTCTTTACCTAATCCATTTAAATGGTTGACCCACATTGGAAGGAATATCTATCAAATCTTTTTCTGGCTACATGAAAGATAATGAGGGATTAACCTCTGGATATATGCAATTTTGCAAATATGACATGAAATGGGGATAATGGTCCTTCCAATTTATTGTGGTTTAGGGGAATCACGAATTACTGATCATTATTAAGGCTATGCCAAAAAATCTGTGTGCAGTGGATCTCAATAGTTGTATAACAATTGAATGATTGACACAATCCCATCAGCTGTCTAAAATTGTCTAATCCGAGATAAGACATTAATTCATTTGTTGTAATTGTGGTAGTTGTATCTGCGAAAGCTATGGTATATTGACGCACAATTCCAGAGGTTTATTGATTAGAATATTTAAATAAAAAAAATATTATCTAATGTGTAGCTGTCAAAGCGGGGTTGGTCAGATATATACTCAACGTGTTTTCAAAACACGTCGAGGTCTTTTTTTTTTTTTTTGGTCCAACCCCTACGTGTTTGTGGAACACGTCAGGGCCGACGTGTCTCATAAACACGTCGGGCTACCCGTGCGACCCGACGTGTTTGAGACACACGTCGAGCCGTGACGTGAATTTTTCTACAAAATCAAGATTTAAATTTATAATTTTAAATGTAAATTATAAATCTTATATAACTTATATTATATTTATAAATAAATACAAAAAATAAATATAAATTATTTGATATTTATATTTATATATAAGTCAATATTAAATTATATTTATATTTATGAATAAATACACAATATTTACAAAATTATCAATTATAAATAAAATTCAACTATGTAATGTATATTAAAAAATATATATTATGATATATATTAAGTACTTAAGATTTTTAATCATAAATTTTAATTTTTGTTCTTTCGTTAAAGACAATTTGTTAATTACTAACAATTGATTGGTGATTTATTGATTGGATAATACTTATTGGGGTTAATATACATTTTTGAAATGTTGGAGTACAATTGTTGGGCGACTTTTTTGTTCAATCTAATAATTTAATCTAAATCGATAATTCGATAAATATCTAAATTGGTATTGAATTTGAACTGTAAAATAACTTATTCGTGAATATAAGTTACAAATATAAGTCATTTCTTCCGACAGTCACTTTGATATTGATATAATAACATATAAATAGTTCAGATAAAAGGAAGGGACCCTTTTTTTTTAATGTATATTTAAATCAATTAGCCCTAAATTCAACTTTAAAAAAAATTAATTGGGGAAAGCAAATGCATAAAATGTAAGGATAGCGAGAGAAAATGCAACTATGATTCTTAGTCTTAACTAATTTTTTTTTTTTGAAGGGTTTAAGGTTAAGAACTTTTTGTTAGGGAAAGGAAATGCAAAGATTAATTTTTCACAATTTATAAATTAGATATACGTTTATAAGGTCACAATTTATAAGTTGGATGTACGTTTATAAGGTCTAAAGTTTTTGTGAATATTTTTTTAAGTTAAATTCTAGTTCGTCGTTAAAAATGACAATGCTAGTGAAAATTTGTAAATTAAGCACTAAAAAAAATGTTCAATTATATAATTAGAGAATTTAGAAAATGCTAAAATATACAATTTATGGGTGAAATCAACGTTGTCGACGTTGATCATGAGGCGGATCTCGAGGGGTCGACGAGCAGCAAAATCTCCTAGGCCGTCTAATCTCACGTCATCCATGCACAACCTGATGAGCTGACGGCTCAACATCATCGGTCTCGTCATCATCACCATCATCATCATCACCATCATCAAGTCCACAGTGCGAGTCTGTAGGATCAGAAGATGAATATGCACTGAATGGATGTAAATAACGATGATGGATCGTGGTAGACATGGATGGGCCCGAGATAGGAATGTGAGCACTAGGACCCGGTGTAAAAAATGTAGATGCGTATGGATCAGGAAATTCACCGGCCGATCCATGCAGGAACTGATATATAGGATGCAGGTCAGATCCAATAGAAAATACAGGCGTATGAGACTGATACCCAACGTCAGAAGTACTAGCATGCATAGCTGAGGAAGCGTATGCATCGTACACTCTATCTGTACCAACTGAATGTGGCATCTATGCACTCCCGACGGTATGTGTATAGTAATCGGTTGGGGCAACCTGCTCATCATGTCTGACATTATCGTAAAGTCCATGTCGATGACGACGTCGATCGCCTCGAGACGAAGCTCCAACCTGACTAGGGACATGTATAATTGGCCTCTGATAATGAGCACTGTGTGACGTAGAGGTACCAATGTCCTGACGGGGATCTGGGCCAAGATCCATATGATCGGAACGTTGTAAGTAGTGCATAGACCCGAATGCCTCGTCTCGAATCATCGTCAAACTAGGATGAAAAGTCTGTGTAGGGTCAGCATGATGAAGGCCTGACACTGATGCCTGTCCTATCCTGTACATGCTGCTCATCTGTTAAGGCACATAAACACAAATTATTTGTAATGCAACAATATGAAGTAAGATTCATTGAAAGAAATGCTATAACACTTAATAACAATTTTACCATGTACTCGAGCTGACCAGAAACACCTTGCAGTCCATCACACCGGATCTTATGGACGGGAGGTGTGATATATAGAATGGTATGACGGTGGTACCACTGCAGGTAATCGGTCGATGGCTGAAAAGTATCTGTAAGCTCTCCTGGAACGACCGAACCTGCATGGCCATTCCAGTAACCGATGCAAGAACTATGATAATCACTCCAATCCCGCCCTAGGAACCCTGAAAGTTTTAGATCATGTAATATGGTTCGATCAGTGTCAGCATTCTCTGGAATAAGCTGGTGCATCCCGAACTGACACATGATATGATCTGGTAAATGGATCTCGACGATGTGCCAAAAAATCAAGGGGACCTTATCTCGCCAAATATGAGCCTTTGCTCTACAATAAGCAGGTAGTGACAATAGTACATCATCTGTGTAAGGTATCCATATAAACTGCAACGATTAACCAATGGTGAACGACATTTATAAAAACTATATGTAATGCATAATAAAATTTCAAAATGTATAAAAATATAAGAATACGTGATCCGGCTGTAACATCGAAAGATCATCACGGCAGTGACTGACTACATGTTGGGGAGTATTTCGAGTACTACGCCTGGTAATCCATCTACCTCCAAGTGGATAATCTCCAGCCAATCGCTGATCGACTATGACTGGACGAATAGTCGGAAACTGCTCCCATGCCCATAACTGTTCAAATAAAATAATTTAATATATTGGATATTAAGTTATTTAACTAGTTGATATTATTTAACCAAATGATAATATGTGATAATGTATGGTTACTGTTTAAATTTTTTACTTGTAGTAGCATGTACGGTCCAGCAGTGACCCTAGCGTCGAACGGCATGCATGGCACATACATCTGTACAAGCATGCAAGTACGGCACTCCCCCAACTATACTGGCCCATCCCCTCCAGATCTCTCAAATAATATAGCCAGCTAAGATGTATAACATTACCCGCACTATCTGCAAACAGATGACCTCCTAATAAAATCAAAAGTAATGTACGGGTATACTGGCGGACTGTCTCATCATCGGCATCCGGTAGTAATAGGATGATCTATCAACTGCTGGTACAAGGCCTCAATCTTGATGCGTGCTTCCTTCAAATTACTCTGCTCCGACAAAAATCCCAACCACTGATTAATCAAAGCCAGTCGCTGAGGTGGAGAAGTAGGCTCGTGGTGTAACGTAACAGGTAAACCGTCTACTCGCAGGCCCCACAACACCTCGACATCCTGCAATGTGATAGTGGCCTCACCAATAATAGGAAGATGAAATGTATGTGTCTCCTGTCTCCATCGCTCAATGAATGCTGTAATAAGTCCGTGGTCCAAACGGAATGTACCGACTCGACATACTCCGCCAAATCCAGCGGCTGTCAATATAATACCTCACACGGGGATCTGCGGTGTGATATAACTGCTAAAACCGTTTATCACATCTCCTGACGTCTAGAACAGAGCCCTCACCGGTGAAAGATCGTCGCAGATCTGTGACCAGCTGTAGTCAGCAAAATAGCATCATCTATAGGACCCTGAAACGGATGCGCGGTACTCAACTGCCAGTGATCCATGTGAATTTGTGACTATCACGTGCAAAGAATATATCAAATTAATAATTTCAAAGTAATTTAAAATGGACCTGTAAATATTAAATAAACCCTAATAAATTTTGTTGTAACAAACAAGATATAATGATAATAACACAAAATCCTAAATCCTAAATCTTAAACCTTAAACCCAGATCCTAAACTCTAAACCCTAAAGTAAAACTCTAAACTTAAACCCTAAATACTAACCCTAAACCCTAAACCCTAAACCCTAACCCAAAACCCAAACCCTAACCCCTAAACCCTAAACCTTAAACCCAAACCCTAAACCCTAAACCCAAACCCTAAACTCTAACCCAAAACCCAAACCCTAAACCCTAAACTCTAAACCTTAAACTCTAAACCCAAACCCAAAACCCAAACCCTAAACCTTAAACTATAAACCCAAACCCTCAATACTAAACCTAAGCCCTAAACCCCAAACCCTAAATACTAAACCTAAACCCTAAGTCCAAATCTTAAACCCAAAACCTAACCCTAAACCATAAACCCTAAACCCAAACCCAAAACACAAACCCTAAACTCTAAACCTTAACCCAAAACCCAAACCCTAAACCCTAACCCTAAATCCTAAACCCAAACCCTAAATCCTAAACTCTAAACCCAAACCCTAAATACTAAATCGAAGCCCTAAACCCCAAACCCTAACTACTAAACCTAAACCCTAAGTCCAAACCTTAAACCCAAAACCTAAACCCTAACCCTAAACCCTAGACCCAAACCCAAAACCCAAACCCTAAACCCTAACCCTGAATACTAAACCGAAGCCCTAAACCCCAAAATCTAAACCCTAAATATAACCCTAAACCCTAAAACCTAAATCCAAACCCTAAACCCTATACCGGAACCCTAAACCCTAAATCGTAAAACCTAAACCCTAAACTCAAACCTTAAACCCAAAACCCAAACTCTAAATCCAAAACCCAAGTCCTAAACCCTAAATCTTAAACCCAAATCCTAAAACCTAAAGCCTAAACTCAAACCCAAATGTCATGCCAAATAGAGTCACATATATATATATACATGCTATTCAATTTACACATTTCAAAAGTTCAACATATAAAACATAGTAAGGCATTCATAAGTTCAAAAGTTTCACATACAAAATATAATAAGGCAAACATATGTCTTTATACATATTCCTATCTAATAATCTAATCTAACTGCCTACTGATCCGGTGGAACCCACACCCTCAAAGAGCTCTCTCTCTGGCTCATCATCATGGGCCTCCTCGGCTCCAGGAGGTGGGTGTGCGGCCTGCCCCAACTCAATATGCACTCCCCCATCTCGTGCCTCATCAACCACCCGGCCTATCATCTGGCCACACTCATCGAGAACACGTCCGGTGTGGTCCTGAATGTGCCTGTACGACACGAGTGAGTCGGGCACGAGTGTCATGGTACAACTCTCTAAAAGCGTCGGTCCTCTGCTGCTCCTCTCGAACAGCATCCTCTAGCTCTCTAATCCGCTGCGTCTGTGCACGTACTACCTCCCGCAGCTCATGAATACGCCCCTGAGAGGTATCACCCGCGCGTCCTAGACGCCTACTCTCCTCGATCAAAGAAAGTACAACGTGATCAGGATATGAGTAGGTCCTCCAACACCCACATGCAGGACGCACTCGGCGAGCAGGCGAAAAAGTCCTGTAAGGATGTCCCGGTCCCTCTCTGTATCGAACAACCGGTCTAGCACGAAGCCTCTGACGTACCGGAGCCACGTCAGACGGCTGGGATGCCTCCCCCTGCCTACTCTCAGCCATACCTACATGTATCAATAACAAATCAATTAGGTCTAAACCAAAAGTACTGAATAATAAGCAATACCCAAAAGTACTGAATAATAAACTCCTCTCAAACCCTAAACCCAAACCCAAATCCTAAATCGTAAGCCCTAAACCTTAATTCTAAATTCTAAACAAATACGAACTAACTATGAAACCAAAAATCATAAACTCATCATAAACCATAAAAAAATGAATACAATTCATTTGTATTTAATGGCAAACTCCATAAAGAGAAGAAGGGCAGCACCACAAAATTTTATTAAGTACGAAAAATATGATACTAATGTTACACGATTAAAACCCTAAAATAAAAAAGATTTCAATAAGCATAAATCCTACATTACTAACGGTTAAAATATTCAGGAAATGGACAGTTTTGCGCCGTGTGTCCTGGCTGGGAACAATTGCTACATCGTCGCGGTGCATCTGGACATCTACGATCCATCTGATTTCGAATTCTTGCAGTTCGCAATGGCCCCGGTCGTCTTTGTCTTAGGCGACTACCGTTCATTGTCAATATGAGTTCTGATGGAGGCCAATAGGCTTGATCTCTGAGAGGATAGAATTGGTTGCTGAATATCGCTTGATAAGCATCGTATGTATACTGCTCTCCCACCAAATCCATAGGATTCATTCTGCATTGAGAACATGCCGCCATTGCATGCGAACAAGGAAGTGGAGTTGTTGAAACTTACGACATGTGCACGTTCGCTGTGTAAGGTCTACAGTTTGCGTTTTTTCACCCTCGTGACCTCGACGATGGCCAAGTAATGATGTTGAAAATTCGATTTCTGGAGTCATACACTTCGACTTTGTGTTTTTTTTCCTTTTTTCTCATTTGACGCGTATTTGATCCAACTGTATTCTGGAAGTGGATATCTCACATCCCACGCAAATTTTCTGATTCTTAACAAATAATTTAACAGTCTGGCTCAAGTGTAAAGCGAACGCAAGCTGTGATAGGCAACAATCGAGCATCTCTGAGCAAGTTGTTGAAACACTCGGCCATGTTTGTCGACGTATGACCCCAACGATACCCCTCATCCATGCACAAAGCCCATTGTTCGAGTCTAACATTGACGCCTGTCAACCAATCGTACGCCTCTTGATTCAAACTCCGTATTTGTTCCATGAACTTCTCATACTTAGACGGTTGGTTGGCCATTCCGGCTGCCATTACAAGTTTCTTTAACCTGAATAATACGAAATTTCGTTATACGGTATTAACTAAATATGTAAAATTACTGTGATCACGTAAAATTAAAATACCTCTCATTTTTTAATTTTTTAGTGAAATTACTTTGCACGTGCACAAGACAGTAGCGGTGGATTCCCATTGGTTCACGCCATTCCGGAAGCGTCATCATTGCGTGGATAATGGATTTGTGCCTATCAGATATGACGCATACATTTTGAATATTACCGCATACGTGAATACGCAATAACCGCATGAACCAACACCAACTTCGGTTGTTCTCCTCATCGACGAGTGCGAAAGCTAGCGGCAATAGGTGATTGCATGCATCATATCCGACAGCAACAAGTAATTTTCCTTGGTACGGTCCTTTCATGAAAGTACCATCCACACATATCACCGGTTTTATATGACGGAATGCTTGGATGACAGGACCAAAAGTCCAGAAAACATAGTCGAAAAATATGTTAAAATTTGTGCTACTTGGATGTGAATCCCACACAACAACTGTCCCTGGATTGCATCGCTGTAACTCTTCCATATAGGTCGGAAGAAGGCTGTATAGATGACGGCCAATCACCATAAAGAATATCAATGGCTCTACGGCGACCGAACCAAGCTTTCCTGTACGACACATCGCAGTGAAAATGTTGCTTAACCGCTGCCATTATGTCCTTCACTTTGAACATGGGACCATTACTAATGTGTGGAATAATGAACTCAGCGATTAATTCTGAACTCAACTGCCGGTGATCGTTATTGTTAAACACCCGTGCACATGTATGTTCATCGGCAAGAGTAACAATCATCCACATGTTATGAGAACGCCTTAACGTCGCTCTCAACTTGCCAATTGCATGGAGGTGTTGAGTTACGAGCCCTGCAACGAACATACCAAGTCGTTTGAGAACTTGCGCGCACCTTGTACTCTCTATTTTGCTTTATGGACCACTTTTGCACTGCTTTCTTAACCTTTTCTTTACTATCAAATAACATGCCCAACCGAAGTTCCATTGTCTCCTCGTTCCACACATTAAGCCTCTCGGCTGGACTCCGCGTTTAAGGGGTCAAATTGTAAAGTTGCATCTATACCGGTATCATATTGAAGTGTTCCAGGATCATATCCAGTCCATGCTGAATTAGGACCAACATCAGAATGTCTCTGGTCGTCCTCTTGTTCGAATGTATCATACTCTTGGGCATTATCATCGGAAGTCATCATCTTCCGGTTCTGGCTCGGAGTCCATGTCACTATCTTCCTCGTTAGTCTCTGGTTCTGTATTAGGAATATGAAATGCATCATATTCATTGTGCCCAGAAACAAGCTCTGCCGCTGAAGACAAATGAATTCCTGCAGCACTGCTACTAGGGCGATTGTCAACACGACTCCTATTGCCTCTTCTTCGTCCTCTCCTAGGCTGCTGGATATCCCCGTATTCTAATTGCGTAGGCTGACTTCCGTACAAATCGGCTGTACACGATGCATCAACCGGAAATGAGCCAAATTGACTAGTGCACTGAGTTGCATATTCTTGTACTATTGAGATCTCCTCAACCTCCACGTAGATCTCAATTACTTCTCGATTATTCCCTTTAAAATAATACATTGCGTTTACTCCGGTATCATCTACTAAAGGTATTATACCGGATGCACCTTGTAGCATGGAACCCCTAAGCATCAGAGTAATTTTGAATCTATTCCGGTCTAGATTCATAGCATCGTAGACTTTATCCATCAATTCTTCAAAACTTACTCTTTTCGTAAGGAACAAAAATTTTTTAGGCATAGGGGGGTCATACAACATTGATCCTCCGGCGTATACGATCTTTCCTCCCCAATATAAATTAATTGGCAAGGTATGATCGTTCGACATGTTTCGCCTAAATCTAACCAATGTAAAACTAATAAGTTAAGAGGATAAAGCATAAAACGTAGTGCTTCCTAGGTAACACATTCAAAATATACAGAATTTATAGTCTATCAAATTGTAATTATTGAGTTTTGATATGGCTAAATTATAATTATATAAAAGTTTAGGGCCCAAAGTGTAATTTTTAAAACAAATTTTAGGTGAAACTGTACTTCTAAAAATTTTATTTGGCCAATAAAACATAGACAAAAGTTCAGGGTCAAATTATAAATATGCAATAAAATTGGGGTTGAATTATAATTTTTAAAAGTTTAGGGGCCAAAATATAAATATAAAAATATACAAGGGTCAAAAAGTCATTTCAAAACTCTAGATCATAAATAGCAAATACACAAAAAATAGAGGGCAAAATATAATTTTTAAAAGTTTAGGAGCTAAATTGTAATTATTCAGCAATTGAGGGGTCAACTTATAAAATATAAAAATACAAGGGTCAAGTTGTAATTATATAAAATTATAGGCATAAAAATATAATTTTTACAAGTTTAGAGGCTAAACTGTAATTTTACAAAAGTTCATGGGCCAAAACATAAATATATCACAATACAGGCGTTCAAAAGTTATTTTTAAAAGTTTATGTGCCAAATTATAAACATAGAAAAATTTATGAGTCAAAACGTAATTAAAAAATACAGGGGTCCAAATGTAATTTTGAAAGGTTTAGGTGCCAAATTGTAAATATACAAAAGTCCTGGCGCCATAATATAAATACATAAAAATGCAGGGCTCGGAATATAAATTTTACAAATTTAGGGGCCAAACTGTAAATATACAAAAGTTCAGGGCCAAAACATAAATATATAAAAATGCAGGGTCAAACTGAACCTTTTAAAAGTTTAGGGCTACATTGTAAATATACAAAAATTTAGGGGTCAACACGTAATTAAAAAATACAGGGGTCCAAATGTAATTTTTAAAAGTTTAGGTACTACATTGTAAATATACAAAAAGTTTTTTGTATAACATCAATACATAAAAATATAGTGGTCAAAATATAAATTTTATAAGTTTAAGGGCTACATTGTAAATATACAACAGTTCATGGGCCAAAATATAAATATATAAAAAATGTAGGGGTCAAAATGTAATTTAAAAAGTTTAGAGGCTACATTGTAAATATAGAAAAGTTATGGAGCCACAAAATAAATACATATAAATATTGGTGTCAAAATATAAATTTTACAAGTTCTGAATTCTAAACTGTAAATATACAAAAGTTTAGGGCCCACAACATAAATATATAATAATGTAGGGTCAAACTAAAATTTTTAAAAGTTTAGGAGCTAAATTGTAAATATATAAAAATTTAGGGGTCAACACGTAATTAAAAAATACAGGGGTCAAACTGTAATTTAAAAAGTTTATAGGCTACATTGTAAATATAGAAAAGTTCTGGAGCCACAAAATAAATACATATAAATATAAGGGTCAAAATATAAATTTTACAAGTTTAGGGACTAAACTATAAATATAAAAGTTCAGGGCCCACAACATAAATATATACAAATGCAGGGTCAAACTGAAATTTTTAAAAGTTTAGGGGCTAAATTATAAATATATAAAAATTTAGTGGTCAACACGTAATTAAAACACACAGGGGTCAAATTGTAATTTTTAAAAGTTTAGAGGCTAAATTATAAATACACAAAAGTTCTGGATCCATAAAATAAATACATATAAATATAGCGGTCAAAATATAAATTTTACAAGTTTAGGGACTAAACTGTAAATATACAAAATTTCAGGGACCACAACATAAATATATATAAATGTATGGGTCAAATTATAATTTTTAAAAGTTTAAGGGCTAAAATTATAAATATACAAAACTTTAGGGCTCAAGACGTAATTAAAGTCAAAATGTAGTTTTTAAAAGTTTAGGTGCTTCATTGTAAATATAAAACAGTTTTTGGTCAAAATCGGAATACATAAAAAAATTGGGCTCAATCCATAATTTTAACAACTTTAGCACCCAAATTGTAATTACCAAAAGTTTGGGCACAAATATCTTATTTTCATAATTTTCCGGTCCAACTTTTAATTAGACCAAATATCAACGCCCAAACTGTAAATATCAACATTTCATGCTCCAAAATTTAACTGCACAATAATTAAATTCTTTATCTATAAATGTAAATATCTAACAACATTCAATTCAAAAAATAATATATTTACCCTACATTATTTATTGGCCCAAAATTTATTAAACATGTAAACATTCAACATATTGCCACAATAATTTTATTTATATCAAAATTTAGAAACACAAATAAAATTTACCCTACGCATTAACATAAAATCATATAATATAATAACAAAAATAAAATTTAATTTAATTACATTAATTTATCCTACACATTAATATATCCTACACATTAATATAAAAATAAAAACAAAAATAAAAACAAATATATAATATTTATCCTTTACATTACACAGTAATTAATGTAATTAATACATAATATAAATAATAATAAAATTATAAAAACAAAATGATGAGATAAATACCTGAAATTTAAAATTTGCTAAGCTGTTGTTTCTTCTTCAGCTTGAAGATGGAGCTGTTCCCTGATGTGTTTTTGCCTTCAATTTGCTTTGTTTCTACTCTTTAATTTGCTTTGTTTCTCTTCAATTCTTGCGCAGGGAAGCCATCTGGAGGAGGGAGTCGTCTAGATGGAGGGAGGGAGGAGAGAGAGAGAGAGGGGCAGGAGGGGAAAATGTGAACGGTGGCTTTTATAGGCCACTGAAATTTAAAAAAAAAAAAAAAAGAGGCCCGACGTGTTTCTAAAACACGTCGGGCTAGGCTGGTCAAAAAGCCTGGCGCGCTGCAAAGGCGTAGCCCGACGTGTTTATGAAACACATCGGGACCGACGTGTTTCACAAACACGTCGGGGAGCATTTTAAAAAAAAAAAAAAAGACATCGACGTGTTTCACAAACATGTCGAGTATAGATTGGACCACTCCCTGTCTGACAGGTACAAATTGGACATTGTTTTTTTTTAAGAAATATTTCGATCAATTAGCCAATTCCAGAATGTAATTGAATTAATGGAAAGCACTTGTAATGGGAGGTGCTGTTCTTCTGGAGAGTGTCATTTCATAAAATTAGCGAATCAAATTAATTTACCAAAACATTTAGATTTTTTTTTTTTGAGAAAAGGAATTGTTCATCCTATCCGAAATATTCTAATTATTGCCTTCACTTTTCATTTTTCTAATATGTCATTTAGTAAGATCTCCAGTCTTCAATCTCTTCAACTGCCCCTTAGCTGTAAATTCGCTTGATGAACTTTCTTTAAAGTGCATCAGCTATTGGAAGTAATCAAAGGAACAAAAGAATTTGTACAAGAAAACCTTAGATACTGTTTTTAATAACTTTTTTTAACTTGATTTTAGCTTTTAATTTTTTAAAAATATATTTTATGATGTTCTCAATTACTTTTTTACTATATTTTTAGATTTTTTAAGTTAAAATTGGAAACAACTGATTTTCAACTTTTCTAAAATCAGAAACTATTAAAACTAAGCCCTTAGTCCATACCAACCATACAACGAGGATTTTTTAAACAAAATCAGAGACCATTAGGATAAAGGGTTTGTCTAACAAATGTATTCGTTAATCAGAGTCCAAAGGTTAAGTTTTTAAAAATGTGAAGCCAAATCGTTAGGCATATAAAATTAGGAGCATCAATAAATGTAAGTATACATTAAAATGATTACTTATACATATTAACTACTATTCTTATAGAATATGCTATAGAAATTCTAAGATAAAACAAATGTAGAATATATTTTTTAACCTAAACGGTTAAACTGGGCTTTTACCTTTTATAGTAAATATCATTCTGGTTTCTTTTTCTTTTTCTTTCGAGTACAGGATTTTCTTGAAGTAAATATTACGGTGACCAAAAAATGTGAATGTACTATTACCAATCACAAATTGTTTCTTATACACACATATTCTACTATTCTTTGTGCATTATCACCTCTAGATACATGTAGTTTCTTGATAGAGATTATTACGCACATTTAAATTAACCGTGTAATAAAAATCCGCATTCTCTCCAGATAAGAAGATTCTCCTATACCAGTTGTAAAGTTAATAAATCAAAAAAAGTTGTAAAGTTAAAATTACGCTTTGCATGTTTAATCTGCAATTGTAAAGAAAAGAATATAATGATAATTATTTTTAAGGGTATTCAACACTTGGGGAGTGGAGAATAAATAAAGAGTCAAATAGTTAGAGTTTTACGAGAGGTTAGGAATTCAAATTTCATCAAGCTCCATTCCCCTTCCCCAATTGTAATATTACAGTTTGATCGAAGAAAAACATTTGGTGTGAGGGTCCAATTTGAACTTGGTCTGGAAAGGCATTTCTTGTACTGTGTGGTTTTTTATTCAGTTTTGTTAAACCATATAGGACGCACTGTGGACTCTAAAATTTTCTTCCCACTTGTTTTTGTGGGGATAAGAATGTTATAGATTTTTGTCCAATTAACATATAAGTGCAGTTTTTGACGCATTTGTACAAATTTTGAATAATTCCGAAGTGGTTCAAAAATATTTTCTCTCTATTTCCTTCTTGTACTAGTAATTTATTTGGTTAGATTACTTTTGATTGCGTTCCCCTGTTCGGATTTCAATTTTTGGTCAGATTCTATTACAACTCAACAGCTAAATTCATCAATCTAGATTACCTATCCTTGAACTTTTATAGTTGAATTTGGTTGTGTCTCCTAAACCGCCTAATTTGGCGAATTTGTTCTCACCTGTTGGGAACATTTTCAGACACCTTAAAGGCTTAAACTTTTGATGTGATTTCCATTAAAGGATTGAACTTAAAAAGAAATTATAATTTTGTTTATAACCACCGCAAATCCACTTAGACATGTGCAGAAGAGGACACCTTACTGCCCAACACAAAAAAAAAGAGGCCCCCCAGCCAAATCAAAAAGAAAAAAAAATTAAAAGTTCTGCTTTTTACCCTTCAAAGTTTTAGAAATTTCACTTGCACCCTTATAAATTTTATAATTTGCCCTCTCTAGAATTTTGGAAGAAATATGGAATTTGCGTCCATAAACATTGTATTGCATTTTCCATCCTAAGTAATTCCTAGTTTGGTTAGTCTTTTAGCATGGAATTAATCACTTCAAACTCTAATTTTATGTCTGCGAAATACAATAATTCCATGCACAATGGTGGATAAATAATCCTGAGAATACCAGTGGTAGGTGGTAAGAAAATAAAACTAATTAATTTTACCCCTGAAATGAATGCACATAAACCAATGTAGACATTTGCTTTGTTTTTGTCTCTAATTCATTAAGTTACGGGATTTGATTTTAAATTGTCTATCATTATCCGCTATTTAAGCTAATTTTTTTATTGGGATTGTCAATTGAAGTTTATTTATAGTATCATCAAATCGAAATATTTGCGTAATGGTTGTTAAAAGAATACGTGTAACAAGAGTGCATATGAAGACCGAGTAAAAATAGTTTAGGGTCGGGTAGGGATAAGGGTTAGCTAGCATGGGATTGCAGAGGAAGTCCTATTATCCTTGTAACCAACCGGAAATGAGCATCACAAGTGCCATTTCTTACAAGTTCATGGCCTATATTGAAAGGCCAGAAATGGGACTCCAAAACAATGTCATTTCGCATGAAGAAACGTTACACAACGATTCTGTAAAATTACACCATAATGCTGGATAGTTACACCATAATGCTGGACAGTTACACCATGTTTAGCTTGCGAGAAATGAAAAGGAAGGCAAATTCTGAGACCTTGAATCCCAAGCCAACCAACCCAGCTTCACTAGGTTGGCCAGGGTGCTCCCTATGCCAAGATTGAAGTTCGAACCCCGACCTTGACATTTAGGAGGAAGGAGAAAAAAAGGGTAGATTTAGAATTAGCAGCCACACCTTGTGATAAAAAAGTTTGGAAACATACTCTAACACAAATTTGAAAGCCTCACCACAATTATGTGAGGCGAAACATATATTACAATGAAAAAAGACGATAAGAAAATTAAAAATTCCTTGTAACCAACTGACTACTCACCCTAGGCCATTCCCTACTCATTATGGAGAACATTTCTAAGGTTCTCATCTCAAGCAATATCGATGATTCTCTTGCATCTAGGCAGCATACTAAAATAAAGAAATATGTAGCTGTAGCTTCTATGTCAAAACACAAAATACTATTCATGTATTAGGAATCGGTAAGAACAATCTTATATCTATCCCAATGATCCATTGTCCTACTAAATTTATAACTTAAAACCTAAGTTTTAATACCACTATCACGCCTCAAACCCAAAAGTCAAGTACGTGGTGACATCACATACTTATGAGGCTTTCTCATAAATATGTTTGGGCAACCAAAAATAAATGATAAAAAAATAATTCAAATAAACTCTTTACTACACTAAACCCTTAAAATCCAAAGTATTCAAATCCATCAATCTCAAATATCCATAAGAAAACATTTAACCAAAAATATTTAACCTACATAATAAACTATTTAGACTTATACTATTTGCCTTGTCAGAACAACTTTAATCCCAAAAAAAAAATTATTACCAACAAAAAATATTAAAAAATTGAGTTTTACAATTCTCTTGGTAAATATACTCTGCAAATAGTCAAGCCTACGGAGCACTGACCACACATAGTATACAATAAATGCACTTCTCTTGTCCTTGGGAACGGAAGTAAAAAGTGGATAGTGGGTCCTTCAAATATTCATTCATCAATCCACATGAGATTATCTACGACTTCTCATAGTTAATGATGGGATATTGAAAAAACCATGCCCCTGAGCCTAGCTCCAGTGGTAGGGGATTCAATATGCTTAGCCGATTCTACGACTCCCAATCAAACCGAGTTTCTACCAGTTAAATTCAATTTTTATCGAGTTTGACCAGTTTTTTACAGTTGATTTTTAATGTGACTCGGATCGGATACTTGGCTGGTTCCCGATCTAATTAGTTCGATTAGCTCAATTAGTCCAAGTTTGAAAACACAGGTTTTGATAACAGAATTCTCTGACCACTTAATTTATTAAGTACCACTTAATTTGTATTTAAAATGTTAAGTGAAAATTTTTCATTTAATTTGCTAAATTTTAAAAACACCTCTATTTGTTCTCTCACACATGCACTTTTACTCTCTCTCTCTCTCTCTCTCTCATGCGCGCGTGCCACACGCATGCTACAAACATTGCCGTAAATGTATGCTTTTCCTTCTATTTATCTCTCTATATCACACTCAAACACACTCTAATGCTTATGCCTACATATATGTACATTATCTCTTACATAAACTCTTTTTCTCACACTCTCTCTTTCACATGCACGTAGACACATTCTCTCTCTCATGGACACACATGCATACAAATATAGATTTGTCTTCCTATTACACACTCATTTTCTTTCTCATACACATGCACACAGTCTCACGCACATATATCCTTCCTCTTTCTCATACATACAAGCACATATATAGACTTTTCCTTCTCTGTACACACACATAGTTACACATACTCTTTTTCTCATACACATTCACACACACTCTCTTACACATATACATTTACACAAAAAAACACGTGCACTTTTTTTTTTCTTATATAAACACACATACATACACACTGTCTCTCTCAAACACACATGTACATGCTTTTTATACATATTCAAACACACACTATCTCTAAACTGTTTCATTTTTTTTAAACATAAAATTATTGTATTTTAAAATGAGATGATTCAATTCAGTACATAAATTCGATTACTTATCATATAGAAATAACTTTATAAATTCAGTAGTTTAATACTTTCAATACTTAAATTTCAAATTTTAGAATTCAAACTACAAATTCTAGTTTTATCAAACGGAGCTCAAGTCAAAGCATTTATGAGAAATTGGTTTTCTATTTGATAACGCTTAAATATAATTTACCACCTATAAGTAGGATTTGGTAGCATTTCTAGCCAGTGTTCTTTTTATGTACAATGTATCACCTATAAATTTTACTAGTTTAAAAAAATTATCATATGCTTGATTTTTTTGGGGCAGGAGTGGCACTAGAGCATTAATCACTACAACTAACGTGACGTGATTTTTGGGTAGAGTTGCCTAATGCAAAGTCACTACTAAAGAAATGTAAATAGATCCTATTGTCTTAATGGAATCTAATTAGTCACTTGTGTTGTTGAAGAATTCAAATAATATAAAATTGGTGTCACGCCTCGTACCTCGAGACATAATATCGTCGTGACCAGACTAAATTAGGTCTCAAGGCTCAAATAGTCAAAATATCTAATAAAAACATCTCAATTAGCACATTTAAAGATAATATTAATCCTAAATATTACCAGTCTCAAAATAATAACCTTCAACTTTTAAATACAAAACCGAGTTTCTAACATTCTAAAGTTCCAAAACATATCCTAACTCAATATATCATAGCTTAAACAAAATAAAACTCTACTACTACTATTATCCTTACTTCACATCTTTAAGGCAAATGGCTCCAAGAACTATTCTAGTCCTCCTCCAAGAACTCATCTTCCACTGTGTGTAAAAATAAGGGGTGAGTGAAAATTCAACTAGTAAGTAACACATGTATCACTTTATTGGCTTAAACATGTTACATATAAATACATGATATACTTCAAATAATCATCTTTTAATTTATAATCCATATAAATGCATGTGGTCAATCTAAACATTTCAATTATCAAGTCATATATCATAGACACATATGAAAGAGCTCAAGAAATAATGCATAATTGACCTGGATATCCAATTGTTAACTGCGACCCGGTTAACACAGGTCAAAACCAACTACACCTAGTTGGTCCGGTTCACAACAATATGCTAACTATCTCCGGTTAGCGCAGTCAAAGGTCATGTCACTTCCACCAAATTTAAGGAACCAGTCCAGTCAAATGTAACCTTACACAAGAGCTCAATCAAACAATTCATTCATACATTCGGATTTGACCACATTTACATATTCATGTCAAATCATTAACATATCCATACTCATGCCATTTCAACATATATAAAATAGTATCCAAAACATAATCTTTATCAAATACATTTTCATAAACTATAAAAGATACATGTACCACTTACCTTGGTTCAAGCTAACTCAATTAATCCAAGAAGAGACAATCACCTTCTTTGCCTAAATAACCAATTAAATGCCTCATTAAACACTAATATTATCAAAATATCATAATTGAAACTTAACTCTAAGTTTAGAATACAAAACCAACTAAAAGAAGTGCGACAACCACTTTCTATGCCCAGCCACTGCCCCAGCCGCACCCGGCTCGAGATAGAGAGTCAAGCTTTTGGCCACGGCTAGCTGCGGTGCCAACCGCTGCGTGGGTGGTGCTGCTGCTCGCACCAGAAGACTGATACTCACGAGCCTGCAACACATTTCTCAATATCCAACAACCCAAACTTCATCAAACACAAATCAAACACTTAATCAAATTCATGCATAGCAAAATAGGTTTAAAAATCACAATTATACTCAAACATACCTTATAAATCATTATCAAATCTTTTAACCCCTCACTAACCATTACCCAACATTCATCAAAGAAAATCCATAATCAAACTCAAGCATAAATACTACCATTAACACATGGTCATTAAACCATAGAAATTTCAAATTGACATTTCACTCATTCATTTCATCAAACACCTTGTCGACACCCAACCCAAGCTTAAAACACTTTGTCAAAGTAGCTTAGAAAACCACCATTTATTCCCAAACAAGCATCACTAACCACTAAACATCAATTACCTATGAATTCTCATATAAATTAGAAAACTCATAACCATTACAAGCATAAAACTTCATACAAACATAACCCATACACAAGATGGCCTTAATAAATCCTAAACCCACCAAATCATCCAACTATTTTTCTTAATGGCATCTTAACTAATAAAATCCGCATGTATTAAGAGATCCACAACCATTCTCAAGTATAATATCCACATATAAACATAACCCATAATCATCATAATATAGTCAATCCAATTCTTCACTAATCATACTTTCATTGCCTCATAATAATCATCATTAGGAAAAGACCCACATAAATTAGCATGAAGTTCCAAGAGATTACCTTGAATGGCAAGAAGTTGGGTTGACCTTCAAGTTCCCCTTCTTCTAGAAAGTGAAATAGAGAGAGAGAGAGAGAGAGAGAGAGAGAGAGAGAGAGAGAAGATAATGAGAAAAGGGAAGGAAATGAAAAATAAAAGGAAGAAGAAGTCTTCTTTTAGGCTAAAAACAATTTTCCCCAAATTGCTATTGACTCCCTCATGGTTTTGTAATTTACATCTTCCATCCAAAAGCCTAATGATAAAATAGCCCTCCCAAGGTCCTGGGTATTATAATTGGCCTTATAGTGAAGCAACTGTACATTCATCCACTTCTTGAAGGGTGAAACACGAAATAGGAGTTCATTGCTTTTGCTTGTTTTTATTTGATGGCTAGTGTTATTGCCAAAGCTTTAATTTTCCTGCTAGAGCAAAATTTCCTAAATTACAAGTTTATCCTCATCCAAGTCAAATAATGTCTTGTCGGTGCTTTTGTGAATTTTACTAGATCTTCCATTCTCAAGTTTAACTCTTATCTCTCTCAGATTCCTTCTCACCTTATATCTCATTATGGGCAAAATTCTAGCAGATTCCTTCCCATTTCAGATATCATTGTTGGCTAAGAATTCCAAAGTCCTATTTCTTTTCTTTTGTTATTCAGATGAGAAAGAACAATTTTGTAAAAATGTTCCTATATAAATTTGGTTTGAAATTTAAAATCAAATCTCCCCCAAAAAGTACAATTCATCGCTAACTAAATCTCTTTATACTATAATCTCAAGGTTTTTTCATGCATGCTTGCAAGTAAGAAAGCTTTGACAAGTCTGACTCCATTATCGCCTTTCTTTTTTCTCCCTCTCATGTTCTTGGGCAAATTTTGTCAAAAAATTTTGGGTTCTTAATCAATTTTGCCATTGCCCATTCAATTGTAGAGACAATAGTATCCAACCTTGCAGAAAATTATTCCTGTCCCAAAAATTTTAAAAATGATAGATTTAACAAAGCAATATTGTTTAAGAGAGAAAAGAAGTGACAAGATAAGATAGACAACACTAGCACATCTGCAATAAGTAATTAATATGATCATCAGAGAAATTATTTTGAAGCAACACATCCCACATCCCAGAAATCTTTATGCCTGATCATCTTGATATTTCTTGGCTTTTCTTTTTCGATGATTTATGTCCATGCATTGCAGATTTTTTTTAATACAATTGCAATACTTGTTTGGGAATCCCTGAGGTCCAGTCCACCAAATATTTGGGTACAAATATGGTATTTGGAGGAATCTGTAAATTGAAGATCAAAAAAGATTAATTCCTATCTAAAAATAAAATTAGTTGTTTGACTAACAAAAGGGTAAACTTGACATTTAATGAGGAAATGCTTTGGTAGGAAAATAACAGCTCTGGCAATAACGCTAGCCTTATTTGATTCCCAACAACAGAATGGATAAGATTGGCAAAAGTCACAACCACTCAAATTATGGGCATTGATGATTATGTGCCTAGGAACAGACAAATTGTACAGCTAACATTTAATTAAGGATTAACTATATTTACTTCTCTTGAGGTTTAGCCAAATTACAAATCTTCACCTAAGGTTTAACCAAATTACATTTGTCTTCCTTATCATTAACAACATCATTAGTCCAACCAACAGAAACAATGAAATGGCAAGAGGAAGCTTTGCTCAAAAATAGAGTTAGCAAATCACAAAATGAAACCTATGATATGACCAAATTATAATCAAACCCTTTTAATAGCATCAAATACATTTTATAATTATCTAAATAAAATAAAAAAAATAAAAAAGACCCAAGAGCTAAGTACTAAAAAAGGAAACAAAATGGGAAAAAATATCAATAAAACTTTTTCCCTTTACTATTCTTTTCTTTTGTTTACTGCTCATATCCACTGCTACAACTATTCTCCAATTGTTTTCTGCTTAACTGCGCACACCATGCTATGAGGTCTAGCTAGGGTGCGGATATGGAAGCAGAAGATTTAGCTTGAGATATATGTACAAATCGGTATTTCAAGTCAAAGTCTTCTATCGCAATTTTAAAATTGATATTTTATTAAGTTTTGATGCAGTGCGTTTCTTTGATGTTTACTTTTGACCTCCATAGGATTTTGGTTGTATACAAGATATTGAAATGTAATAGGAAGCAAAGATGATATTCAGTTTAGAATTCCTTCATTATTTATGAAATTTTAAGGTTTCAAATTTGTTTGACTTGAGAGATGAAGTTTGCGGTCCACAAAAGGACATAAAACATGGCTGCTCATTTCAGATAGTTGTCAATGATAGCCAATCCTGTATTTCAATGATGCAGAAGAGGATTTTGGTTACATTTATTGTAGCTCGTAATAAGACAGAAGAAGGGTAAGAGGAAAAGATTAAGGATAATTATTAGCTCAAAAATTTTACAAAGATTTTGTTCACTTTACTTGATTTAAATGGTCATTAGCAGGTGACCAAAGGTAAAGTTTTAAATAAATATTTGGATATTCAAAAGGTTGGATTGTAAGTTTAAACAAACTGCACGGTCCATTTTGTAATTTAGACAAACCTCTTGGTAGAAAATGTAACAATCCAAATTGTAAAAGGGTTTTTTAGAGTTCTCAAACATACATTTTGATGATGTAAGCAACATTTTTAATGTTCCTTAATTAGGGGACATTTGATAAATGTATTGCTATTAAGGGGCTTGACAATAAGTTGGTTATGCCTTAGAGTTTATTTTGTAGCGAAGGCAAACCGCAGGAAGATAAATATAATTAACACTTTAGTTAATTTTGTGTGGCAATTAAAAAAAAAGTGATTTTTTTTAAGTCAGTAGACTAAATAATCTTTCAAAAATAAATATTAGAAAATTTATCAGCCAGATTGCAATATCAAATTTATCATTATACGTTGAAAAATCAGTTGGTCACATTTTTAATGGGGTTACATAAAGGAAGAATATACCTGTGCATCAAGGTTTTTTGGGATTTAAAGGCTAATTACACTTCTCACTCTTAAATGGAAAAATGAAGAGGGGTATACCCATATTGATTCTCCATGTTTATTTAAAGTATAAGATATTGGGCTGATTCCAAACAAGTTGGCAAACATAGGGTGTAAAGTATTCTAAATCGAAGTCTAATTTAGTGAAAAGTCGTAATAGTCAGCAAATTTGACGAGTAAAGTGACTAAAATGAAAAGTTCAAAATGCAAATTAAGTGAGAATTAATCCCGCATTAAGGGAGTACAAGCTATAAATGGCATGAATATTTGTCATCATATATATGCCACACACATATTACGAGAGTACAAGCTACAAATGGCAGTAATATGTGGCATCATATATAGGTCACACATATTGATGACCAAGTATCATTAGCCAACACAGATATCTGATTCTGTTACATTGCAATTCAAGCACGTCAAACTGCAATTTTTATTGCACTCTATTACTTTTATTGTTCTTAAAGCAGAAAGCAGAATTATCTAAGGCTTGATGAGTGAAGCATCCACATCCTTTCCCACTTGAACTAACCAGTCCAGATACTTGGTTGGAGCAGGCTCATTCTCATTTCGTTTTTCGTAGTCAATGGAGAATTTGCCAAAGCTGGAGTGACCTCTGGGGATGACCTGTAAATTGACTATATAGCTCTTGTAGTGCTTCATGCAATCTCCTTCTATTGCTACGGCGGTGATGGTCTTGGTCTCCTCATCAATTTTAAGCTTCTCTTCATAGACTTCAACTTTTCCATCTATGTTTGCATCACAGAGAGATTCATCAGCACATTTTGCTCAGTGTTCTACTCCTCTTAATTTCCTTCCAATATAAGCTAGCTTAAGGCTATATTCACAGCATTTGTGAAAAATGAATAAAGAAAGTTTTATTTGGAAGAAATTTGAAGAAAAAGAATGAGAACTTTTTATCCGATTTATTAAATGAATAATAGAATGTCCTTTTAATATTGGAGGGAAAAAAGGAAGTGAATGATAAAATAAACTTTCGAGCAAGACAGTGAGATGCCATTGTTTTAGACTTCCCAAATATGACTTTTTTGTGATAGATCTATTTAGTTCACCTCATCACCTTATACAACTAGTTTGGAAGTTTAAGAAAAGAAAAGAAAAGAAAGGTTAGGTGAAAAGAGAAAATAAAGGAGGAGAAAAGATAAACTTAAGCCTCCTCCCTTTCATTCCATTTCAACCCAGTTTTGGGCGAAAAACATTTTGGATTTGGGAGGGAAACCAAATTTGCCCAAATCTTTTCTTTGCGTTCCTACAATTTCTCTCAAATGTCAGAAATTAAAAAACATCCATGCAAAAACTTTCTTTTTTGACCGTTTCTTGCTTCCTAAACGCACTTTTAGTGTCTCACCCGTTTTTATAAAGCATAAAAAAATTACTATCCAATTTGATCTGCATTCCTTCCCTTGCTAAACAACATCAATTAGGAAAAGAAAATTTGATAATCGTCTGTTGTCTTCATAACAACAAAACTAAATTAAATATGCACCAATTCACCATTGATATTTTACTCATTAATTTTGTTACGAAATCAAACAATTGGCAAGTGTGCAAGTTATTCCATAATCATGAATCTAAAAGCTCAAAATACTTCAACTGGTAATTAATCAAGTGAACATTAAAAATAACAACATAATTTGCACTACCAATGACATAAGTCCATAGCTTGACAGAGCCCTCAGTTTTCCAGTCTCCTTCATGCACAGCAATACTGTTAATTTTCTCATTCACAAAATTTGGGAGTTGGTGTGCTTTACCACCAAAGCTATGGAAGAACTCATCAGGATCAGACTTCAACTCTATCTCTGCCTCCAACTTACCTACTAAATTATTGGCCATAGTAGATGTTTTAAGAACTATTCCCAAAAAAAACTATTTCTAAGAACCTTGACCTAAAGTACAATGCTTGTAATTTGTTCACTTGACTGCCATTTTTATAGCTGCATGAGTTGTCTGGCGCCCACATCTTAGTTGGAATGAATGGTTCTCCTTAGCCTAAAAAAAAGGTGTCATCAGTAAACATGAATGTAGTCCTACAAAATATTTTGGATGATGCTTTGGTGATGAGATAACTGCTAAAAGAAGTGGCAAGTTTCCCTAAAAATTAATAAGATTTTTTAAAAACTTACCCCTAATTATTGAAATGCAAAGGTTAGTTTAATTTGTTGTGTTTTGAGAGGTATTAATTTTTTTTTTTTTGAGGAGGATGACAAAGAAAAGGAAAAAAAAAAGCATGGATATTAAACTCTTCAGTCATTGGTGGCGATATTGACATTTTAATTTTTGTTATTTGCACTTTATTATTATTATTTTTTTGTATTTTTGCAAAAGTGTATAAAGTAAATAGAGTGCCAAAAACAAAAAATATAATGCCAATATATGTATTATTGCACCACTTACCAATCTCTAATTTGACCCCATTGAGGTCCCATCGCCACATTTATGTTAACTATAAGAGATTCTGCAAAACCTTTAGATTGGATGCAAACTATGCAAGATTTACTAATTTTGGTTAAAGTCTTTAAATGTTAAAAAACTACCAAAAATAATATTATTTCTAAATTATTTTTATAATGGCATCCCATGTGTCAGAATGCTAGTCTTTATTGTTGATGGAGAAATGGATAAAGATAGCAGTATGCCCATAAAAAACGCTAGTATTCTATACCGTGCAATGCACGAGATGTTATATTTGATGAAAATACCATTAATTGTAAAATTAATAAATAATTTAGAAATAATTGATGAATATAGAACAACATCATTTAGAAAAAATAAAAAATTTATATTTATTTTTTATTTTTCATAATTTTAGCATGATGAATATAGACCAACATATATATGTGTGTAAACACACGTTAATCATATCCTTTCTTTTTTCCCAGTATTGTCTCTCCCTTCTATAGTTTCTTCAATTAATGATTAATGATATTTTTCAATTATAGATTGTTACAATTAATTACGAACTAAAATTTAGCTATCAACTATTTTTTCTTATTTGTATACATTATTTTAATTAGATAATTTAAAAATTTTATGGCGTAATTTTTTATTGATAGTAATGGGAAAAAACTAAAATTGAGTAAAAGGAAATCTATTCACACACAGAGCCTATGTTTAAGGCAATATCCACATCTCACTGACTTGGATATCTTCACCATAAATGTGACACTATTATATTTTTAGTTATTGATCCTTAGAATCTTACCACACTCCTATTCGCCTAAAATCATTCTATAATAAATTTTAATTTACTTTTGCATTATTGAAGGATTTAGACCTTCAAATTTATCTTAGTTAGATTAAGAGAGAAACTGTGAATTTTTGTCTGTTTAGTTAAAATTTAGTAATATAAGTTAAAAGTTTAGCTGTTCTTTGTAAATCAACCATCATATATTATGGTGTTTTAATTATTATTATTATTATTATTATTATTATTATTATTATTAGGATTAAAAAATTATCTTCCATTATGAACATAGCTTATGCATTGCACGGGATAAAAACTTGTGCATCTATAAAAATAGACCATTTAGACATCTTTCTAATTATTTTAATATTTTAATAAAGATAACCAAAATTAAGGAGTGTGAATTTTATCGTTGTCTTTGTTTTTTTGGTAGGAAGCTATGTTTGGTTAGAATTCCTAATATATACATATAAAATAAATATTTAGAAAGGATTGTCAAAATTAAGTAGTAATACTTTTTTTCTGCCATTTTTATTTTTATTAGGGAGGTATATTTTAATGAAAAACATTTCTTAAATCCAGTAGTTAGAATTGTGCAAAATTAAATAATTTTATTGCTTACTACCCTCTTGGTTCGAGTTTTTTTTTTTTTTTTTTTTGAAAACCTCTTGGTTCGAGTTTAGTTTGCTTTTATCTCCATTGGAACATTGAGGACCCAGGACTAGTGTCCATCTGTTAAAATGTACTAGCCTAGTGCAAAGTTAGGTGATATATTTCATTTTCTGTCATTAATAGGCCAGTTTTCACGTGTTAAAATTGATCACGAAGTACAAATTTGCTGTCATACGTTAAATATGATGATGTTCATAAACAGTGCCGAATCTATGTTGAAGTTTTGCTTCGTATGGTATTTTATCATGTTGTCGTACATTTGCAATTCAGTGGAGCAATTTTTGGCTTGGTTTTGCACAAACCACACCAAGAACCAACCAAAAAAATGGAGGTACATATATGACTAAGGGAGATGCTTAAGTGGACTGAGTCTACATCTCAACTATAGATCTTGTCATCCAAAAGAATGTTACATAAGTCTAATGATGTATGCTAATTTAAGAAAGTGATAATAATATTTATGTGACTTTATTTTAGACCATAAAATCTACAAGTTGAACTATAAAGCGGGTCCATTTAAGAATTTTCCTATAATTAAAAATCAAACCAAGAGAACTATTTTAAGTTAGTGTTTAGTTTAGGGGAGGAGGGAAATAGATATCAGTGGTAATGACACATATTATTAATGTTTAGAAATCAATTATCACTATCTTTCAATTGGAATCGGAATCAGAATGAAAGCAATTAATAAGAGTTTCTACAGTTCCCCCTAATACTACTATATCAAACTATTAACCTTTTTTAAGGGAATGATATCGTCTTTTATGACTAAATCAAATATGTTGGGAGAATCATCAAAACCTAAATTCATAGTTAGTGATATTTATAGAGATAGTGATTGAGTAATTTGAACCAAACAACTCCGAAGATAGTGTAAATTAAGATTCCAAGCAAGAATGTCATACATGAAAGGCTGCAGTAAGCGATATGCTCTTAATCCTCCAAATGGGAGCACATTAGGGAGGGGCTTAGAAATCATGCCGTTGACAATTTTGATAATTTTGTTTGTATTTTATCAAAAATTTATACTTTGCTTTCACGAAAAGTTTTTATAAAATATGAGTTAATCACTCCTAATGTACCTCTATACGAATTTGTCTTCCAAGTCATTATTCATGCGTTCGCCCTTTATACACAACTAATTCTAATGTATAGAAAATGTCTACCTCAGGTCATAGTTCCTGCATCATCCTTTACAAAATATAACTAATTTTAATGTATTTATTTACAAATTTCTATCTCAAGTCATGATTCCTGCATCTCTCTTTTACATCAAAACCAGTGCTGATGATCTTAATTACTTTTGTGCTTTCAGAAGATAAGCATCGACGTCTCTAGAGAAACTTATCAGAAAATCAAGATAAGAATGTGGAGTTGGGATATCATCATTTGCTTTCCCCTATTCTAGAATCCATTTCACAAATTTTTATCATCTCGGGCAGTTGGCTGAAGTGTGGCTTTCAAACTGTTGAAATTATTTGTAGTTTCACCTCCTGTATTATCAAACGTGATTGTTCGTTTTCCACGTCAAGAGCATCAATCTTATCTTTTGCGATCACAGGAGTTCCGGTTCCACCAAAACATAGGTCTAATATTTATTAAAAGAAAACTTAACTATCAAAATGGTGGACATGCAAAAGCTGGATTTTGTCCACAAAAAATAAATAAATAAGTAAATAAAGAGGCTAAATTGTTAAGGAAAAACATTAATTTAAAGGGCCAGAAACTATGCTCATTGTAGAATTTGGTCATTAATTAGTTGAAGTCTGAAATAGTCCTGTAAAAGTCCTTATATTGTTCAGAAAAGTGTCAAAATTAATCTTTATGGGCATCATTTTCGTACCTTGAGAATGGATAAAATGAATTAGGAGTTGTTTGGTTTAAATTTCTCAATCACTATCATTATAAATATCATTAACTCTTTTCTTTAAAATATATATATATATATATATATATATCATTAACTCTATCATCAGCATGAGTTTTGACGATTCCTCCAATATGTTTGATTTAATAATAGAATTGGTATCATTTCCTTCAAAATGATTAATGAATTTGATAAAATAGTATTTTAAAAGGAAATCATAGAGACATCAATTAATCACTTTTATTCTAATTAAAAAATAGTGATAGTTATTTTTTAAATAACAATAATTGGTATAATTACTATTAACACCCGTTCCCTCTCTAATTTTCCTAAACTAAACACCCCCTTAAAGTTTTCGTTGTAAAAAAATCAGCACATCATTTGATTCAGGACTCTAGTTGAATAATTGTTTTTGAATATATTATTCAATTATCTTTTTATCGTATAGATATATTTATTTAAAAACAAAATAAATTATTTTCTAAGAATTCCTCCGAAAAAATCTCATTTAAACACATATGAGTTATTTTAAGCCCTATTTAAAAACGGCTGTACCCAAAATTTTTCTCAAAATTAAACGTGATCTTCTCAGTTGCTATCTTCCGTGTATCTTTTTCTCGAAGACTAATTATTGAGTCGGTATGCCTTTACCTAATGCATTTAAACCGTTACATGTATTGGAAGAAATATCACAATCGTTGTATAATATCAAATCTTTTTCTAGATACGTGAAAGGCAATTGTGTATTAACCTCTGGACATATCAAGTTTTGTAAAGGGATAATTTCACATACCTCCCCTAAGGTTTATTAAAATTACACTCACCTCCTCTTAAATTTTGAAAATTATACTTACACCCCCTCTGTTTATATTTTTCATAACAAAACAAGTTCATCTTGATAATGTAACACAACAACACCAACCAAACACATTAAAATATGCTTAATTACTTTTAAAAAAATAAATAAATATAAAAAATTAATTAATTAGTTATAAAAATGTCAAAAGCATTTATATTTTAGCTCAAATTTTCAATCTTTACCAAATATTACTTCTTCAAAACTCAGTTATCTGACTAATCTAAATAAAATTTACTCTATCTATTAAAATTTTACAAACAAATATATTAACAAGAAAGAAATGAATAATTTAAAAGTAATTCAAAATATTTTAAGGTGTTTAGTTAGTATTTTTGGGTTATATTATTAAAATAAACTTGTTTTGTTATGAAAAATATAAACACAAGGGGTTTAAGTGTAATTTTTAAAACCTAAAGAGAGGTATGTGAAATTATCCCTTTTGTAAATATTACACGAAATGGGGATCATGGCCCTACCAAATTATTGCGGCCCTATCATTGGTGGTCCATGTAATAATGATCATTATGAAGGCTACGCCAAATGTATGTGGTGCTGAAGATCTCCAATAGATGTATAACAATTGAATGATTGACACAATCCCAACAGCTATCTAAATAAAATGAAAACAATTGTCTAATCTGACAAGACACTTCGTGTGGTGGTTGTATGTGTGAAAGTTATATATATTGACGCATTCAGTGCGCGGCTATACTTGTAAATTTTATAATTTTAAATAAAATTATATAATTATTTGTATATTATTTTTTTATATTTGTACATATCATTGAATTTATATGATACTTTTTTAGACAACAAGATTTACAGGTAAGGACATAAATTCAATTTACCTAAGAATTCATTGACACACACACTCCCTATGACAATTCGTTGATTAAATTATGCAATTTCAATACTGGTACAGAAAATATCCAGAATGTTATTGAATTAATGGAAAGCATTTGTAATGGGAGGCAGTGTTCTTTTAGATAGTGTCTTCTCACAAAATTAGAGGGGCCAATCTAATATACCAAAACATTAAGGAATTTTTTTTTTAAATTGTACATCCTATCCGAATTATTCTAATTATTTCCTTCACTTTTCATTTTTCTAATCTGTAATTTGGTAAGATCTCCAATCTACAATCTCCTCAGTAACCTCCCAAAATTACTCCTCAGCTGTAAATTCACTTCAAAGACTTTCTTTAAAGTGCATCAACTATTGGAACTAATCAAAGGAACAGAAGAACTTGTGCAAGGAAACCTTAGTCGATGCCAAACTTACAACGAGGATTTTTTTTTTTAAACAAAATTGGAGACCGGATTTTTTTTTTTAACAAATTGGAGACCATTAAGATAAAGGGTTTGTCTAACAAATGTATACATTAATCAGAGTCCAAATGCTAGGTTTTTAAAAATGTGAAGCTAAAGATTGAATTAATTCAGAACAATTGTAACGTAAATCTAATGCACATGAAAATATCCATCAGATTTGAGTGGCACAAATTAAATGATGTAACATGAACATATTCGTAGCACAACTGGTCAATTAAGAAAACATGTCAAACATTGCCCATAAACATGCACATGTAATATTCGGCTTCTAAGTACTCAACTTAGAGTTCAATCTTCTAGGAGGCAATAGGTCAAGCATTTTACTTGATCTTCACTTAACCTACCCATACATAAGTCAATCGATCTGGCCTTATGCCGACTACTACATGACTATCTATAATTGATCAAGCATTTTTTCTAATCTTTACTTGATCATCATACATGACAAGACTATAGCTACTATCTATTGCATGACCGTTTAAAACCTTTCACATGTAAAACCTTTTCAGACGTCACATGCATATTTAAATAAAAGAAAAAATACCATTCATTTTTTAGTACTTAGCAGGGTAAAACATTTGATAGTAGGCATACATAATCTGTCTCTTGCATATATTGAGGTAAAACATTTACTTAAAAAAAAAAACAGAAGGTAGCATTATCTTCCTTAGATTGCTCGAACATGAAATTCCTAACTCCTCTTACTCTTGGCTTGTACCTGTGTAGATATACGCTCATTTTAATTAGCTTGGATTCTTTGAGTAGAATATCTTTTCTTGTTCTAAGTATTTATTATGCATGCCTAAATAATTTATATGAATGCTAAAAATAGAAACTTTTCATTTTTTGAAAAGGTTACTAATATAGAAGGTTCTTGACTTAAAAAATTCCTTCTATAAGAGGTGTCTATTGAGTGATGCTCCAAGAAATATTTTTATTTTTTATTTTATTTTTTAATAATTGGCTTATGGCCCTTGATGAAAAATACGCTTTAATTTATAAAAAATAAAACATATTGGGCCTTAGTAGTTTAATTACTCTAAAATATTTACCTTTTAGTCCCTCCGTCCCATTTTGATAGGCTTACAGGTTTTTTCACACAGTTTAAGAAAAGTTAGTTAACTTTATTGAAAGAATGAATTAATCTATAATGTTCCTAAAATACCCTTATATTTATCATTAAACATTTACATTAAATACAAATAGAAAATTGTACCATAAGTCAAATTAATTCTATTTGATATGTGAATGCACGGTCTGCTATGCATTTTCACTTATAACAAAGTAATTAAATGGGGGCATTTTAGAGAAGTTAAAAATTAATTACATTCTTCAATTGAAAAGTGGACTATAATTTGGGACAGATGAAAAAATAAAACAAGCCTATCAAAATGGGACAGAGGGAGTAATTATTAAGCTTGTTAGTTAAATCTATTAGTCTTTCAAAAACTTTTTAGGTCCAATGTTAGTTTGGCCCAATTGTTTGATTTATTAATGGCAAGCCAATTAATTGTAGCCCATCTACCGACCCAACTTTCAACTTGAAAAAACCCACTTCAATATCGATTCAATGTTTAGCCAAACTACAGGCAAGTGATTCTGATTCATCTAAAAAAATTGACCCGATCCAATAACTCGACCCGTTTTCAAATTTCTAAATTTTTAGAAACATGATAACTCAAGCCAAAAGTTGACCTAAACTGTAATATAGTGTAACTATCTGCAATATAATTAAATCCATATTGCTTTGTTACATGATAACTCAAGATCTGTCATGAATCTTGCTTATGTGTCTTTATTACATCTAGTATGACTACAAGTATGTACAAATAATGGTGTACGTGTACCATTATGATCGTACTTAAATATGCTATGTTTAGTAATATTGATTGGAGGTGTGCATAGATTAATCGTTACTAAGATAAAACACATGACATTAAAACATTAAATAATGCTTACTGACTATGCATGGCTAGCACGCTAAGTGTCGTATGAGATATATATTGATTTATGGAGAGGACTTCTCCTCTAACCCAACATCCTTTAATATTTTCTGCAAATTGGCCCTAAAAGTTCATGAATTGTATTATTAACGATTTTTTTTTTTTTTTGTAAATTCATTCAAGCACTAATACTAAGAAAATTCAAAATAGAAAATCAAACTTAAGGAACTAGCAACGAATAAAAGTTAACAGATTTGTAGTAAGAACATCAAGAAGATTAAAAAAAAAACTACATTAGGTACTTTCTTTTTTTTTTTTTTTTTGAATGAGATGTATTATCACCAGAATTCCAATAAATCTATTAGACCTATCCTTTCCTCAAAGTTCTATTGTCTAGAAAGAGATAGAATACAGAGAGTTAGAAAAAATGAAGTTCCATGTGTTTTCTTTTATATGATATATCTAGTTATAGTGCCTAAATATTATCAGAATATGCCTCCTCATCTCTCTACCACTACTTGATAACCTCTTTCACCCCAATAACTGTCCTTATCTAATTTTAGTTATTAATCAAATAATGTTATTATTATCTACCATTTCTGAATATTACATTAATTGGTTGCAAATCATCACAGCCGAAACAACTCTGATTACTTGCGATAAACAAAAAAAGTTGATGAAGACAGTTAATACTTTTTTCTTAGAATACTTTCGGTTGCAAACTGTATTTTTTACGTTCCAGTTTGATCATTGCTCAAGTCAGCATCAGCGTCGGCATCATACAGCGTAACTTTGAAAGTTACGTACGCATGAGACCCATTTGGAGTTTGGTCCACATAATTGAATTCCATATTTAGCAAAAAAAAAAAAAATTTGAATTCGATAAGACACTTCAGTGTTCGGAGTCAGATAGTAACTAGATATAATTTTTTTCGGCAGCATTGTTTTCAATCAAAAGTACAACTTTGCATGCCGAAACTCGTGATGCAAAAATGTGATATTTTCCCGATTCAAAGAAAACGTTGAACTTTATAGCCAGGGGGGGCAAACAAGGAAAAGTGCGAATTACTTGTGAGAGTAAAACATGCCTTTTTTAGCTGCCACGTTGAATATGAATTCAAAGCACTCGATAATCCCTTTTTTTCTTTTTTGAATTGCGATTACAATTGTCTATGCAATTATTTCGATTGGGGCCCCATGAAGATAGATGCCTCCCAATCAAGATCCATTACAGATTCTAGGAAAATTTTCAGAAACCTCCCTTGAGGTTTATGACAATTACATTGAGCTCCCCCAAGGTTCCAAGAATTACACTGCCCTCCCTTGAAGTTTATGATTTGCTAACATATTCAGCCCATGTAAGAAAAAGTTGACATAAAATAGTAATTTCTACTGAGAGAAGGAAACTTCATCCCATAATTGTCCTTTTTGTAGTTGTACAAGTTGCATTAGTGAAATAAAGAAAGAAAAAAAAGTTCAAAATAAATTAGTAAACTGAGGAGGTGTAAATGAAATGTACTCAAAAGTTGACATAAAATAGTAATTTCTGCTGAGAGAAGGAAACTTCATCCCATAATTGTCCTTTTTGTAGTTGTACAAGTTGCATTAGTGAAATAAAGAAAGAAAAAAAATTTCAAAATAAATTAATAAACTGAGGGAGGGTAAATGAAATGTACTCAAAATAGTGCATATTAGTAGTTGACAAAACTACAGCAACGACTACTGAGATTCTTTTGCAACGGCTAAATTTGAGCACTATGGCAATTGTATATGAAGGCATGAAGCAGCATAAATTTGGAAGACATTTTGAGTTTAGGCATCAAAATTTAAGGTTTCAAAGTCAGATTTATAGCAACAATTTTGCATGCTAAGCTTGAAGGTTCATAAGCTATGGCATCTTCAAGCTTGGGCTAGGAATCATGGAATTCACTAACAACATTCTCCATCAAAAATAGATTTTGTGGATGCAATCAAAAAGCAACAATCAGGATTTTAGAAAAGTGAGAAAAATCCTGACAAACTGTATTTTTGTTATCCCAAATGTTAGTTTTTTGAGTGGTATGAAGGGATTCAAGAGGAAGAGATCAACAGACGAAGGAGAACTAAAGGCAACTATGAGTATGGGAGGCAAATTGAAGCAACTGTGCAGATGAGAAATCAAGAACGAGAAAGTGGAATGAAAGACAAGTTAATCACCATCAATCTCATGCTTTTGGCTGTGTTTGTGTTTATCCAGATTGTAAAAGCAATTGCATAAACAAGGAAAGGAGATTAAAATGCGCTGTAGTATTGTACCAACCTGTATTCCTTTTCTGGTTATAGACAATAAAAGCCAGAAGGAATGTAGGTTGAATATATGCATGAAGCAATGCAAAAACATTGTCAAATGACACATTCTCAAGTAGAAATATAATTAGTTTAACAAAAATTACAGTACAATATTAATGACCAGTAAAGTGCAACTACAATCCGAGAAAAGTATCATAATTCAATAGAAATGCAATCCAAGACTATGCAAAACACCATCTGCCCTAATCAAATTCAAACAGATGGTGAGGATTGCAAAACCATGCTTGCTATTATAGTTCGAGCAATCACCAAAAAACAAAAGCTAATCTTAGTTTCACAACAAAACTAAGTACAAAAGAAGAGAAATATAAGCTTAATTTCAACTTCAAAAATGTAAGCTACCAATGGTACTGCTGTTGATGTTAGCTAAATTAAGAGTTGCAGTAACATTTGTGCTTTGAGAAGTAGCAGCTTGAGTATCAATAAGGGCTTGTGCAGTAAGTTAATGGTTCTTCTCCAGGTTGTTCTAGGTTAGTAGCCATTAATCATTCATATATTCTTCACCAATTGGTTTTCTTACTGATTTTACAGAGAAAGATGAATGTCATATCAGAAAATGGCAATTAGTTTGTTCTATATATTGGCGCCATTTTCTTAATTGTAGTTTATGGTTGTTATTAACCTCATTCCAACCATTAATCTATTTATTCAATTTAAATTATGTCATTTGTTCTCTAATTAATTATTAATCACATTTTTGTAATCAAATGACACATAATGGCTTGGGGATATTGGTAATTTTATAGCTTATAAGGCCAGCATTTGGGATCATTTCTCAGTCAAGGGAGGTAAGTGTAATTTTTGAAACCTCGGGGGAGCTCAATGTAATTGTCAGAAACCTCAAGGAAGGTTTCTGAAATTATCCCTAGATTCTAATGGTGTAACTTATTTCCTTGGAAAGAGCCATAATAATTCACGTCACAATCAGTTAAAAACATCATCTAATATTTTTTTCCGGCTCACCACTCAATCTTTTTAAGTTTAAGATAATATTTTGTAATCGAGATTTTATTTTTTTTTTTACAAGAGGTCATTTTTGTACAACATGACTATTGACATTTATATTTCTACACCAAAAAATGTACTTTATTTCTCATGCTTTCGACCATATTCTACTATCCAATACCGAAACCTCAGCAAATTTTGTAGGACCAAACAAAAGCCAATTAGATAACTCTGCATAGGTGAAAAGACGTGTATTAATTCTAGAAGATAAGGAATTCCTTTGGGATAATTTTAGAAACTTCCCCTAAGGTTTTTGATATTTTTACTTAGCATCCCTAAGAATTTCAATATTATACATGCACCCCCTTTTTTATATATTTGGTAACCAAAAAAAAAAAAAAAGTAATGGTCGGTGCAAGCCAAACAAAACTTCATGAATATCCTAAATTATCACTAATTTGTTTAGAGAAAAAGAACAAAATATTTTTTTTTTGAAATAAATCAGTTTGTATCCAAGAGTAAAAAGATCTGTCAGAAAGCTAAATACAGCCGTACCATCATCTTATGCTCCTACCAATTCTTCCTTCCATCTAGCTTTCGACACCAACACAGTAGCATCCTCAAATCTAAATCACAATCCCTAATGCGTCCAACCTCTCTAAAATGGACCTGAGCCTCACAATTTTTACCTTGTCCATTTTCCTCAAGTTAAATAGCTTGTTACTATCTAATATTTTCATGCAACTGTTTAGCATTTTTGTGTAATTTTTTAGTATCGCGGTGGAATTAACTTTCACCATTTCCTAGTTTTGCACCCCATATTCTAATTTTGATTGGTTCATGATAAAATTATTCCATGTTGTTGCTGTTGTATTCATTTCTTCCATAACTTCCTCAACAACTCTTTTATCATATTTTTCCATCGAAAATTCTTAAATGGACTCGTTCTACGACTCCATTTGTAGATCTTGTGATTTAAAATAAAGTCACGTAAGTATCCTTACATCATTTTACATTATTTTCTTACATTAGTATGCACACTTTGCTTACTTGACTTTTTTAAACTACAAGATCCACAGCTGAGGTCATGGATCCGGTTTACCTAAGAATCTCCCATTTCCCCACACCTGACCTGGTTTACCTAAGAATCTCCCATTTCTCACACACCTTAATATATCTTGATGAAGTGCAGCTAATGATAATAGACAAGCAGTGAATGGAATGATGGAGTGATGGAGTGATGAAGTGAAACGTGAAAGCCCAGGAAAGAGAAGAGTGTGAGCTGAAGTCAGAAGCTAGCTGCATAAGCTGAGCCAAGTAGAAGATATGCAAGCTGAGCTGAGAATATTCAGTCGTATGAAATTGAGTGGAGTTGAGTGGATTTAGAAGATAAGCAGTAGCATGATCAGCAAGAAAAGTGAATAAAGACAAAGTTAGTTAGGATATGTTTTGAGTAGGAATATTATAGGGATGACACTTGTCAAATTCTGATTGTTTGTAAATATGTATATATATAGAAAACAGATGTAAACGTTTTTTTATGATGAAATGAAAAAGGAGAATAGTTTTCTCAAAAGCTTTTCAGTTCTTCATCCATTTTTGTTCATGGTATCAGAGCAGGTTTTACTCAAGAAATTCTAGATATTCTAGATTTAATTGAAAATTGTAAATGGCGAATCAAGGTCATAACATTGAAGAATCAGGAGTTCAATACAATGAAGATCCATTACATCTTCAAGGGTCTGATCATCTAGGGATGATACTGGTAACTTCACCTTTAACAGGTGACAATTACCTTAGCTGGAGCAGATCAATCAAAATAGCTCTTGGTGCGAAATTGAAGTTGGGATTCATTTCAGGGACCTGTGAGAGACCACCTGTTGGCTCAGCAAAATCAGAGCAATGGGAAAGAGTGGATTGCATGGTAAGATCCTGGATACTTAACTCTATTTCAAAAGAAATAGTTGAGGCATTTATCTATACAACTACTGCTAGTGAGTTATGGGATGAATTGAAGGAAAGATATGGAGAATGTAATGGACCCCTGTTGTATCAATTACAAAGAGAGGTGAGTACTATAACGCAGGGATCTGAAAAGATTGAAAAATACTATACTAGGTTGAAGAAACTGTGGGATGAGTTGTCATGTTTGATGCCTATACCAGTATGTACATGTGGAGCTGCAAAAGAGGTATCAGATTTAGCCTCATTTAATAGGCTAATGCAATTTCTGATGGGTCTCAATGATACGTTTGATCATGTGAGAAATCAGATATTGGTGATGGATCCCTTTCTATCAGTTAACAAAGCATACTCAATGGCTTTGAGTGTGGAAAAGCAAAGAGATATACACAATGTATATCCTGAAAAGAGTGAAAATATGGCCATGAATGTGAGAGGTCAAGGAGGAAAGAAGGAAAATGGAGGTAGAGGCTTTGGAAGAGGAAGAGGAGGTCTTGTACGAAGAGGAGCTGGTAGAAGGATAGGGGGAAATGGAAAAGAATACCAACACTGCACTTACTGTGACATGGATGGGCATACTCAAGAAAACTGCTTCAAAATACATGGCTATCCAGAGTGGTATAAAGGACAGAAGGATCAAAAATGGAAAAATCAAAACAATGGTAAGCAGGTAGCAAATATGACAGAGTCTCCATTAGATGTGAGCTGTGACTATGGCATGAATGATGGAAAGAATGGAGCACAAGGAGCAACCATTACAGCAATAGTTCAACAAGAACTATTGAAGCTGTTAAAGGGAAAAATGCCTGCAGAAGGAAGAAGTCATGTGAATTTCGCACACCTAAATGATTTTGAAGGTATGGTCTCTCATCACTTTGTTTTTTCTTTGCTAGATTGTATGAAACCAGGTACCAGGATATTAGACTCAATTAGGCTGTCGATTCCCAAACCTTCAGACCTAAGGGTAAGGGTCATCAATCCCACAGCCTTTGGTCAGTGGCTTGAGTGATCCCCCAAACACTGCTACGTGCACATCGTGTTCCGGCCACATGTCTAAGTGAATCTTAAAAGTTCCCGAATTTCTAGACTTATGAACTTAAGTCGAGAGTTCGGGTGATCTTCTAAACATGGTTATGTGCACATCGTGCCACGCTCATATGCCTAAGTAGATCAATCCTATTCCTAATCGGGACGGGTGAGTGATAACCACCAAAAGAGAAAAATGGATAAAAAATATCGAATGCACGTATGGAGTGCTCCTTATGAGAGGAGAGAATGTAATAGTAACACGCATGAACTCTAAGGGTAACTGACCCCTTTCCCAAATGCAAGTGCGGTCAGATAAAATAAAAGTAAATAAAACATACATCACATAAGTAGCCGAGAGATAGGAAGTGTGTGAGATGCAAAAGAAAAATCTAAAAACCTAAAAAAGCAAAATGCAATCCTAACATTCAAACGAGATAAAATAGAAGGGTTAAATAAGGAAAAGGTGATTAAGCCTAGTGCTTGGACTCACTAGTGATCCCCAGTGGAATCGCCAAAATCCTATTGCGCCACAAAATGACACACGGTGGGATTGTTGATTGTCACGTCCCAAAAAGACGGTTCGGTCCGGTAACCCTTTTCGAAAAGGTAGAGTTTTTTGAAAAAATTGTACGTGTATGAAAAAATCGAATTTTTAGTAAAAAAGTTTTATTTTTAAAAAAAATGGTATTTTAGAAAACAAAAGAAGGTCGAGACTAAAAATGCGACAGTTTGGCCAAATGATTTGAAAAAGGGTTTTTTTTAGAAAAATAGAGTCGCCACTTGGTATTGAATTGGGGTGTACCAAGTCACTCGAAAAATTATTTAACCAAATAAAAACAAAATTTTTTAGAAAAAATATTGAAAACTCTTTTCTGACTTCGGTCTACGGAAAAACGAGAGAAAAATATTCGGGAGTCATATTTGAAGAAAGAGAAGCCGAAGGCTCGCACCTAAGGCACCCTTTTCACCTAGTTGAAGCTAGTTGCGAGATTTAATCAAATTTTCCTAAATTAACCCTGAATTCTAATGCGTTTAGATGTATCTGTATGAATGTAAATCCTAAATCTAAATATGAGTATCGAGAGGGTCAAAATGTCTCGTCGAGACTTGGTCGGGATTATTGCATTAGTTACGAAATCCGAGTCGAGATCTCGAGGGAGTCACGAGTGTCTATGCAAAATGAAATGCAAAAAGAAAAGAAAAATAGTAATATAGATAATAAGTGATTGAAGAAAGTGGGGATGCAACATGACGGGTACGAGAAACTGATAACTCATGACTAAATATTTTTACTCACGGAGAGGGGAATGGCATGTACGCCACCGCTTCCCACGTGAGTAGACGACTATTTTTAGTCGGATCACACAAATGTCCTAAAAATTTAAGTGAAAATGCAACTTGAATATTATGCACTAAATTTTTGTCAAAAATAGATAATCGATAATAAAATATATACTAATCATGCAAAAATGAAAATTTCCTAAAAATTAGTGTGTAAAAATGATATGAAATGCACACAATTGCACCTAGCACTAAAATGCCTTGAGGGTCTAGCGTTGAACTAACCCTTTCTAGGAATTCCCCACTAGCGTTGGACTAGTGGGAAAATGATAAAGCCACAACTAGCGTTGGACTAGTGTGGTGGCGGAATAACATAAAACAGGAATTAAATAGTAAAACATGAATTAAAAGCAAATTAAACGTATAAAGACATATAAGGTCAAATAGAAGCACCTAACACATAAGCATGATATCTAGGTGCAAAATCCTAAAAAAAAGCAGTAAAACATATAAGCACATAAGCATACAAAAACAAAAAAGCCCTAACTATTACATCAGGGAATTTGGCGTACAATTCGAGGAGGGAAAATAAAATAACCTATCTATTACACTTGCTATCTAAAATACAAAAATTTTGCTAAAATATGAGAAAAATAATCTAATTATTACATTGACCAGCTAAATACAAAATATTATATTTTCGCCAAAATAGTAAAATTCAAAAAATAGCATAAAGTAAATAAATAATCAAAAAAAAGCATGTAAAATAAGAAATATGAAAGGAAAATGCATAAAAATTACATAAATGCATATTGGGGCACATAAAAAGAAATTAATAAGTGATAGGGATACCTTTTGAAGAACCGATACGAATACTAATCAAAATGATCAAATAAGTCAAGGTACCTCAGTATAAACAAACAAAACCTAAAATATATAAATATTGACAAATTGAGATAAAAATAAAATAGATAAATAAATAAATAAATTCTGGTAACTAAGGTGTCTAAAAATAAAATTCTATGAAACTTAAGGGGTAAAAAAATTGAAAATTCACATAAGTCTAATGGGGTAGAAATGCAAAATTAAAGTAAATTGGGGGCAAAACAATAAACTCTAGTAGGTTTGGGTTATAAGAATGTAAATTCCAACAATGTTAATGGGCCTAATTGACAGAAAATAAAATCTAAAGGGGTCAATTTGCAAATAATTGGGACTAAAATGCAAGAGGAAGAAAGATTCATGGGGCATACTGAGAATATTAAAGGAAACAGACATTCAACCTAAATAAATTTTCCATGATAAATAAAAAAATATGGCAAGAAAGAAAAAAAATAAATTAAAAATAAATTAAAACTAAATTAAATATCCTTATTATCACAATTAACTAGATAAAACTAGATCAGTAACTAAATTAATCTAATTAATTAACTAAGTTATTTAGCTGAAATTAAATCCCAAACCCCAAATAGAAAACAAAAACCAAGCCAAATTAAAAACTAAATCAATTTTAGTAGACTAATTAGTCAACTAAATTAACGGTAAATGAACACAAAAACCAAAATCAACTAACTCAATGAAAATTAATACAACTCTCCAATTCAAACCATTTTTCTACCCAAACCCACTTTTAGATCATCCAATTCCCACACTCCAAATCAAATTTCCCCAAAACTAAATTTTCTTCCTCGTCTTCTTCAACTTCTGCCTTCTCTCTCTCTCTCTCTCTCTCTCTCTCTCTCTCTGATCTCTCTTCTTTCGCTTTTTCTTTTTCCAGTTGCCCCTCTGTTTTTCTCTCTTCTCCATTTTCTCTCCAGCCTTCTTGCTCGTTCTCTCTCTGTCCTCTCTATTCTCTCCCCACTTCTGTTTCTCTTCCCCTCTCATCTTCTTCCCCAGAAAATCCCAATTCCCCAATTTCTCTATTGAATCCCCTATGTTTCGGTCTCTCTCTCTGTTCTTCCATCTTTCTTGATTTCTTTATTCTCTTTTTCTCTTTCTTTTCTTTTCCTCTAGTCCCGTTTTCTCTTTCCTCTCAGTCTATTCTTTTTTTTTTCATTTCTTTCTCCAATTTAATTCCCATAAAACAAGATCTAAACCTAGTCAATCAAGAATTGAATAACATCCATTCGACCAAATAAATGACCAAAGAATTAAAAGAAAATGGAGGTGTGGATTCACCTAAATTCAGGGGGTTGTGAAGTGGCAACAGTGTTGTGGGTCACTAATGTGCTTGGGGTGTCGGAGATGGCCGGTGATGCGAGCGTGAGGAAGTTCGAAATGGGCAACTGTGATGGTGGCGTTGGTAAAACTTTGGTGGGTAGCTTCAGTGGACTGGCAACTGATTGCTAATGTTGATTTTGAGCGTTTATTGGGCAATTGGGAGATATTGTGTGATTGCTTGTGGGGTGAGGGAGGAGACAGAATGATTAACTGGTTATTCTCTGGTTTGGAGGTTGAGGAAATGTGTTCATGGCTAGGCTGTTGTGATTTCATGGTTGTTAATTGTTCCGATAGAATGGGTTATTAGACATTGGCTGGTTAGGAAGGGGTAGTTTTGATGGAATTTGAGGACTTGTTTGGTGAGATTGGGGGTGTGACTGCGGCGATGGTTGTTGTTGGTTGCTGCTTGTGGAATTAGTGCGCTTGTGATTGTCTGAAGGTGTAAGTTTATGTGTAGTGTGTGTGTATATGTATGCGGATTATGTGTAGTACGTGAGTGTTGTGTTGTGAATCTGTGGACTGTGTGTGTATCTGTGTGTGCAACTGTGTGTGTTTAGTGAGTGAATGAGTGTGCGTGATTATGTGTTGTCTATGAGCTGAAATGTGTGATTCTATGCATGTGAACATTTGTGTGTGAATTGTATGCAAGCAAAGTGTGACTATGTGAACTGATTGTGTGTTGTGTGTATGTTTGTAAGTGAATTGTGCGTAAAATTGTGTATTTGCGTGATTCAGTGTGTGAAGGTGTGTGAAATATATGTGCAGATGTGTATATATGTGCGTAGGTGGCTGTGTGTGAGTGTGTGCTTTGTGTGTGAAGTTGTATGTGCAGATGTGTGTATGTAGTGTGAGAGGGAGAAGAGAGAATGTGTTTGTGTGTGTGGGAGAAACAGTGAAAGACGCGTATAGAAGAGTGTGTGTAATATGTGAGAGAGAAAATGTAAGAAATGTGTGAAAGAGTGTGTGTAGTGTGTGAGAGAGAAAGTGAATAAGTGTGTGAAAGAGTGCGTGTAGTGCGTGAGAGAGAAAATGAACAAGTAGTGTAAGAGTGTGTGTAGTGCGTGAGAGAGAAAATGAACAAGTAGTGGAAGAGTGTGTGAATTGTGTGAGAGAGAAAGTGAATAAGAAGTGTGTGTTCTTGGTATTCTAGGTATAGGTTGAAGATGTACAAGTGTGTATTCTAGGTGTAGACTTGAAGATACATTAGTGTATGTTCTAGGTGTAAGCTTGAAGATACACTAGTGTGTGTTCTAGGTGTTCTAGGTGCAGGCTTGAAGATACACTAGTGTGTGTTCAAGGTGTTCTAGGTGTAAACTTGAAGATACACTAGTGTATGTTCTAAGTATTCTAGGTGTAGACTTGAAGATGTACTAAAAAGCTAGTAGGTGTTCTTGGTGAAAATTTGAAAAAAACGTAAGAAAAAGTGTGTGTTTTTTGGTATTTTTGGTATATCTAAAACTAAAAACTAAAAATTAAAAACTCTCTCTAAACTTTTGTTTTTTTCTCCCTCTTTTTTAATCCCCAAGTAGGGGGTATGTATAGTGCAACAAAAGACTTATATTCCAAGAAATGACTAAAAGACCAAAGCGCCCTTGACTACCAAAATTACAACTTTACCCTTTCAAAAAAAACAAAAAAATTATATTATCTCCCAAAAAATAGAAAAATTATGAAAAACGTAAATAATAAATTTATTAATAGAAATTCATCCCGAAAATTGTTAGAAAAATTTAAAAATAGCTTAAAAGACCTAAAATGAATTTGGGGTCCAAAAATGGAAAAAAAAAAAATTCAAGAGACGAAATGACTATTTTGCCCCTATACTATCCGAATATATGAAAAATATCAATTAGCCTCAAAAAATTAGCAAAAATAAAAAATGAACTTAAAACCCTCGAAAATGCATTTGTAACTCAAAAATTGGTAAAAAAAAAATGCGTTTGGAATGTGAAATGACATTTTTGCCCCTCAACACGATATTTACAAAAAAAATAGCGATAGTCCCCAAAAAAATCAAGAAAATTTAAAAAAATGCTTAGAAACTTGAAAAATAAATTTGGTATTAAATGGGCGAAAATGGTATTCGTGATACGAAATTACTATTTTGTCCCTGTGCTAGCGAAATACAGAAAAATACCAGTTAAATTCTTAAAAATCATATAAATTTTAAAAATGTGTATGAAAGTAGAAAACGTGAATTTAAAATTCCAAAACTAATAAAAAATATTTACAGTTAAAAATTACCATTTTGCCCCCCGAAATTGCTGATTTCGTTCCCCTTTTGTTGAAAAATTAGAATTTGACCCCAAAAAATATAAAAGTGCCCCCAATGTTTGAAAAATAAATGGTGTATCAAAATTTGGTATCTACATGATGGTTGTGTGGATACAAAAAAGGGTTCAGCAAAGACATCATCGGTCCACTATCTACATCCACTCGACGCTTGAGTAGGAGGCCCTTGAATAATTTGCTCTTTATCAATGTAAAATTTAGCAATATACCCTGGGTAATTGTTGTTCAAATTATAAATGTCTTCCATGCTGTCATCACTCATTACCAACCATGGAACATGTGTCATTGTCAGAGGACATGGGCATTTAAGGATAATATTCAACCTGAAATTATTCCTATCCAGCCCCATGTAGTTGTATATTCTATCTGCCAATTGTTCGTATCCAATTCGATCACTAAGCATGAACATACCATTAGGTCATTGTGACTTGTGGTGCAATCTTTCTATTTGCCCACCCCTGTACAGTAAAACACCAAGAGGACTGAGTGAAGCCATCTTTCTATTTTATGAGTCCTGACCAACGTGAGTTGTCAAACAAAAATTATTTATCATTCTTCTAACCAACTATAATTTCAATCGTTTACCCATTATTTTAATAACTAAGCCTAATTTTTAAGGATTTAATAATTAATTTTTCTAATTTTTGTAATAGAAAATTAAATATTAGGTGCCAATTTTCAATATGCACAATTTTTTAGGAGTAAAATGCAAATATATAGGAGTTTAGGGGCCAAATCACAAAATTTTAAGGGCCATATTATAAATATACATAAGTTTAGTGCCACAATTTAAATGTGCAAAAGTACTCGGTCCAAAATGTAAATACGCAAAATTTAAGGGGCCAAAATATAAATTTGAAAAAGTTAAGGGGATATTTTGTAAATATTTAAAATTTGAAGGGATAAATTGTAAATTTTGTAAAAGTTGAGAGGTCATTTTGTAAATACGCAAAATTTGTGGGGCCTAAATGTGAATTTGCAAAAGTTGAGGGTTTATTTTGTAAATATGCAAAATTTTAGAAGCCAAAATGTAAATTTTCAAAAGTTGAGGGGTCATTTTGTAAATTTATAAAATTTGAAGGGCAAAAACGTAGATATTCATGAGTTGAGGGTCATTTAGTAAATATGCAAAATTTAGATGCCAAAATGTAAATTTTCAAAAGTTGAGGGATCATCTTGAAAATTTATAAAATTTGAAGGGCAAAAATGTAAATTTAAATTTGAAGGGCCAAAATGTAAATTTATAAAATTTGGTAAATATGCGAAATTTGAGGTTGTAAATTTAAAAATTTTAGGTGTCTTTTTGTAATTATGCAAAATTTAAGGGCGAAAATGTAAATTTGCATAATTTTCGGGGTCATTTTGTAAATATTCACAATTTTAGTGTCAAAATGTAAATTTTAAATGTTGAGGGATCATGTTGTAAATATGTACTAGAACATTGCCAAAATTAACTTGTATCAAAGTTTTTGTCCAAAATCGAAAATAGATAAAAGTAGAAGTCCCTAATTCATAATTTGACTAACTTGTGAGTCCCTAATTTTGTGATCATTTTGCTAGTCATTTTCAACCACACTACGTGATTAGTAGCATAAAATATTTTGATCAAAGTTCTCTTCTTTAGTCTTTATGTCACCATTTTTAACAAAGTAAAAGTGCCATTAATCCATATCCATCAACAAGGTAATTAACAACATAAAAGTAACAACATAAAACTAAAATCAGAATTATATAATGCTAAACTAACAATATAAAACTAAAAACAAAATTATATAATGCTAAACTAACAACATAAAACTAAACCAAAATTATATAATGCTAAACTAATAACATAAAATTGCATGTGACATGTATCAAAGCTTTTTTGGTGGGAATACAATTATTACCCTTGGTAATTGACAATTTAATTCATTTCTAAATGAAAACTTCATGAAACAATGCATGAAGAAGTTAAATTTAAGTGGAATATATAAATCATGATCGTAAGCACATTGTTTTAGTTTCCATAAAGAAATTTGATATAGTGAATTTATCAAGATAGGGACATCAACACTTCTAGTTTATTCTCAAAAACCAAGGGCAGTCAATAAAGTCCAAAGTTTCCTTCAAATTTTTCCTCAATTTTGGACGGTTTCCAAGATCCATATTACATAGTCATCAACAATTCCAAAATTTCAACTATAATGGCTCATCCTAGAAAGTCCGTCGATCCACAAGCTGGAAAATGTTACTCGATGATTTTAATTCTATTAATTGATTGTTTTCAATGATAGCTAAAGTAATAGACTCTAATAGCAACTAACACTAGAATCCAAATAATCAATGAAGTAATTACAAGACTAAATTAGTGTTTAGTTGCTACCAAAAGTATGGAGAAGTAAAGAAAAGTTGGTTAATTTTTTTTTTGACTTGTTTGTTTAGTGGGAAAATTAAAATTTTTTTTAACAACATAAAACTAAACTAAAATTATATAATACTAAACTAACAACATAAAACTAAAAACAAAATTATATCTAAACTAACAATATATAACTAAATCAAAATTATGTAATGCTAAATTAACAATATTAAACCAACAACAACAATTTAACAACAATAAACACTTTGACAAAAATAAAATTGCATTGTAGTGAAAAACAAAAAAATTAGTAAGATAGAATTAGAAAACTAACCTGATTTTGAGGAGAAGAATTTGAAGGAGAGAGTTTGGCTAGAAGTTTGGAAATAAGGAAATGAAAGTGAAAGACCGGTGAGTTTTGAAACTGAAAATAAAGGCAAGGATGGGAGGAATATATGGTGAAGTGGGAGTATTTATCGTCAAAACAATGCATGCATTTTTTTTCTAAAGTTAGTCAAAGGCTGGCGTGCCAGTCTGAGGGTGCAAAATCACATTAGTGAACAGTCTTGGCCAAAGTTTCTAGAAGTTAAGTCAAGTCATAGGCTGAATTGTCCGTAAGTTAAGCCATAGGCCTGACAATTCAATTCAAGAAGAATAATGTGCATTTAGAACGCGCATTTGTTAAAGAGCAAACATCCGCACCATGCGGGGAGGTTTGCTTTTATAACAAATGCGCATTCGCTGAATGGGCATTTAAAAAAGCGCGGAGGGCTGCTTCAATAAATGTATTTTCTAAAATATCCTTGTTTATATATATATATATATATATGCATATATGTGTATACATACACACACACACACACACATATATACACGCACACACACAAATACATACATACATGCATATATATTAATATTAATTTGGTAGTACAAAATTTTATTTTTTCTCTTTTTTATATTTAAAATATGTTTGTTTGGTTCGTATATAAAAATAAATACAATACTCTAACAAAAAAATTCCAAAACAACAAAAAAGTTAGTTCGAAATAAAAGGAAAAAATAATAACCAAAACAACAAAAGAGAAATCATTCTTTCAATATTTGCAATAAAAATTAATTTTAAATTAATTTTTAACTTTCAAATATTTATTTGATTCTTAAATGTTTTGGCATTTCGATTTTTCATGTATTTTCCAAAATTGGCTTTTTTAAGTCCTAATCGCATTAAGAATGCACATTAAAAATATATGAAAAAAAAAGTGAACTTAATAAGGTTTTAATGAAACTCAAACACTCGTTCAAAAGTTTTTTCAAGTCTTTCTATTAATAATTTAATTTAAATTAAGATTAGTTAAAAAATATGAGAAATGCATGGATTAGGCAGAAAAGGAATAAAACTCCTCTAGAATAAATTGAAAAGGAATAAAGCTCCTTGAGAATAAAATTGAAAAGGAATAAGTTTCTAAAAAAAATATTCTACTTATATATGGCATTAACTATACAGTAGCTTATTCAAAATTTTTAAAAGTTATAGGAGTAGTAATCAGCTGGTATATAGTGGATTAGAATTTGAAAACTTTTCTCCCTTTTATTTTCTATGAAATTATTTTATATCTATTTCAATCATTCTTTACATATAGATGACTAAACTTGACCACTTTTTAGTTTTAAAGTTCACGTACAGAAACCATGCCCTCCGTGCACAAATAAAAAACAAGATGTAAATTGTTTGTTTTAATCACTAAACCAAATAATAACAAGAGTATAAAATTAGATGTAGGTAACTACACGCTTGTAATTACACGAGCATCTATTCAAACTAAGCAACTGCAAACAACAAAATTATAAATAGTTGTTTTATTTTACTATTAAATAATTATATTTATTTAGACCAACTGTTTAGCATAAATGATCTTATTAAGTATTTTAGTATTTTAACATATATTTTCTTATAAAAAATAGTCTTATTTTTACGTCGTACTTGCATTAAGAAAGATTGCAAATAATATAAAAATAAATATATAATTACACATTTTTATTGCCTAATCAAGGCAATCAAATGATATAACTTAGCTAACTTTATAATTCTGCACAATAGTAGCAATATGTTTATATGCAATAAGCAAGTGCTACTTTTACAATGGTTCATTACATCAAAAGTTGGGATCATACCTATAAGTTTCTTTACTAAATACTTATATTATTATTTAAGACTGTAAGTTGTCTCTATTTGGGATGCTCAAATAAAGTTATCATCACTTTTATACACATGTTACACTACAAGAAATTGAGCTTTTACCCACACACATGATGTGTAGGTAAAAAAACGTTATGTGTAGCTAAAGGTCTTTACCTACATATAAAATAAATGTTAGCAAATGTCTCTATCGGATTGCGCAGAAATGTATTTACCTACACATATTCGTATGTGTAGGTAAAGATAATATCTTTACCTACACATATATATGTGGATAAATATATACACTATATGTGGATAATTTGGTTACCGATTGTGAGGTGATGACGTGTAGGATGACGTGGATGATGACCTGGGCGATGACGAAGCTTTCATGTTGGCAGAATTTGTATGACGTGTACAATCACGTGGCATGTGACGTGGCATAGACGTGGCATGTCAATTTTTATGTGTAGGTAAAACGTTGATCATATGTGTGGGTAAAAGTATTCAATGTGTGGGTAAAGGTTTAATAATGTGTGGGTAAAAGCTTCCAATGTGTGGGTAACTTTCATACATATATAGGTGGACAATTTATATGCGCGGGTAAACGTATATATATGTGTAGATAAAATTTACTGTCTCTTTACCCACACATTATTATGTGTGGGTAAAGACATCCGTATACGAGGGTAATGTTTCCTTATATGCGTGGGTAAAAAAATCTGTATGTGTAGATAAAATTTGCTGTATTTCTTAGTAGCACATTTGTAGGTGTGGGTAAAAGGACGTGCATGTGTGGGTAAAGGATCCTGCATGTGTGGGTAAAGGGTCCTGTATGTGTGGCTAAAGACACCTGTATGTGTGGCTAAAAGTATTAGTATGTGCAGGTAAACAGACCTGTATGCAATTAAAATATTTCATTACACATCATACACAATAAAGCACAAGAACTAAACAAACAAAAAAGTAATGTCATTAACACCATCCAAATACTAATATCAAACATCCAAATGTCCAACGATATCAATAACACTATCCAAACACAAATATCAAACATCGAAACATCAAAACAAGGAAGTAATCCTGTCAAACACAATGTAAGGAAAGTACCACAAAGTAAAGTTTGCTAAGCCACAATACTAGTATCACAATACATAAAAAAGTCAAGCAACATCATCATAATTGGAATTAGCATCAGCAAAGTCATCACTGCCGCTGTGAGAACGGGAACGAGTAGAATGATGAGAGGCTGGGTCAATGTCTCCCGTGACGGGATGAGATGGTCCTGAGCCGTGATCTGATGGCACGTGGGGTACAGGTAGAGGAGGGATAATATTCTTTGCAGTCAACACCTGTTGCATATTCTGAACTGTGCCCTCAAGCTCGGCAACACGAGACTCACATTGACTCAAAGTATTCAGCAATTGAGTGTACGTGGGACGCCCCAAATCTCCACTACTACCCGTGGTCCTAGATGTGCTAGGTGACCGTCCCCATCCGAACAAACGAACTGAATGTCGTCCAATGACCCTCTCTAATATCTCTTTATCAGTCATCTGCTCAGGAGAGTTATCCCTCCTCAACTGCATCATTTCTTCCTATTGAAATAAATAACAAACATTAAATCGTATAGATAATGCTTTAAAGCTGCAAATAATTATGCAATTGATTGAAGAAAAAATTAACTTACATATGTAGCTGCTGCCTGTGAAGAAATCCAACCCCGCTCAGAATGCCAATGTCGCATTCGCCAAGTCTCAATTTGGCCAGTAGGAGCATCCAAATCAGCTCCTCGGGAAACATGATGGCGCGCTGTACTCTTGGAGCCGTTTCTAGACTCCCATTTCCGTTTGTCACGAGCTACGGCATTCTTTTTTGACCGTTCCTTAAAAAAAAACACAAGAAAATAGATTTTTATTACAATGTTAGTCGAGAAAATAGATAAAAAAATAGAAACATTATATAATACAAACACACATTGAAAAGAAACATACATTCTTTTGAGGACCAACAAACAACATGTGAAATAAGGTAGATTATGGATGATCAAGAAATAAGTTCTATTTGTTTCCCTAAATAACAACAACATGAGAAAGATTGCCATTTTTTCCCATGTTTCGTTAAGGTTCTTCATTTCTTGATTGATATGTGTTGCCTTGCAAGTTTTGTCTTTCGTCTTAGTCTAACAATGGAGCAGTAGGGAAAATACTAGCTAAAGTTAACATGATGATGCCTTCAAGTCAAAGGGGTGGAGCCCCAAAGTCTTATGCAAGAAGATGCTGTATAGTAAAATTTTTGCCTGCCATGCAATATTGCTATGTTTTTCAATGTCTTTCTTTGTCACCTTAGTAATTAGGCGTCATGCTTGATAATACAGTTTGATACTTTACAAAATCAAATCCATCACTAGTCATAATGCATCCATTACTGGTCTTTTGACATGTCAACTTGTTTTGCTTATCATATGTCAGCTTAAAAACTTACATGTTGAAATGTACAAAGCAGTTGAAATTGATTCAAAAATGGAGAGATTAATTCCTATTTAACTGCACGTATGCTGCTGGTATGTAAAATAGATAATTGTGTTCAAAAGTTAAACACAATGAATGGATAAAGATAGTCATCATTTTATTAGACTTGCATTAAAGATATGATATGGTACACTTTTGCAAACTTTTTCACCTTAAATTAGCTATAATGATGAGAATTAAAAAAAAAAGGAATCTTCCACCTCCCACACCACTTTCTCAAAAAAGTTGGACAACCTTTATGGCGTAAGCAAAACAATGCAACACAAAAGATTTTCAATTCCAACTTCATTTCCACATGCTACATGACAATACCCTTTCTTATAATGGGAAGTCATGGCTAATTCTACATGGCATGAGTAAAGCCATGACCAATAATTTTCATTATCTTATGGAAAAGAAAAACCATTAGAAACTAAAGAAAAATATTAAAGATATTTGTTTCCATTGCAAAGAGGTACAAGTTGGGTAGCAATGTACTTATTTTACAAGTCAGTCAAGAATCAAGTTGCTCCTCAACTGAACAAGTAAGCAAGGAACCTTTTGCTTGTGCTGAGCTGACTGTTTAGCAAGTGTATGGTGACCATTAGGCAACTAAAGACAAGGGATGTGTCTTGGTCAATCCCGACCAAATCCAAACTGATTTAACAAAATATAAGACAACAATCTTCTTGAACACCTGAATTCTATTCCATCAGATATATATAAAATTCTATGTAGTTACATACAAAAGCAAAGAGTTTAAAAGAAATACATAACATTTCAAGTTGGACAAAGACAAATGTGGAGGATCTTAATCACTTGTCCTATTTGTTGTTGTTGTTATAGTTTCTGTCAATGAACAATACATTAAAAGAGAGAGAGAGAGAGAGAGAGAGAGAGAGAGAGAGAGAGAGACAAAAGAGGAAAATGTGGCGTCACAAGTATTTCGAGGTTGATAACAAATTTAAGAGACTACGTAGTTTTCTTCATTAAAACGTACTCATCTTTCATAAGTTTTTGGTTAAACAAACTGGTCGCATTCAAATAATGTATCTATCACACCAAAATAATTTCAAGTTGTGATGTATATATATACTATGTATGGATCGAATCAATGATTTTGAACACCCTATATTAATTGGCAAATGACCTAACCACGCTATTCGACTAATCATACTTTAAACAATTAGCCACTGAATTAATTGGAGTTGAAACTAACTTGATACAGTTCTAAATTATATTAACTATAAGCAAAAAAATTATCTTTAGTCCAAAGTAATTTAACAAATTGATGGACTGATGTGACGTTAATAATTATAGATTAATTGAAACTTTGAATCAATTAATGACTAAAATTTTGCCATAGCAGCCAAATACATTGTTTGCCTTATCAATTATTACTGCATTTGCTACAACGTGGTATGAAGTTATGTACTATTCCACTATATTCAGGCCTTTACTATATATGTGTGTGTGTGTGTAACTAACTCTCCAACTAGATATCAATCTATTGAAAGAAAATGAAGGCACGGTGGAAACACGAAATCAAGAAAGTCTCTTATCCGATTACCAAATGCATTCAAATTGAAGTTAGTTTTTAAAATCAGATTCCTTTGTCCATTTTAGGGAAAAAAAAATACAAAACCCAAAATCTTGATATACAGACAAGCAAAAATTGTACTTATCAACCAAGCAAAAATACAAAACCCAAAAATTGATATACAGCCAAGCAAAAAATAACTTCCAAAAGATTGCACATGATTGTTAGAAATTTCTGCCAAATATATGTAGTATATAAATTACCTTATATGTACCATTAGACCAAAGGTCACAGAGATAGGCCCAATCCTCTTGGCTCACGTCCTCAGGGCACATACTCTTTGCCATAGTGGCATCTTCTTCTCCTCCAATCTCTTTGAAGTGTGCATGCAGCTTATATTTATGGCCTCTCCAAGCCCTCTGCATCTGCTTATCGAATGCATTTCCGAACATTCTCGTCCTCAATATTAACATTGAAAAGTGTCTAAATCACCAAAAGGAAAAAATATTATAAATGTGATCCTTTCAATGCTAGTATAGTCATAAAATTATAATTTATGAAGTAAAAATGTTATCAAATTTGGAAAAATATGAAAAAAATGCTTACTTCAAGCTTGCTGCGCAGTGGTCCCCTAACTTCAGAAGGTACGAGCCGCCAGTCCTTGTACCGTAAGCTACAATGCTTACGTACAATATAGCCAATTTCATTGTTGAAAAATTCAGCATTGTTGCATATTGCTTGCATCAGTGAAAAGTCAAACTCTATCATCAATCTGTCCTTTGCACTTCTCATGGCTTTTCGAGCTCCATGACCACAAGTAATGCCACGTTTGGATGAAGTTTTTTGTGTATTAACATTGTCAACTTGTGGCTCCATCGATGCAGATTGGTCTATAAATGAAATACAAACAAGTTAACATATTATGCATTTCTCATAATTTGGTATTAATGCATGAAATATGTGAAATAAATTAACATGTTTTTATGATTAACTAACCAACTTGTGGCCCCACAGATGTAGTTGCGTCTGTAAATGAAGTACAAACAAGTTAAATAACAGTTAATTAAAAAACAAACAAAGATAAGTTAATGCGACTATAATTAACTACTAACCAACTTGTGGCTCTTCCAATGAAGGGGACTCTGTAAACAAAGTAGGAACAAAATAAATTACAGATAATTTAAAAATGTAGCAAAGATTAAAACAAACTAAGTTAAATTAATGCTTTTATAATTAACTAACCAACTGGCCGGTCCACAGATGGGGTTGCATCTGTAAATGAAATAGAAACAAGTTAAATAACAATTAATTAAAAAACAAACAAAGATAAGTTAATGCGGCTATAATTAACTAACCAGCTTGTGGCTCCAACAATGGAGGGGACTCTGTAAATAAAGTATGAGCAAATTAAATACAGATAATTTAAAAATATAGCAAAGATTAAAACAAACCAAGTTAAATTAGTGTTTTTATAATTAACTAACCAACTGGCCGGTCCACAGATGGGGTTGCATCTGTAAATGAAATAGAAACAAGTTAAATCACAAATAATTTATAAACTAGTCACATGTAGTGAATTTCTCTAGTGCTCTGATTGATTCCCTTGTCTATCTTATCTATATTGCTTCCTTCTGATGGTTTTATGTAGCCATCAAGTCACATGAATTGAAAATACATATGTAGTCACATGAGTTGAAAATATATGTGGATAAGAGAATTTTTTAATGCTATGTGGATTAAATAGAGGGAGCAACATAGATAAATAAAGGAAGCAATATAGGATTTTTTTAATGCTATGTGGATTTAAAAACCATTAAGTCACATGAGTTGAAAAGTATTTAGTCACATATTGGACATATATTTTTGAAGTACTATATTTAGTCACATGTCATGAATTAATACTATGTAGATTAACTAACCAGCTCGTGACTCGTCTAATGGAGTTGAATCTGTCAATGAAATATACACAAATTAGATAACAATCAATTTAAAAACGTTGCCATGTGGATATAAACAAAACATGTTATGTTAATACTTTTATAATTTACTAACCAGCTTGTGGCTCCGGTAATGGAGGTGAGTCTGTAAAAAAAATTAGGAGCAAGTTAATTTATATATAACCTCAACCTCTAAGAATATTTTTATATTAGCAAGGATGGATAAATTCAAACCAGAATGAGTTGTAGTAGAGGAAACAACACGCCCACCGCATCGCCCACCGCGACCTCCACGTCGACCACGACCTCGTTGTCCTCTCCCAACCATCTCTATCAAAACAAGTAACATAATCATTATTACACTTTAAATATGAATACTTAAAGTAACATAATCTATATCAATACTTAATTACACTTTAAGTATGAAAAATTGGACAATAGCAAATTATTATTAAACGATTATTTTTAAAAATTAACCTTTTCATACAACAAAGTCATGCAATATCATCGTCATCAGAAATATGAACATCTACGTCATCAGAATCATCATCCTGTTTCAGATTCTAAAGTTGCTTCATCATCAAAAAATTGTCTACCATCGTCCTCATTGTCCTCTATATCATATAAGTTCACTTCTCGATCATGAAAAGAGTTTCCTTCAGTACGTAGTTTAAGGACCACATTATGAGGTACAGATGTTGGTTCCACATCTTCACGAACCAACATGGATGCTTCATCTGCCTCTTCCACTGGATGAAAAGATGGTAAGTCATATGAATCTTCCTCTTGAAAAATATCGTCATGAATGTTATCCTCAACATCTTGCTCAGGTATGTCATAAATATTGCGATGATTTACTCTTTGTACAACCATCCAGTTCTTTCCCCGAGCTCGGTTATTCAAATAAAATACTTGTTGAGCTTGTGTGGCAAGAATAAACGGTTCTTCTTTGTACCAATCAGATGTAATATCAATTGATGTTAAGTTATTGTCAACCACCAATCTCTTACCCTTCGGATCACTATTATACCACTTGCAACGGAACATGAATACTTTTCTTTGATGAATGAAATCCAATTCCAAAATTTCAAGCAAAACACCATAATAAGCCACATCACTATTCTCATCACCGCCCCATGTACAAATACCACTACATTGTGTCTTCAAATTGTCATCACGTTTCTTGCAACGAAATCTAACACCGTTGACAATGCAACTGTGCCAACTTGTGTAACGATCATCCGCAAATTGTGACAATGAATACAGATCATCATTTGCTTTCGGATCACCATTGGCTCTAAGAATTGCCATCTGTTATAAACATCTTTAATTAGATAATTTTATTTAGAATTTATATATACATATATATATATATGCATGTATGTATATGTACATATCATGTTTACCTTTTCCTTGAACCAAGAAGGAAATTCATGTTTTTGTATACTCTCAATAACGTCTGCTTGTACATTTCTTGAGCGCAAAACTTCCTTATGCTCACTACATTTGGTGAATATGTGAGTATTTATATCAAAATGAACAAGAATTTTTATTAAGAATGCCATTAGAATGTTTTAAACTCACCTTATGTAGCCATCAAGTTCGTCTCCACAGTTATTGAGAACGTACCATTGCACCGTATTGCCATCAACCCCAAGCTTGCTAAATTTAGGAGACCCTAAAGTACGAATTTTGTTGTTGAATAACTCCATCTTGTATTCTGTAGTTGGTACGTCCCAATTACGTTCTAAACGTGTGAATCTCGTCTCAGAATCATGCAAATAACGAGATAAAAAAGTTATAGCCTCATCAACAGTATATGCTTCAGTAATAGAGCCATCAGGGTGTGCAAAATTACGAACGTATCCCTTGTATGTACCCATGCAACGTTCAATGCCAAACATCCATCTTTGACTGACTGGTCCGCCTAATAATGCTTGTTCTGGCAAATGCACACACAAATGCACCATGACAGTAAAGAATGCCGGGGGAAATATCTTTTCGAGTTTGCACAACAAAACAACAATGCCTTCCTTCATCTCCTCAAGCTCTTCAACATATAAGGTTTTGGCACACAATTTTTGAAAAAATTGACAAAACTCTATCAATGTTGCACGTATTTTCTTATCCAAAAATGGGAGAATGGCCACAGGCAATATTTTTTGAAGTAACACATGGCAATCATGTGTTTTCATACCTCCAAGTGTATTAGATTCTGTGGCACATCGGCTAATGTTCGATGCATACCCATCTGGTAGGCGAATTGACTTGATAAAGTTGCAAAACTCTGCGCATTCTACTTTACTCAATGTGTAATTAGCATGCGGTTTCACAAATTTACCATTCATCTCCCTCAACCATAGTTCTTTGCGAATGTTAAGATCTTCCAAGTCTAGACGTGCTTTTACATTATCCTTTGACTTCACCGGATCGTCTAGCAAGGTCCCCATGATGTTGTCACAAACATTTTTCTCTATGTGCATGACATCAAGATTATGGCGCATCAACAACTTTGACCAATAAGGAAGCTCAAACAATACACTCTTTTTCGACCAATTTAGCTCATCAACCCCGCGTTTACGCTTCCTATCCCCATTATTAGGTGCTTTACCAGGAGTGCATGTAGGTACCTCTTCCAATTGTAACAAAATATCATCTCCGGAAAATTGACGAGGTGGTCCCCTTCTTTCTGCTTTGCCATTGTACTCTAAACTCCTTCGCCAGGAGTGCGTATTGCTTAAGAAGCATCGATGCCCTGTATAACATTGTTTTCCTCGGATTCGACCAGATCGAGTGTCTCCAAGGCATATTGGACATGCCAATTTTCCCATAGTGCTCCATCCTGATAAGTAGGCATAAGCAGGGAAGTCACTGATAGTCCATAGAACTGTTGCATGAAGAGTGAAATGAGACTGAGAATATTCATCATATGCTTGAACCCCGTTGCACCATAAAACTTTAAGTTCATCCACAAGAGGTCTTAAAAAGACATCAAAGTCTTTACCGGGAGACTTTGGCCCTGGAATCAACAATGATAAGAGGTAGTTGCTCTTATGCATGGTATGCCAAGGCGGCATGTTATAAGGCATCAAAATTACAGGCCATATACTATATGCTGTTGTCATATTGCTAAACGGATTGAAACCATCTGAAGCTAACCCCAATCGAACGTTCCTTGAATCAGCAGCAAATTCAGGGTATAGCTCATCAAAGTGTTTCCAAGCCTTTCCATCAGCAGGATGACGCAGCACCCCAGGCTCTTCTCTACGAAATTCCTTATGCCAACGCATGTCTCTCGCCGTGTGCCTTGAAGAATAAAGTCGCTTCAGACGAGGTATGATAGGGAAGTATCGCAGCCTCTTATGTGGCATTTTGTTGCGCACATAGCGACTATTTTTACAAACAGGACACACGGTGGCATTTCTAGCTTCACCATAAAAGATGGCACAATCATATTGACAAACATCAATAAGTTCGTACCCCAAACCTACTTCAGAAAGAAGTTTTCTATTGTCGTAATAGCTTTGGGGACAATTATTGCCTTTTGGAAGCACTTCATGGAGAAGCTTCAACAACATCTCAAACGAATTGTCGCTCCACTTATTCATCACTTTTATGTTCATTAGCTTCACCACAAATGTCAAAGCAGAAATCTGACATCCCTCGTATAGAGGATTATGGACAGCTTCATATAGCTTCTCATAACGACGCCAGGACTCGATTCGAGCACGCACTAAAAATTTGTAATTCGGAAAAAAAAACTCGTAGATACCAACTGTGACAGTTCTCAAGTTCACATAATATTCAAAACTTAAAAGTAAAAGTACGGGTTTCACAGGTTACATTATATACGTTCACTACTACAATAATATATCAAGTAGTTTCTATCAAAATCCTACCAAAATCTACCCTTGAATCCTCACCACCGGCTTTGGAGATAGGAGCCTGTTAAGGAAAACAAATAACAAAGAGTGAGCTATAATAGCTCAGTGAGGTTCCCACACATGCAGATACGGAGGCAAACCAAGAGAGAATAAGTAAGCAAATAACATGTGTCACAAAATCACATAGGAAAATAATTAAATAAATAATTATTTAAACAAGGGAGGATACGTTCCAATCACGAGAGCAAGTACTGATCGTATGACCATGATAGTGAGAGTGGATTGCCGGTTAAACCTGCATTTTCAAGCAAAAGCCCTATCCGCCATTCACCTTATATCCTCTTGGAGTACCGTCCGACCCATCCAGGGTGAGATCTCACCCCGAAGGGCAACAAGCAAGAAGGTTCAGTCCGGAGTTGGCCTCTTTGAGGATTCACAACTCAAGGAAAAGAACCACAAACCCTAAAACACCCAGCACCTTATATCCTCCTTTGTACCCTCCTGCCTGACTAACCGCGGCATAACCACGGAAGTCTAGGCAACAAGTTAATGTAGTCGAAAATTCACAAACAATTATATTCACATCAGATAGAAATTGTGCATGTAACAAACCATGGGGTAAGTGCGATAAAGTACACACTTTCCCTTCATATAATACATTGTGACAATTCATGAATATCAAGAACACATAGCACGTTGTGACAAGTCACGAGCATCAAGTATAAATAAGATCACATTTTGAACATGCATTATGAATATGTGAAGAAACACTCATAAACAAAAGCAAAGGAACACTCACATGCACAAGTAAAGGGACACTCACATGCACAAGTAAAGGGACACTCACCTGGAACGCTTAAGAAAAGATTTCGTAATATGATTGCGTTTCACTTCTGGATCCTGAAATTTATAAGAAAATAATCTAATGAAAACTCAATTTAAACCCTAATCAACTTAGAAAGAAAATTCAAGAAAACCCCATTAAATTCTAGGGTTTTAGTTCTAGGGTTTAGGGTTTAGGGTTTAGGGTTTACCCTAGGGTTTTCTAACAAAATTTTGGCATTATTTCCCCTTAATTTTTGGCCATCCAAATTTGTTTTCCACCAAGATTTCAATCATCAAACCCATAATTCAACAAGTTCTATAACTTCTTAGTTCAATCCAAGCTCAAATTCAATCAAAATTCTACTAAATTTCAAGAATTAAACTCCAAGAATCATTATCCAAATCCGCACAGGGTTGGTTTTCAGCCAACTTCAGGTCATTATTGTGGTCAATACGTCCAGAACTAAGGGATTCTAATTACATGGTCTTAAAGTACGTTTATAGGTCTACAACTTTCATGAGATCATCAATCCAAATTCCAACTAGAACAGGTTCGAAATCAGCCCTCAAGTTGGCTCATCATCAAAACTGTTTTCCGCAGAATCAAATTTTCAGCCAACTTGCAAACTTTCTACGATTAATACCTAACGAACCACAGTGCAAGCCTTATACCGTTGGAAAGCCCTATCAATCTAGTTTCCAAAACAACAAGAATCACTCAAATCCAAGTTATCTACATCAAGTTATGAATGTTTTACTAAAACTGGTCCAGCATGACTGTTAATGTAACACTTGAACAAAACCCTAATTAAAGCTTAAATAAAACTTAGATAAACTTGAAATTAATAACAAAATTCCATGGTACATACCTTAAACAAGCTGAGAACCTTGCTTAGGAAGAAGAAAAGCTCACTTCTATGGTGGAATTTGTCTAAAATTGAAGAGAGAGCTCCAAGAAAATGAAGAACAAGGGAGGGTAGAGAGAGGGCAGCTAAATTCGTCCAAGAGGGAGAGAGAAAATGGAAGAGAATTCAGTCAAGAAGGTATAAAAGAAGTAAAAGAATAATGGAAGGAAGTGCAACCAATTAGAGCTAAACAAGAGACAAGTTAGGTTTAGATATTTTGGCAAAATAGGTGCTAGTTGGTTAAATATAATTGGTACAAATTTTAAAGCAAAAAAGAGAGGAAGAAAAGAGAGAGAGAGGGCCGGCCATATGGTAGAGAAAAGACAAGGGTTTAAGTGAAACTTTTAGGTTAATTTTTTGTGCTAAAGTTCAATTAGTCAAAAGGCTTAATAATGGTAGAGTTGGTTAGTCAAAATTACACACTATTGTAAACTAATAGACCAATAAAATTAACCCAAGTTTGGTACTTAGGTGTACCACTTAATCATGAAGAAAATCTCATTTAGTTAACCTAACTAACTTAGGTAATCTTCCAACTAATAAAGCAAGGATTAACACTTAACCCTAAGTAAAAGAAATCTCCTTATAATCCATCAGCAGTTGATCGCTCATTTCCATATAAATCATCCATAGGCCCTACATTGAAAAATTGAGCACCAAAGACATCATGTAGTCCTGCTCCCAAGCCCTCAAATTCATCTGTAACAAAGTCCTCATTGCCCACATTTTCCTCGTCAACTTCTTTCTCACCATGGTACACCCACCGTGTGTACGAATCATTGATTCCCACCCTAATTAGATGAGCTCTAATAACATCTATGCTTTGATACCTTGTATTGAGACACTTGAAACAAGGGCATAAAGCTAGCCCATTAGAATTCAAATTCTGTTTGGCAACTTGAATAAACTCCTTAATCCCCTCCACGTATTCAGGAGATATTCGATTCCAATTTTTCACCCACTGATGATCCATGTTATCTATGTGTTAACGACCTAAAATGAGGCAACATTAAAGTCATTATCATTAAACTATATTATAAATTGAGTTATTATTACTATACCTTCATGGTGTTAATGTGTTAATCCGGATGAAAAAAGAAAATTACCACATTGTCAAAGGCTATTAGCTTTCAACGTGATAAGGTAAAGAAAAATATGTTCGAGAGATGGAATTCAAAAGCTATCAACGTCATAAAGCTGATGGCTTTTGACCAAATAAAGTATTTCAATCTAGACCTAGAAGTGACTTTTCAGGACTCATCATCTTAGGATGGTCAATGGTAATGCAACCATAAAAAATTAAATGGACTCGTTGCAAACAAGCAACCAAATTTACATGGTCTCTAGACTATTTGGGGTTGTGCAAAAATTTTGAGCAAAATTTTTGATAAAAAGTTGCCATGATTAGATAGCCAAATTAAAAGAAAATTTTCTGTTCATTTGTTATCTCGAATTTGGAAGTAGTTGAGTGTAAATATTGGACCAATGATGAACAAATCATCTCTCGCTCCCCCCCGAACCAATTAAGACACATTAATTTTGTAAGTTTTGTTACAGAAAATCAAATAGAAAATGCGAATGAAGAATCAACAAACACAAAATATTATAAAGCATATTATAAAATCATGCTATCTAGTCATACCAAACACAGAGAAAAAAAAGGGGTGCCGCTAAAGACAAGAATCAGATGTTATAGCCTATTATTTCACTTAACTGCATTTTGTGAAGTCAAAGTTGCAGACCATTGCTAAGTCAATGTTTATATAAGGTCCCCATCAACTTACAACAGGTAATACTAGTAATCCATATAGTTAATCTTACCTTCATTAGTATTATTCCAAGAATTAGAGCAGTAAATGAGTAATCTAGGTGGATAACATGACCCTTCTCAATTGGTTTAAGTTAATTATATTCATGGAGTATATTCTGTCCCATGACATGCTTCCAGCACTACAGAACAAAGAAAACGACTTCTCTTGGAAAAAACATTTGACTTGAGTCACAAGCTAGCAGCCTAACACTTGAGTCACAAGCTCAAGGACATTTTTTTAATTTTTATAAAGCAATACATCTTTATAATCGCATTTCTTTAATCACATCTTATGACTTCTCTTGGAAAAAACTAAAAAAAAAAAAATTCTCATCATTTTTTAACAATTTTTAACTGTCACTACTTTATCACCACTAAAAACGAATAATCACACTTAAGCATATCTTAATTTATTTAACCCCAATCAAAAGATAACATCCAATCCACAATCAATTGTAAGGAAATATAATCATAAAACTAAGTCTTCTATTTCTTAGATGAGACCATAAAACAATCTCATTGAGATCTTATTTAAAAAAGCATTATTATCAAGTTTGGAAAAAGAAAACTTGCATATTCTATGTCACACAACAGTTTAAGGAAAGGTTTCTAGAAGCCAATGTATATCCCCGTATTCACAAGTTTGGTCATGAAGAACAAGCCCATGCTAAAGATTATTTTCTTTGATAATTGCAGGAAAACAAGGCCAAAGATTACTTTTCCAATTTTCATGCAGCTTTTTGTTTTGGGACTTCTTGGGTGAATTAATTATAACACTCCAATAGTCTATGCAGGTTAGGTTAATTAATAGAACAATGATGGGTCAAAGTGCATACATTCATGAGATTGAAGAAAATTGCTGGGAATTTCATGATATGTTGCTAGTATACTATGATGAAAATAGATCCGCATGTTGTATAGAGAGAGAAAGAGAGAGAGAGAGAGAGAGAGAGAGCTTTTTAAATTGACAGGGGGATTGCCATGCATGTGGATGGTCAAATGGTTAGTCATAACCTCTATGATTAATAATCATGTTTATTTAAATTCTGACAAGAGGAAGGTAAAAATCTGATTTTTTCTTTCCAGAAGGGGAAAGGTGGGAATGAAAAGGGGGTAAAAGGCAATAAAATAGTGAGACTTGAATTAGTCTCGTTCTAATATGGGGAACACAGATTCTTTCTACTTGACTACATTCATCTCATTGCAACAGCCAATATTAATGGACACTGTTTAAGGATTCATATGTAGCTCAAAGTTGTCCAGATTATGTGAAACCAATGGATCTTAAAAATTCACAAGTAGACTTTAAAAATTCCCTCCGACAATAGTGAAACCTAGTACACTTGCAGGTTTATAAAATTCATTGTGCAAATGACCAAATTTTAGGGACTAACTCATTAGACTAAATTTTAAAGGATTTATTGGAATCATTTTGAGAAGGATTCTCCAGTCCCATTAAGACAGCTCAAACAAAAAAGTCTTGCAAGCATCTCGATTGCAATGAAGGAAACTTTTGTTAGCATGAATACTATAATGATCAAACTACTTGTAATGTTTGTCAAGCTAGTGCCAGCTAGAAATACTTGTAAAATAAGTCAAATATTCAACTCCACAAAGCAAGCCATAGACAATAGTTATATAATAATCCAAGAAAATCTGCACACTCATCTGATGACAAGTCCTTGTACCGACTTCCAATTATATAATATACCCTTAGTGATGTAGTAAAAAATAATAAAAAGAGACTTTTGTTAAAAAAAACAATAGAGTAATTATAACACTCTAACCTAACCTAAAAAAGTTTTTAAAAAATTATTAATTATAACACTCCAATAGTCTATGCAGTAACACCTCCAAGTTAGATCAAAATTGAAACAATCACAGCCATGCTGAGAATGATAAGCAAAACAAATTTTTTTTATCATTTACTAAACTTTGTATTGAAGAAATAGTGTACCATTAAAATTTGATAGAATCGTCAACTTTGAACAAAGGGAGTTTGTTCTTGCAAATCCAACTATTCATGAATGAGTTAATGGAATTTTAATGGGTTACGTTCATGCCAACAATCAATACAACTAGTTACCATGTTCTTTTGCATATTTTATTGTCCTAGTTGTCCCAACCAATTAGGTATCTTACAGTAAGTAATACAGTAGTATGCAATCTAAGAACATGCGAGGAAGGAATTTTACTGCTCTAACATGCAGGGGTTGCCTAATCGATAACGTCTTTCTTCTCCCAACTGCTATGTCAACATTGGAATATCATTAATTTCAAAAATAAAATACTCAAACAGGAAAGGAAAAAAAGGAACTTTAAAACCTGGAGCAAGTAAGGAGTAGTTACAAAATACAGGAAGGAAAGCAATTGCAATGGACTGCCAAGTACATTTTTAATTCTTCTAAAGATTGTAAGCCTTCACTAAGCTTTTACTAATGAAAAAATTAACAATAGCGCAGGTGACTAGTTAAGTTAATCATAAACTTTTAAGAAGCAGTATTAAGTATAAGACATTGGATACGACCATAGGTGGCTTTTCTGTTGTCCGACCAAGTAAGCAAATGAGACATTATCAATCAAACAAGAAAGGAAGAAAAGGAACAAAATTGAAACAATCATAGCCATGCATTTTGCAGCATTATTCACATCCATTTTTCACCAAAGGAGAGAGACCACATATAGAGAATGGAATAGACGGTTCTATATTACAAACCCTCTCTAATTTTCTACTACCAATACCATACAAGCACTAATCTAAATGAATAGGTGCTGATGCACTGCTAAGTATTTAATTCTTATGTCCTCAGAAAGATTCTTCAGAAACAAATTGTTCAAGTTTCTTATGTCCCATAACAAATTCTTTAGAATGCTTTATTTGAACAATCAGAACTTTGACTCCAAATTGACGAAGTATGATAGATTTAGTAGTCAATGTAAACATGAAAAAAGGAAAAGAAACTCACCAACATCAATGATTATAAATCAGTACTGATGTGCTAAAATAAAATAAAATATATGTAATGGGGTACAAACAAATTGGATCAATGATAATGCATGATATTTGTCATTCGTATTCTAGGAAACAACTATGTAAGAAAATTAGACAATGAAGCAAGACGGGGAAGAAATTCAAGCGCTGCTAACATGCACGGATTTTGTGGAAATGTGGCTCAGCCCACATGATAACCCAAAAGGTCATGGGAAACTAATAGTCATTGATGAATTTGGTGGGCTTTAGAGACTTGTTAGACAGTTTTAAGCTCAACATGTCGTCCATGTCAATTTATGATTATGATTTACAATCTAAAAGAAACTCACCAACAACAATGCCTAACTTTTCTAATTTCTGTACAGCATCATCAACATCAAAATTGCAACTTTCAGCAAATTCCTCACATCGCAGGTCAAGATCCTATAGCATATCAAAACAAGCACAAATTAGAGAAGGGGAAAAAGTAACTGATTACAGAGGTAATGGGAAAAAGTAGAGAGATCGAAGAGGTATACAACAGCGAGGACCGTACAACGTGGAGGGGATGTAATTGCCGGAAATGCAGGGCTGTACGACGTGGAGGGGATGCAGGATCGGTGGGATGATGCAGGCGCCGGCGATGTGTTTCAGTAGGGCAGAGGAGTTTTAGGGGAAGGTTTTTTTTTTTTTGGGGGAAGGACGTTTGGGGCTGCCGAAAAGCTATTGGGGTGTATTGATTTTTTTTCCCTTTTTTAATTAAGTTTGTTATTTTGTAATCAAATTACAATACTACCCATCTGATGTTTACAATCCAAATGTATAAATTTCTATTTTTGTACAAATTCAAGGATGAAAAAGTCATATCATATTACATTATGCTCGATTTTTTAAAATAATTACTACCTTATTATTACCTACACATATTTAACATTTTCAATTATGTGTGGGTAATATGGGTAATTAAAAAAAGAAAAAACCATATCAACATTCCTAAAACTCGAAAATGTCATAGTATTACCCACACATGGAGGACATTTTTACTTATGTGTAGGTAATATTAACTACAAAATAACACATCAGCATTTAAAAAAATTTGACAATTAATCCCACCAATTTTATGTGTAACGAAACAGTTTTACCTACACTTAATATAAACAGTAAAAAAAGCCACATCAGCATTTCAAAAAATTTGATAATACCGCCAATTTCAAAATTTTGAGGGAAATTCTCCCACCAATTTTATGTGTAACGAAACACTTTCACCTACACTTAATGTAAATAATAAAAAAGCCACATCAGCATTTCAAAAAATTTGATAATACCGCCAATTTCAAAATTTTGGAGGAAATTCTCCCACCAATTTTATGTGTCACAAAAACCTTTTACCTACACTTAATATAAATAACAAAAAAGCCACGTCAACATTCTAAAAATTTTGAGAATGTAGCCAATCCCTAATTATGGAGGGAAAAACTCCCACCAAATTTATATGAAACTATAGATGTTTACCTACACTTAATAAATGCCAAATATATAGTAATTATTTTTATTATATTTACCTACACAGATAAAATAAATGTGTAGCTAAATACCCACACATGTTATGTGTAACAATTTTATGTGTAGGTAAAAACTAAATTTCTTGTAGTGTTAGATTCAATAAAAAGAGAAACCATAATAGACCTATTTAAAATAAATAAAAAGCACCAAAAAAATTTAAATTAAATCATTTATAAATATCAACTATGCTACAATTATATTAAAGTTTCATTTGATGCTTTCAGATAAAGTAATGATGTGTAAAACTAACGGTCAACTTATAAAATATGAGAGACTTCAATCATAATTATATCTTTTTATATAACAATAAGTTAAAATTTTTAAAAGGTTTCATAATTTCTTTCATAAGGATATTTTAAAGAAACTATCATCATGCCAAGGACTTTCTTTAGCTATTTGAGATGCTCTTCTGTTCTATTCAATTTTTCAAAACGAAAATAATATATAAAGTTTAGAAAATAGATGTGAAACTAATAAAGTTATGATGCATTAGTATTTTGGTACTTGAATACTTCTAAACGATATTTTCAACAATGAAATGTAAGTTTTTAATAATATTGCTCATCTTTTATTTGCTTTTTAAGCATATAATTAATTGGAATCCACATAATTTTTCAAATGTGGCTTTGAAAATATACGAAAACCAAGAAATATTTTGTAGATCTTGTTTGCCTCTTTTTTTTTTTTTTATGTGTTGAGGATCATTGCGATGCATCATGCATTTGACAGAATAATTTTTAGGAAAAATACTCAAACATGCGTTGGACTTGTGCAATGTGTGAATTTAAGCACCTGGCTCTATTAAATATCTATTGTATAATTCTACCTAGTCTTAATTGTCATATCTGGTCTTCCTATAAAAAAAAAAAAAAAACCTGTCTATTTACAAAAAAATTGTCTCTATTACGTTTTTAAGCCCACGATTATCAAATACATGTGCAACAGACGCTATATCATTTTACCTAAAAAATAAATAAATTAGAAACGAGATTCATAGTATTCTTAAAAAATAGAAAGAGCATAAAATTTTATTAATACAAACAGTTTTTTCAAGAAACTAGGAGAAATTGAGAGAAATTATGGTATTAGGTTACCTTAAAGGAAAGAAATCATTTATGTAATTGATAATTAAAATTGAATAAATTCTTAATTGAAATAAAAAAAATCAAAAAATGCAACTAACAAGGAAGTCGTCCAAGTCAACACTATATGAGTACAATTTTGAACAGTTTTGCTATGTGTGTGTATTTTTTTTTTTTTTTTTGTGCCTGTGTGCAAAATAAATTTTTGCATCACTATGATTTCCAATTCTACATTTTTATGCCGTCCTATCGAAAGGAAAATTCTTGTATTACTCTAATTATTGCTGATTCATGGACTATGTGGTGTAAATAAGAGTAACATAAATTAAATGATGTATATTGTTAATATAACAAAGAAATCTAAAAGAATCAATACGATTTTTCTTTAAACTACATGGTCCATAAGCGGGACAATTCATATAAGAATTTCCATTTCAAATTTTCTTACACAAGACTCAGAAGTGCATTTTGCGTTTCAATCCGCTTGGATCCAAATTCAACAATTTTCTTGTCGTATTTTTGCCAAATTCCACACTGATCGTTATTTCTTTTTAAGCTAAAACATTCAATAATCCATCAACGCTTAAACGGCATATATCATGAAAACCATATTTTGGAATTTGGACTTTGCACATTCCATCACCTAACAAAAAGTGGGAACGGCTGAATTATTTAACTTCAAATTTCAACACTAACGTATTATTGCTTTCAACTTGGAGTCCAAGTAAATACTGCAAACCTACAACCACCATGCTCAGAACTGTTTACTAAAAGAAATAGACAGAATATAAGACAACTAATACCTTGAAAATTAACACATAATTAACTATTAACATGTGAGGACACCACTGGAGCTGAGCCTAAATTGTGAAAACGTCCGGAATTTCTCTTTCTTTTTCTTGCAGTACTATCATTTTCATCCACAAGTACAACTTCTTTTCATGGCGGGAAATTTTTATATGTATTCCCCAACGACAATATTGTGACGTCATTTGTTATTACAGCACTTATTAATATTTTCATAATAAATTTTTATTTTTAGTTGATAAAATTTACCATAAAAATTGAAGACTAAATCTAAATAGCGAGTTTGAGCGAGCCTAGGACTGTCAACGGTTCGGGTCTAGACCCGAATCCGACCCAGACCCATTGATTTTTTCCGGGTTCGGGTCGGAATAAAATTCTGTTTACCCGGACCCTTTTTTTCCCAATAAAAAATGGGTCGAATCCGGAATGTTATGTTTCGACTCGAACTCAACCTGAACCTGTTTATATATATAATAATTATAAATTATATATACATATTTTAAATTTTATAAAATACATAAAAATATTTTATATTTTCAATACTCGAACCCGACCCGAATGGACCCGGACCCAAACGAACCCGGATCCGAAAAATCAAATGCAAGACCTGTTAGGTCCCGGGTCCAGGTCCGGGTCCAGAACCATAACACAAAAACAGGTCCGAATCCAGAACATTCAATTTCGGCCCAAACCCGACCCGTTGACACCCCCTAATCGAGCCCACAAATCTAAATGCCGGTGCAAATTTCTTCCAGTATATTTCCTTTTGACTAACTCTCCGCTGTCTCGGCGGCGCATTGTCCAGTAATGCAAATACAAATGCACCTTTTTGACTATTTGTTCGTGGACTTAAAACCTGTATCCTATCGCAAAGTCAAATCATATCTTGATTGTTTCGTTCCTGACTCACAATTAGAATTTCAGGAATTCATAAAGGAATCAATTAATTAAGTCGCTCCCTTAATTCTGTTCAAATGAGTTTGATTTCATTGGCAATCGGTAATAGATTATCAACAAGACAGAAGATGCTGATAGAAGGAAGTTCATAAGTAAGATAATTATCAACAATATAACTGGTATTCATGATAGAAGGCATTTTTTTCCGGCGCCCTAGAAAAAAAAAAAAAAAGGGTTGTGATGGAAAGCTTTGCTGATGAAATAAATAGGAGAGGTGATCTACATGATCATGTCCCTTTATAAAATTTGGTCAACTTTTTTTTTGCTTGCAAAACAAGGCCTAACAAGTAGAGGTGGCAACGGGTCGGATTGGCGAGTTGGCGAATCTAGTTGAGACTCAAGTATAACAGTTAACCCGTCAAGTCGAACATGACATGTCGACTCGAAAATAGCAAACCCGAACATGACCAGCCACGGGTTGGTGGGTCAACCATCAACCTGAAAAAAAAAAAAAAAAAGGAAAGAGAAGAAGAAGAAAAGAGGAAAGAAAAGAAAAAGAAAAGAGATTAAAACACACACACAAAATGATCAAACACAGTTTTTGCACACACTAATATCAAAGTCACTCACTAACATACATTTGATTCCTCTTATAATTTACTCTTCATAAACTTATTTAGAATTCTTAATTTTTTACAATTCATTTGATTAATTATCCAATGCGAGAAATTTGTATTTGAACATAAATGGGTGAAACAAAGCTATAAAATGTTTTTTTTTTTTCGATTCGCGGGTCGACCCGAACCAGACCTGTTTTTCTTCGCGGGTCAGTCGTATCCGACCAGTGAACCCGCCAATCTCCAACCCAAACCCGCTATTTTTTGAGTTAGGTTCGTATCTGATTTTCGAGTCGTGTCAGAAATTGCCACCCCTACAAACAAGTTCTATTTTTCAAAAGTTAATGGTCCAAATTTAAAGGTCCAAAAAATGGATGGACGAGATTGAAAAGGCTAAATTTAAAATAAAAAATAATTTCGTTTTAAAGTGACAAATGGTTATATAACACTTTAATAGACACCATTATTTCGGCATTATTATACCTGTTAACTAAAATGTTATGTACACCTCAAATTGTAAAAAATAATAAAAAAAGGGCCTAACTAGCGAGGTCACGGAGCCAGGCGGTGTGTATGCTCATGTTCCGCTTTCCAAGAGTGGCAATTTTGAAATGAAAGTTGCTCGCACACCGTACAACTATTCTTAATTAGTGTCCAAAATTTTGGAAGCATAGACTTGAGAATAATGATTTTTTTTTTCTCAAAAATCTAAGTTACCTACAAAGTCAATGATGAAAAATACCTGGAAATCAAAGGTTCAAGAACCTAGTATATATAATTGATGGAGCCTAGAGGGCAGTGGGGTAAGGTATTAAATGGTGTGAATCGCGTATCAGAAGGACAACCAAGGAAAACATTCGGACCCAGGAAAGGCACCGCCTTCGCCGCATTGTCTGATTTCTCTGGTCACGGCAAAAGCAACCAGTTCGGCAGTGCTTTATGCATTTCGTCTAGGCCCCGGCAAGGCAACGGGCACACCCAACTGTTGTCTTGGAACAAGCAGTGTGAAAATTTTGGATCTTGGCCTCTGCGGATGTAGAGAGGCCAATTGACACCCAATATAGTTTTGGGTCAATCTCGACTGCTCTAGGATAGAGTATTTTGGGACCAATAATTTTTGTAATGTGATTTATGACTATATAATGATTAATCTACGCAACAAATTATTGATGATTGCAAATTTTTTTTTTTTCGGTTGGTATCAAATGAAAAGAAGAGATCAGTGGCATGATTACGGTAGTTTAGTTTTGTTTAGCTAAGCAACACAGAATGAAGTGTTTGCTGCGGGAACATAATTAAAGAAGAAAAATAATGTGTATACTCCTATTTTAAATTTAAAAGTTCCTCTTTTTATTTTTTTGTCATGTAAAAAGACTAATATACTCACGAGCTAATACTTCAAATTATAAAAAATGAAGAATTTTTATTTAGCAATCAGAAAAAAAAAAGGTGTATGAATCAAAATTGTGATGTATATTTAACTTTCCACTTAGAACTATCATCAATAAAGGAAGAGAACTTTGGCCTCATGTAGGATTCATTTGGGTGGATATACCATTCTTAAGTTAAAAAATATAATATGCTTTTTTTGGTCATTTACTTTTTTCTAGCAACTATTTCTTAGATATGTTTTTCGATTACTTTTTATCTCATAAATACAAAACCCAAAAATTACCATAATAATGTTTTTACAATAAAACTTTCCGAAAAAAATATCCATGCGGAATTTAATCATATAAATATCCTAAGAAATCTCTTTGTTAGCTATATGTGTTTTTAGGCTCTATAAAGCAAGTTATTCTTCGAACATGCTAAAACAATTTTTTGAACCACCTTATATTGGGTGAACTAAAATTAATACAATTCCAAAGAGAAGTTCAAATTTCTGACATTTTTCCTCCTTGCCCAAAAAATCTCTCATAACAAAGTTTAGTCCTGAATTCTTTCACAATGAGACTGAAGTTAAATGTGTACATTCGAGAGCATTGTTTGTTGAATGTGAAGCTTTTCTTTTTACAAGGTAAGTTCAATGTGAAGCTTGATAGAAGCAATTTGACAAAAGCACCAAAAAAAAAAATAGTTTTAAGAGATACGAAAATAACCATTCATCAGAATTTGGGGCGGAAAAATGACATACAAAATGCATATGACGATGTTAAGATCTTTTTCTTACCACACCTCCTCATTTCCCTGCCACTTAGAAAACCAAGGAGAAAATCCTTAAACTGTAATGGATCAAACGAGGTCTGTTGGTGAGAGGCTAGCCCCGGGTTTGTCCTTGTCAAATTCATTTACTCCCTTCGGTTACATTGATATATATATATATATATATATATATATATATATTTCAATAGTCAACTATATTATATTCTATTCTATTCCTAACTTACCCTAAGGGGAGAGGTCCAATTGAGCCAGGGGAGAACTGATGAAGATTGAACCACCATTAGATCAAACGGGTGCATTTATATTCATTTGCATTTACGTCCTTAAAAATAATTGTGAGTCTTATCAAGTTTAATTTCACGATATTCATTATTACTTAATTCCTAGTTAGTTGCTTTCAGACAAGTGTTACTATTGGTTAATGATCATTCTCTTATCAATTGCATGCTTAAATCTTCTCATTATATCGTTTGTTTGAGATATTCAAATGCTATTCTCATTCGATGCGACATGCAAACAAGTGTGACTTCGTTGTGAAGATTTTCGATAACGTTAGTATGAGATAGCTTTGGGGTAGTTCAGAGTGGTAATCATATCCTATGGTATATAGAGTTGAGTGTGGATTTATGGGTGGTAAGATAAGTCATCCTTTTGTTGCTTGCCCTTTTATTGCTTTTTTTGCGTAAATGCTTATGTTGCCTAGAAAAAATCTTGAATGTAACATGTGTATAGTGATATGGCATATTAAAACTAATAATTTGACAACAAGCAATTGGTTTTAATAACTCACATGGCATGTCACATGGTAATAGTGAATCACATCTTGTCATATTTAGCTACAAGTAATTGATTTCAAAAACTCATTTGGCATGTCACATAGTAATAATGAGTTACATCTTGTTATATTTGACAACAAGTGATTAGTTTTAAGTAATTCACGCGATGTGTACCCAATACCACTTCTGTTGCCTGCGACTCATGCAAAGGCAGGGAACTAATGTTGGACAGAGAATTTAAGGTCAAAGCAGAAAAGTTGAGAAATCAAAGACTGCATAACATCCGAATCTGAATTCAGACCAAGAGAGATTAGAATTAAAGTAGGAAAAAGCGGGCACCGCAGCCACACTGTAGGACTAGGAACAAAAATACATAATTTTTTTAATTTTTCTTTTAGTTTTATTTGCTAAAAGACAATGATTTGAGTCACGTGTATGAAGCTTTAGTCCTTCATTTCGAATTTCAGTTGTTAATACTAATACATCCTAATGTTTTGTTCACAGTTGTTACTCTTAACACATCCTAACAATTATCCCAAATTGTCCTTTCATAAAATATTATATTCTTGAAGTTCTAGATAACATGGTTTGTATTTTTCTAGTCGCTACTTATAAATCCTTACATCACCAGATGTTCTATATTTTTATGCTGCAATATTTGTAACACATGCTACAAAAGATTTGTGTTACACTTTATCTTTTACATTCCTTGTTATGGCTCCTGATTGGATAACACATGATCAATTTAGAGTTCCAGCATTCTATAACTTTTCACTACAAAAGGCACATGTCGATTTATATTAAAATATATAACATGAATTGTAACATGTAAAATGTAACGGAAAACCTAGACCCCACACATGTGCATTACATTTGCTAGAACCAATGGCGAGACTGTTGAACAAATGGAACGGCCTACAGTTCTATTGGTTTGTTGAACAAATAGGCTTCTGAATGGGAAAGATTTGAAAAATATACGGTGAAATGTATGAGCCAATGGGCTTTGTACGCCCGGATCGCGGAGCCTTCAATGTACTAGGCTCGAGTCCAGGGAATAAGGGGTTATCATCCTTTTAAATAATAATAAGGTACACCAAATGTTGTACATTATTAGTATTTGCAACATTTGGTCCATTAATTTCTCCTTGATCTATATCCTCATGGAAGGAAAAGAAAATAAAACTCAAGAAAAAGAGTAAAATAACGTAAAAATTTTGATAGATCACCTTAAAGCTCTCCCCTAATGGACTGCAAGTGTATCTTTGATCTTTACTGAAAACAGAAATTAAACAGAACTCCGTCAATTATTCGTCCAGATAGGAAAGAAGTACTCTTCAAGGCAACTTAATTAAGGAAAAGCTGATAATATGACTATGGAGGGTAAAAAATTATAGGAATGTGTACAAATGCTGATAGAATTAAAGGCACTCATCAGTAATCATCCTCGACATACAAGCTGAAACGAAAAATAATTCATATACTGTACAACATCATCCTGTAAATGGTATTAATGTAGGGTCTGTGGAGATATGGCTGGCTGGCACATCTTTTATTATGGCACCTTAGTGCCCCATGTTCCTAACATTATCTCAAATCATAATAGCACCCCAAAAAAAAATTTTTAAAAAAAAAACCCAATAATAAAGAAAAGAGAAAGCATAAAATTAAACGACTTTATGACCAATCACTGACACTGTATTATTATACTCTACTATGCTTCATTAAATAATAACGAAAAAGTTTGGAATGGTGAATTTAGAAATCCAAGTGATGGGTAATTTGTAATCTATATATATTTTTTCATTTCCTTCCCGACTCATCATTAGCAACACACCTACCACCACACCGAAAGGGCGAGAGAGAGAGAAGTATTGCTAATGCTAAACTCAAGCTTTCAAATAGTTCAAATCCTCAGTACTAATTTTTTCAATGTCACTCCAGTACCAATCATCACAGATTGACACCTTATATTAACATTTAATATAATTATCGAATTTATGATAAGTGTGAATACAATAACAATCTTTGGTGAATGACACAAGGTGGCATTGGAAAATTATACGCTGGGGATCCGAATTGCAGAAAGCATTACAAGATACATGGAATATATGGAATGAATTCAAGTCTAGAAAGGCTGTGTTTTTATAATCATTTCCCACACTATTTAAACCCGCAACTTTCACTATAAAATTAATACTCCGTCAGACCTCAAGTGCACCCTACGTCCTCACTATTCTTCTACCTCTCGTACACGGTTATTAAAAAAAAAAAAAAAGGAGAATGCCGCAAGCCTTTCTTCTTCCTCCTGCTCTTGTCCTTGGCTTCATCTTTCAATGTAGGTTAGCCCCATCCTTAATAAATATTCCCATTTCATCTTCATTAATTCTTATCCAAAACGAATGTTCTATATTAATATAACATTGCTTGCATGTGCTTTTGTTTCCTTGTTTTTGGTTGGATCGCATTACAAGTAGAAATATTTGTAAGTTTTATTTTTTTTAAAAAAAGTAACCAAAAATACATCTATATTTTCCTAAAAAATTGACTATTTTTTCGAACGTGCGTTACTATATGTAATGTTCCAATTCAATGAATGAAAACTTGAGATGAAGAGAGGACGGAATAATAGATGAAAGAATTAGAGAGAAGATCAAGATCAGAGAAAAAGTGTGAGACAGAATGATAGAGATAGAATTTATTGAAGATCAAGAGAGAATACAAATTACAATGACTCCAAAAACTACTCCTTCCCTCCAATTCTCTCGTTATTATACAATGAATTGAAATCAAAACTAACTGCTAGTTTGTTCCATGTAACTAACTCCAACTGCTCAGCCCAGTCATCCATGCCCTCATCCAACTAGCTCCTGCCATTTGTCTTATTAATTGGCCTTCCTCCTCAGCTTCTACAACCATTTGATAAACATTTTGCTAGAAAGGGGTTTGACTATAATTTGATCAAACCCCAGAGTTTGTTTTGTATTTGGAACAAACCTCAGGAAGGTACATGTAATTAACACTGTAGTTAATGTTGTGTGGCAATAAAAAAAGTGATTTTTTTTTTCTTTGGGAACTCTGTGGGGTTCTTCCAGACAATAAATATTAGAGAAATTATCAGCCAGATTGCGATATCTAAATTATCATTTCACATACAAAAGTCAGGTTGCTCGCACTTTTGATGGGGCTACATAGTATAAGATGTTGGGATGGTTCCAAGACAAGTTAATAAATTTAGGGCGTAGTGAAAAAAGGTCATAATAACCTAACAACTTTATGAAGTAAAGTGACCAAACCAAAAAGTTCAAAATGCCAATTTAGTGAGAATTAATAGCCATATTACGAGTACAAGCTTCAAACGGCAGTAATATTTGTCATCATATATAGGCCATACATATTGATAACCGAGTTCTAATTGGCACACACAGGGATAAAGATCTTAGCTAATACAGATATCTGATTCTGTTACATTGCAATTCAAGCACGTCAAATTGCAATTTTTATTGCACTCTATTCCTTTTATTGTTCTAAATGCAGAAAGCAGAAATATTTAAGCCTGGACAAGTGCAGCATCCAGATCCTTTCCCAGATGAACTAGCCAGTTGATGTACTTGGTTGGAGTCGGCTCATTCTCGTTTCGTTTTTCATATTCAATGGAAAATTTGGCAAAGCTGGAGTTACCTCTGGGGATAACTTGTATCTTGACTAGTATAGTTCTTGTAGTGCTTCATGCAATCTCCATCTATTGCTACGAGACTTACGGTCTTGGTCTCCTCATCAATTTTAAGCTTTTCTTTGTAGACCTCAACTTTTCCATCTATGTTTGCATCACAAAGAGATTCATCAGCAAATTTTGCACAATGTTTTACTCCTCTCAATTTTCGTCCAATATAACTTATATAACCTAGCTTAAGGCAATATTCACCGCGTTTGGGAAAATTTTAAAAAGAACATTTTAATTGAAAAAAATAGAGGAAAAAGGATCAGAACTTCTATCCATGTTAAATGTATAATAATAGAATGTCCTTTTAAATTGGAGAGTAAGAAAAGGAATGAATTTTTTTTTTTTTTTGGTTTGATCAATTAGCAACATATATCATACTCCTTTGAAATGGGACTGTACTACTGTGAATCAGACGAGTGCATTATGCACCCATATGGATCCTTAATAAGATGCAAGATTTGAACCTTTAATCTCCCACTTCAGAAAAAATTAAGTCTTTTTATAGTAGCCAATAGGCCCCTAAGCCATGGGTTAGTAAGAAAAGGAAAGAATGATCAACTAAACTTTCAAGTTTCAAGCAAGATAGCGTGACGTTCGAGTTTTATGGCTAGTTTGGGAGAAAAGAAAAGAAAGAAAATTTTGGGTGGAAAAAGAAAACAAAGGAAGGGAAAGAATGAAATTTTCTGTTTGGCATTGTTTGGGAATTCAAAAAGAAAGCAAAGAAAATATGACTCATTGGGAGTTTAATTTACCTTAAAAACTTTCTAAGGGCAAAAATGTCATATTGTATAAATTTACACCACATTTTTTCTCTTTCTTACCATTTCCATCCAATTTTGGGTAGAAACTTGTGGGATTTAGAAGGCCAAAGCTTTTTTACCAAATCCCTTCAATTCCTTTGCTTTCTTTTGCGTAAGAAAGTTAAATTTTTCATCCCATCTTTTCTTTCCTTCCATTTCTTTCCATCCAAACTAGCTATTAGACTTCCCTTATGGCTTTGTTGGTCCATCGCTATTCTATCACGGCTAGGCTTATTTTTGAGAGAGGAAAGATACTATGAGGCGTGACTATCATCGACCTGATGAACCCTCCAGCTTTAGACCTATTTAGTGCACTTAATCAGCTTAGTGTCTCACCCCTCTTTTTAAAGCAATAAAAAATTTACTATCCAATTTGATCTGCCTTCTTTCACATGCTAAACAACATCAATTAGGAAAAATAATATTATATGTTGTCTTCGTAACAACAAAACAAGATTAAGAGTATGTTCTCGATATCTTTTATCAATTTAATTTCTAATTTTGAAAAATCTTTTTTATGATGTTTTTAATTACCTTTTTACTCTACTTTTAAATTTTTTAAGATAAAATTACAAACAACTGATTTTAAAATTTTCTAAAATCAATTTTTATGAAAATCAAAACCTACTGAGAATATCTAGATAAAATTCTGACCATCTATCAGAGAAAGAAAAAAAAAACAAATGAATCTTGTAAGATTCCCAAAAAATTCTTCAATTTCTTTCGAAAGCATGTAATTAATCACCTTCCGTGACTAGTCAGGACATTGAGGAATAAATAGAAAAGCATTTCGGAAATCGGTTCTGGTTCTCATCTCTGTTCAGTTCCGTTCTAAATATACACCTATTTCATCACTGATATTTTTTCTCATTTTGTTACGATACCAGGCAATTGGCCAAGTATGCAAATTACTCAACAATCAAGAACCTAAAGGCTCAAAATACTTCAAGTGGTAATTAATCAAATCACCATTAAAATAGACTGCAGAAGTTGGCATTACCAATGACATAAGTCCATTGCTTGACACAGCCCTCAGTTTTCCAGTCTCCTTCATGCACAGCAACGGTGTTAATTTTCTCATTCACAAGATCTGGGCATCGGTGTGCTTTAACACCAAAGCAATGGAGGAACTCATCAGCATCAGACTTCAACTCTATCTCAGCCTCCAACGTACCTACTAAATTGTTAGCCATAGTTAATGTTTCAAGAATTATTTTCAAAACAAACTAGTACTAAGAACCTTGACCTATGGTACGATGCTTGTAACTCAATGACTTGACTACCAGTTTTATAGCTGCTTCATTGTTTATCTGGAGCCCATAAGTTTGTTGGAATGAGTTGTTGTCCTTAGCCGAAAACAAGTGTCATCTGTAAATATGAATGTACTCCTGCAAAATATTTTGGACTAATGCTTTAATGACGAAATAACTGTTATAAAAAGTAGTAAGTTTTCTTAAAAATTAATAAGGTTCTACAAAAACTTACCACTTATTATACTGCAACGATGACTTTGATTTGTGCGTTTTGAGATAGAAAACATTTACTGAATTTCAAAATTTTTTTTTCGAGGAAGATGAGGAAGAAGAGAAGAAAGGTTGAAACATGGATATTGAACTCTCTATTTATTGGTGGCGATATTAGTATCTTAATTTTTGTTATTTACATTCTTTTTTTTTATATCTACACAAAACAATATAAATTAAATAGAGTATTAATTATAAAAATACATAATGCCAATATCGTTATTCCCACACTATCTCTCTCTGTGTCAATCGTCAATGCACTTATTTGGATTTTCTATGAGAGGCAAGATTTAAACTTTTAACCTCCCATATACTTAGCCTTAAAGGTTTGGTGGTGGCTAACCCAACTAAGGGGGTGTTTGATGACACTACTTAAGTCTGAAAATTAATGCATTAAGATCTTTTTGAATTCAGCGTGTTTGATAACAAAATTTCTTTATCACTTATTACATTAACTACTTTATTTAATTTGTACACAAAATTTTAAGTAAAAATTTTTCACTTAATTTGTTAAATTTTAGATACATGTAGTATTATATCTCTTTACACACACACCCTCACACGCTCTCTGATGCACACACATATACCAACATATTCTTTCACACACATTTTTTTTGCACACACACACATGTTCTCACACGCAAATGCACTTACATATACTTTCTCTCACACAAATGTATTTGTCATTTATCGCTGACAAACAAATAGTATCTTCTTTTGTCATGCATATTATTAATAAATTATTTTAACTTTTTAAGATAAAATAATTATATTAATAAGGTAAAATAATTGAATTCAGTGTATAAATTCAGTTAATTATCAAACAGGTATAACTTTATCAATTCAGCAACTTAATATTTTCAGTACTTAAATTTCAAATTTCAGATTTCAAACTTCAAACTTCAGTTTTACTAAACGGCACCTAAGTTGGGTTAGTTTCTCTCTCTCTCTTTGTGGGCATTTAGCTAGATGTCAATATATGATACCTGGAATAGAGACACCATCATAATTTGTCATTTCCTAGTCCAAAGCCCATCTCGCTAAAGTCAAAAAATCAAACCTTAACCGTTGTTAATGAATTCGGAATTATTGGGTAAATTTTATAGCAAGTGCTCGTAAATTTTATAGTGAAATTAAGTTTTTAACGATTTTTGTCTGTTGACATTTTTTTAGTGTATCCATTACACAATTTATCATAAACTTTGCGTTAACTGTATCATTACACTACTTAGCAATCTCTGATTTGTCACCATCAAGGTCCTATCTCCACGTTTATATCATCAATATCTGAAGAGATGGCAACATTTCAATAATTCTGAATTAGGAAAACTGTCTAACTTTAGTTTTCTATGTGTGTCGGGGCCACATAATAAATTTACGTGTTTGCCAAAAGAATTATAGGGTTAATCCTAAAAACTCCCCTAATATTTAGTCAAAGTTGCAATTTATCTCTTAATCTTTTAATACTTCTCACTTCATTCTCAATTGCATTCCATCTCATCAACTTAACATTTACATCGTGAATTCACCAGAATTAATTTTGTGCTTTCAGAAGATAAGCATCCACATCTCTAGAGAAACTTATCACAAAATCAAGATAAGAATGTGGAGTTGGGACACCATCATTTGCTTTTTCATATTCTAGAGTCCATTTTGCCACATTTTTATCGGATTTAATACCTTACAAGTTTCATTTGTCACGAATTAATAGTCAAGATTTATTATGACAAAATGGATTGCTGAGATGTTATAATGTTGACGAAATTTGAATTGAAAAAAATACAAAAAACGAGATAATTTTTGAGAAAAAATTAATTACATCAAAATACTGAAAAATTATATCAAAATACTGAATAGTTATATGGCTTCTAATTTGTAAAAAATGGCCTAAGGCCAAATTGTGAGTACTCATATCCATTTTTATCACCTTTGGGCAGGTGCAGAGTGGCTCTATCTATAATTACATCAATCTTGTCTTTTGCAGTCATTGGAGTTCTTGTTCTGACCAAAAAAAAAAAAAATTCATTGGAGTTCTTTTTTTTGTAATGTTCAAATCATTGGAGTTCTTGTTCCACCAAAAGATACTTCTAATATTTTATTAAATGAAAACGTGACTATCAAAATGGTGTAAAACAAGCTTGCGAATGCTGGACTGCGTCCTCAAAAATAAATAAATATATGAATAAATACATAAATAAATAAAGAGGCTAATTTGTTAAGGGAAAATATTAATTTAAAAGGCCAGAAATTCGTAGAATTTGGTCATTAATTATTTGAAGTCTGCAATAGTCCTGTAAAAATCCTTATATTGTTCTGAAAATTGTCAAAATTAATCCTGATAGCCATCTTTTCTGTACCATGAAAACTGATGAAATGACTTAAAAGTTTCCGTTTTTTAAGAAATCAGCGTATCATTTAATTCGAGACTTTAGTAGAATAATTCTTTTCAGACACTATATTTAAAAACCAAATAAATATTTCTAAAAATTCAATCAAAAGTTTTCATTTAAACACACATCGAGTTATTTTAAGTCCTATTTTACACACGGCTATACCCAAAATTTTTCTCAAAACTAAACGTAGTCTTCTCAAGTGCTATCTTATGTGTATTTTTTCCTCATAAGGTTAATTTTATATATAGAGAGAGAGAGAGAGAGAGAGCGACATGGCACGAGATGCGGATCGTCGCCCTGCCCTACCACTACAGTCTGGCCCTATCAATTAATTCAGGGGGGAATCACGAATTATTGATCATTATGAAGGCATCTGTGGTGCAGAGGATCTCGAATAGATTTATAACAATTGAATGATTGACATATAATCCTAATAATTCTAACAGCTTTCTAATGAAATAAAAAACTGTCTAATCTGAGAAGACATAACATTCGTCTTCGTAATTACGGTAGTCGTATCTGTGAAAGCTACGTTATATTGACGCACAGTTCCCAGGACAATTATTTTATTAAGGGGGTGTTTGGTTTAGGGGAATCAAGGAGGGGAATGGGTATCACAAGTAATGATACCCATTGTTGATATTTGTTAAACAACTATCACTATCATTCAATGGGAATGATAGTGATTAATTGGGATGTTAATGATTCCCCCCAAAATACTAAGTCTATCAAACCCATTAACCCTTATTATTAAGGGCAAAAACATACCCATTAAAAAATATATATCTTTTGAGTTATCCACTCTCAATACTCTCTCTCTCTCTCTCTCTCTCTCTCTCTCTCTCTCTCTCTCTCTCTCGTCTTTTGATTTTGAATATTTTTTATTAGTACTTTATAAATTTTTTTACAAAAATTCTTTTTAATAATTTTTTTATAAAAATTCTTTTTAATAATTTTTTTTACATTCAATAATTTTATAAAAAATTGTATTGAAAATCAAAGATATATAATACTCTCTGTTAATATAATAAAAATGACTTTTTTTTAAGATTATCATTTCCATAAAACTCAAATTAGAGCATGACTATATTTAAAATTGAAGAAATCTTTTTAAATTTTTTTCAAATATACAAAATAAGAAATCTAAAAAATATGTATATCATAAATAAAAATTTTAAAATTTTAAAATTTACTTGAAAGTCATTTCAGTATACCAAACAAATATTCTTATAATGATACCCATTCCATTATTAAACCAAACATGTTGGGGGGAATCATCAAAACCCATACTCATAGTAGGGTTAATGATACCCATAGTGATAGTGATTGAGGAATTTGAACCAAACGCCTCCTAAGTCTATCAAAAAAAAATTGTGTTTTAAATGCAAATAAGATTACTGGCTTTGTGTCATTTTAGCCTCTTGTAAGGTTACAATCTTGTCACAAAGTAGATGTGTCAGTGTGTGGTTCTCATTAAGTTTATCACTTGATAATCAGTATTGCAAAGAAACATATTGGGTTAAGTTATTCAATTTCGACACTGATATAAAAAAAAATCCAGAATGCTATTTGTTAATCAGAGTCCAAATGCTAGGTTTTTAAAAATTTGAAGTTAAATCGGTAAATATAAAAAATTAAGGGAGTTAACCGCAAAATGTATGCATTTAAATGATTATTTGTATGTATTAACAACTACTCCTGTAGCATCTGTTAGAAAAATCCTAAGATAAAACAAATTTAGAATATTCTTTTTTAAGCTAAACATTTAAACTAGGTTTTTACTTTTTATAGTAAATACCATTCTGGATTCTTATTCTTTCAAGTATGGGATTTTCTTGAAGTATATATCGTGATGGCCAAAAAATGTGAACGTAAATTAGTACTTCTTATATACACGTATTCTATTTCTTATACACATGTAGTATCTTGTTAGAAATTTTTACGTGCATTTAGATTAATTGTGTAACAAAATTTTAAATTCATTCCACCTAAGAAGACCTAAAGGTGTCAAGTTTGAATTCCTTATACCAGTTGGAGAAATTTTTTAGATAGATTGGTTCCACGACCCCACTTGTATACTCTGTGATAAAAAAAGAGTGTCAAATAAGTATAATGGTGTATGTTGATATATTAAAGTAATATAAGAATATTTATGTAGTTTTATTTAAAATCACAAGTCCCACAAGTAAACCCGGGACTGGGTTCATGTAAAAAATTCTAGCCAGTTGTAAAGTTAAAATTATGTGTTTGCATGTGTACCTTAAGATTCTAAAGAAAAGAATACAGTGATGGCTATCTTTAAGGGCACTCGACATGTGGGTATCCAGATCCAGTTTGAACTCGGTCTGGGCGGGCATTTCTTTTACCATGTCATTTTCTATTCAATTTCAAAAAACCATGGAGGATTCAGTTTGGGCTCAAGACTTATTTTTTACCTTTTTGTGGGGTTTAAAATGTTATATACTTTTGCCCAGTTAACATATAAGTGCAGCTTTTGGCCCATTTGTACAAATTTTGAATAATTCCAAAGTGGTTCAAAAATATTTGCTCTCTATTCCCTTCCTCGACTAATAATTTATTGAGCAAATTGTAGTTTTGATATCAAATGTTTAGAATATCAGCAGTTTCAGTCCTTAAAGTTTGAATGAAAGTAAATTTAGTACCAAATATTTTCATTTTTTAACACATTTAGTCCTATTGACTAGTTTTGTTAAAATCTTACTGGAATCTGGTAGCGTGATATTCACGTGATAGTTTAAAAATCTTACAAAGAATTAGAAAAAAGAAAAAAAATTTCTATTACCATAATCTGCAATTAAAGGCACACACACGAATGCACTATCCATGCAAATTTTTTCAGTTTTATCTGCTTATTTATCATATGTGAACTCAAGTCAGTACCTTAAATTATAAATTATGACAATTAAAATTTTTTTCTAATTCTTTTTTAAAATTTTTGTAATTGGCACATGTGTATCACGTGACCAGAATCTAGTAAGATTTGTAAACTAGTCAATAGGACTTAATATGCTGAAAATTTAAAATATTTGATACTATATTTGCTTTTTCCAAACTTTAGGAACTGTAATTGCCGATACTCCAAACATGTGACGCCAAAATTACAATTTTCTCTAATTTATTTGGTTAAACTGCCTTTGAGAACTCTGTATAAAAGAAAATTACTATGTACTCTAAATTTTGGTCAGATTCTATTACAAATCAACCACTAAATTCTCCTAGGCAAATAATTTGGCCAAATTGTTATCACCAGGTTGGGAACATCACCGAACACCCAAAAGCTTAAATTTTTGGTATGATTTTCCATTGAGCAATGAACCTTCAAAAAACTAACCCTTAAAAGTTTTAGAAATTTCACTTGCACGCATATAAATTATACATCTTCCAAAAATTTGGAAGAAATACGAATTTTGCCTCCGTAAATATATGTTAGAAAATTTTTGCCCCTCAAGTCACAATACGTGCTCCAAACCCCACATTTAAATAGAGACGAGTGTGTTTTAATCATACCATGTGTGTATGCTAAAATTATAGGTATGAACTACCCAAGTAATATATACCCGCAAATGGGATGACTTATAGAGGTCGGATTTCATTGTATTGCATTGTCAATCCTAGTTCAGTTTTAGTCTTTTAGCATGGAATTAATTCAATTAAAACTCTAACCATGTCTATGAGTTACAATAATTGCGGTGGTAAGAAAATAAAACTCACTATTTTGACCCCTAAAATTACTGCAAACACGCTTTAGCTTTGTCCGTGTCTCTAATTGACTAAGTTACAGGAAAATGGATATTTCAAATTGTCTATCATTTTTCCTTATTTAAGCTAATTTTTGTTATTGGTATTGCCAATTCAAGTTTATTCAAATTACCATTACATCAAAAATATTATATATGTTTCATTTTACAAAGTATCACTACAAGAAATTAATCTTTTACCCACACAAATGATGTGTGGATAAAAAATAATTATGTGTCGATAAATGTTTTTACCTACACTAAAATAAATGTTAGCATATGTCGCTATAGTTTTGTAGAGAAATGTCTTTATCTACATATATACCTATCTGTAGGTAAAGATAAAACTTTTACCTACATATATATGTATTGGTAAATATTTACAATATGTGTAGGTAATTTGCTACTCGAATGTGAGATGATGACGTGGAAGCTGACATGGATGATGCCATGGATGTTGACGTGGCTTCCCTATTGGCAGATTATGTATGACGTGTCATGTGATGTGGCATTTAGTGTGTCATGACATTTATTTTATGTGTAAATAAAAGTTAGCGATATGTGTAGGTAAAAACAGATCTATGTGTAAGTAAAAGTTCCGTATGTGTGGGTAAAGGTTCGTACATATGATGGTTAAAAATTTGTATACGTGCATAAAAGCATCTACATGCGTAGGTAAAAGCAGTTGTATTTGTGAGTAATACATCTCTATGTGCAGATAAAAATACCCATATTTGTGGGTAAAGCATCTATATGTGTATGTAACCCTACCTGTATATGTGGAGAAAATTATTTGCATGTGTAGATAAAAATTACCTGTATTGAATTTAAATTTTATATTTCATATATCATATTTAATAAAAACACAAGAACAAATAAACAAACAAATGTCTATAACATTATCCAAATACCAATTTTAAATAACCAAACAAATATCCAAACATGAGTTTAAATGTAACTTGGAAAGTAGTACGTTCAAATGCAAAAGCTAACAAAAGCACTACTAAACAAACATAAGCCGCAATACTAATATCAAGAATACAAAAAAAAAAAAGTCAGCAAATTTAATTATATTCGGAAATAGCATTAGCAAACTCATCATTAGAACTGTGAGAACGGGCACGATCAGAATGGTGAGAGGTGACTGTAAACTTGACCAAGCCATGTAATGGTGGTGATGGTGATCACTCTTTTTGCATTATCAAGCATCACTTGAATGTGCTCTGGTATTGACTCTTTCTTAAATTGTCTAGTGACTTAGGCAATGAGGAAGTGAACTCATAAGTACTTTCAGCTATTTCCTCAGTACCATTTTCCTAAGATTGTAAAACAAATTCAGTCACTATAAGAGAACTTGATAAAAAAATGATATACTGGGTCAAGGAAAAAAAAAAGAAGGAAAACTCAGTAACCATTCCTAATAAATCTTCTAGTTCTTAGAAAAGAAAATGTACAAGCAATATCTAATGCCAAGTATAGCTTAAAAAGTTTCATTACAGGCAAATGCAAACACCTTGCCAACACACACACACACACACAGAGACTTAGGCAATGAGGAAGTGAACTCATAAGTACTTTCAACTAAAAAAAGAAAAACTCAGTAACCATTCCTAATAATTTTCTAGTTCTTAGAAAAAAAATGTACAAGCAACATCTAAGGCCTCAGTATAGCTTAAAAAGTTTCATCATAGGCAAACGCAAGCGCCTTGCCAGCACACACACACACTTAGGCAATGAGGTAGTGAATTCATAAGTACTTTCAGTTATTTCTTCGGCACCATTTTTCTAAAATTGTAAAACAAATTCAATCACTATAAGAAAACTTGATAAAAAAAATGAAATACTGGGTAAAGGGAAAAAAAGAAAAACTCAGTAACCATTCCTAATAATTTTCTAGTTCTTAGAAAAGAAAATGTACAAGCAACATCTAATGCCCAATACAGCTTCAAAAGTTCTATCACAGGCAAACGCAAGTGCCTTGCCAACACAAGCCTCCTTTTTTCCCTAATATTTCAAATATCTACATTCTACATTCAATGGGGATAAAAAATCCCAAACAACATCAAGTAATAGCCCTTAAATTTTAAAAATTGAAAAAGTGCATACGCTATCCATATAGAAGGAATCCACTTCTCAGGTATACATAGATGGCATTTGAGATCTCATTGAATCCCAAATTTATCAAGATAGCTTCCTACTCGTTTAATAAGCAATACTTGGTTAATTTGCACCATTGAAATTAGCATACAAGACTAATCTTATAAGCATTCCCCAAGAGGCAATATTGGGAAAATATAGAAACCAAATTGGCATGACAAACAACAGCTTAATTTTATTATATGAACAAGTTTATGCACAAGCAGCATGTATAAATTTGAAGTAAGCATACTTATACTTACCACTAAAAGTACTCATAATACTATGCCAACCTACATTTAAGTGTTTTTCCTTTGTCGAGTAGAACCCTTAAACAACTTATAAGTTGGATTTAGTTAAAATTTGATAATAGCTTCACCACTTGATGCTTGGAAGCAAAAACGTACAGCCTAAGTTCATTCTTTCTTATTCATTGATAAAATTACTCCTAAAACAAACAAAAAAAAACATAATGCCAATAGCATAATGAGTTCAGCAGAAATTTGAACATCTAGCTATTTGAAAAGGACCTGGAGGCTAACCTTCAATTCACTTACCTTTGAAAATTTGAGATTCATTCACTTACCACAAACAAGGGTAATATAGTCATTCAATCCTTCTCTGTGTAGCACCATGGAGTACAACATGCATTAGTTGTTTGACAAAGTAGCAATAAAATGACAAAAACAGATTGAGCTAGTTGTCACAGCAAGACTAAAAACCCTGCAACCAAAAGCCCAAGCTGTGAAAGGGCCAATTTAGCCCACAAAGCCAAAAAATTCACACAGCTGACACGTGGCTAAATTAGAGAGAGGTGTACAGTACCTCAATTGGTTTTTCTATACTAGGTGTGTGTGTGTGTGTGTGTGTGTGTGTGTGTGTGTATTAGGGATGCCTGGTTGTGCAAGGCACAACCTAGGCCCACCCAAAGATATGGTTAGGCTAAGTCCACAAGAAAATATAACAATTAGTATATGATATTAATCTAAAATCTAAGAATAATTATCTTTAATATAAGGTTTATTAACCATCTCAACATAATCTTTTAACTTGAATAAGTGAGAACTTGTAATTGTCCAACTACCATGCAATTACACAGTTCATCAGCTTACATTGTAAAATTAAGCGAATAATGGAAAGATACACATAGTTGACGTGAAATAGGATAAGAACATGTCTTTAAGAGAGTTTCCAAACATAATGTAATGTCACATATTATCACCAGTCAACCATGATCTAGCAAAGAATCACACTACACACGCATTTTAACAATAAATTGACAAAAGACAATATATCACAAGAATTAGTCTATATGATCAACAATTGGAACACACAACAATTCTTTAAGAATTGCAACTATGAAAACCAATAATCACCTTCCAATCACTTCGCACCTTATTATTAAGCTAATGCTGGTTCCAAAATATCGATCAAGCTGCTACAAAACAAATGTATACAACAATTTTCCATACAGTCAGTAGAAACCAACTAATGAATAACATAATAATACTTCTTGCATTGGAGTCAAGTAGTCCAACATTCAGCGAGGAAAGCAAATGCTTTCTTATAACGAAAAAGATTTTGTTAAAGGTCTCATCTTGTATACACGATCATCTTGGTATGGGGATATCGATATTACAAGAACATGTGACAAATTTTAACAAGTAGTCCTTTATTGATACCTAAACACCAATAAAATAGGACCCGCTAACGACAAGAGCCCAAGTTTCTTTTTGACTTGTATTAAACTAATTAAATAAGAGATTAGTAAAGGAATTTAAAGCAATCTGAAGTGTTTAACCTCAAAAACAGAATATTAATTTGTCGACCATCAACTCAACTTGCGTTTGCCATGGCTTTACTCCGACAGTCTTGATTTTGGTGAAGCTTTTCATAAGGCTCATGCCTTAAAGAATCTTTGGCATTAGAATTGTTCATGAGTATCAGGCAGCTTGTAGGACTTTCACCTTATTTTCCTTCAACATTTCAAATTCAACAGTGATTACCAGAATTTGAGAACTAATTTATTAAATTTCTATGACATCATAGAAAATCATTAACATAGATTGCAAAGAATGTGATTACAGAAAGGGAACAAAGGGTACCTTTCATTGAAATATGTTTCAAAAGATGGCAAAAAATTCATTTTTCTCCTACAACAACCGAAAGACAACCATTATAAAACTAAGTATAAAATAGAAAAAGCATCCATTAAAATAATCAAATGCACAAATTAAAAAAGATAAAATGAAGGATTTTGTTCTCCCCTTCTTTATTCTAGTTCATAAAGGGAACAATGGGTTGTAATAGTGCTATGAAGATTGTTCACAAATTTTTCATGTTTCATCCTAGAAAGAGAATGGAACAATCAATTATATTAAGAAATAGAAAAAAATTTTTAACGAAAAGGATTGAAGAAAGAAACTTATCAGAAGGTTTTGTTACAGACAATAATATTCACATCTTAAAAGATACTTATCACTCTTAATTTTTATCTCAAACTTAATTATCTAAAATTTATCTTTGAAAAATAACATACTAACTATTCTAATTAAGTTTTTGTTCATCTATTGAAAAAGAACTAACTTCCATTCCTCATTTATTCAGATAACCTGTATGAATAAATTGAGCCATTATGGTCTAACGTCTCCATTTAATTCTGAATATATTTGTACTCTGTCCTAATTGTAATGAGGTCAAGACCGATCCCATGAGGATATTAAAAGAGTCAATTCAGCCAGGAAAAAAAGAAAATAAAGGGAAAAATACTTTGATCTAATTCTAAAACTGCAATGGGACATGGACTGCACCTTGCAGTGATTTCCATAATTCAAGCAATGAAAGTCATATATCTTTGAGAGTAATGGAAATGAAAATATCTCCAAATCAACCCAATTACCAGGTACAAAAATCAATTGAACCTCAATAGAAGTTTCTTAGCAATTCAGGCACCATTTTTCCTCATGCAGCAATGAAACATCTCACTGCACTGCACCTAATTATAAACACAACGGGAAACTTCTCTCTCTCTCTCGCTCTAGGGTGGGTAAAAATACCAGAGAACTTGGATTTCATGAAATGAAGATGCATTAAATAATACAAATATTATTACATTAGCTAAATTTGAAAATCTTCAAAGATGACATGCAATTATTAACTAACGTAGTTCAGGCAAAGTTTGAATCTAATTCCTAATAGCACAAAATGTATTTCTTCCATTTTATATTTCTCAAATGAAGACGAAAACAGCAATGAATCCATTCCTAATAGCACATGATTATAATGATTCAATAGAGTTGGTAGTAGAATGCTTGAAAATAAACTCAAAAGACAACAAATTTGTAGCATATCTGGAACAACAAAAAAAATGAAAAATTACCAAAACTTAGACCTCATATCTCAATGAAATCAATTCAAATCCCAATTCAGAATTGAACCCTTTTCAGATCTACCATAAGAAACATAAATAAACAAAAATGTCAAAGAAAATAACAAACAATTTACACAAATTGAGGGCATACTGTTACATGAAAAGGAAATTGCAAAAGAGAAAATAATGCGATTTTAAAAAATAATTTGATTAAGTCTACAAATAGAAAAAGAAAATCAAAACATTATATAAATTTGTAGCTCGTAAATTAAGGAAAATTTTGAGAAATAGAGAAGAAACATACCAGAGAGACTGCAAAGTAGGAAGGAAGTATGCGATGGTGTGATAGTGATGCGATACCGGTGGTTTAGGTTCGGAAAGGGAAGAAGCAGATTTTAGGAGTGAAGAGGGGGCTTGGCAATAATCTTTGTAAATTTAGTAAAAGTGGAGACCGTGGTGAGATGAATGGTTGTTTATAGGAGGGATGTAGAACATCTAGGGGATATGGGTATTGCTCTCACTATTTGGACTTTGGCCATGTTTCACAAGTTAGAGGTGATGTAAATTCTTACAATTTTGGTGTAAATCACCAGTATTTTAGTATAAATCTTCAACATTTTGATGTAATCGATTTTTACTCCAAAATCACCTAATTTTTTTGTGTTTTTCACTTCAAATTTGATCCAACTGGCAAGATTTCAGCCATCTATTTTGCCATAACAAATCATGGCCATCAAATTGTGGTAAATGAAAATTGTGAGGCCTAGGGATATAGGAAATGAGAAGTGAATTCCACTCAAAGATAGGGCCCACACAAACCTTTATTTAGCAAAAAGTCTAAGAAAAAAACTAAGCTATCCACGTGTTATGCATTAAGAAACCACACTAAAAGCTTTGTCTTTTTATATAATATATAGGTGTTGTTGTGTGTGTGTGCATGTATATATATATATGTACGTATGTATATATATATATATATATATATATATATATGTATATGTATATGTATGTGTGTGTAATTGTAGTGTGGTTGCTCTATGCATGACACGTGGATAGCTTAGTTTAGTGTGTTTACATATACATATATGTGTGTGTGTATACACACTCACATACATATACAGATACACACACACATATATACACATACACACACACATACATATATGTGTATATGTATACATATGTATGTACATACATACATACATACATACATATGTATACATATACACATATATGTATGTGTGTGTGAGTATATGTGTATATATGTGTGTGTATATACACACACACATACATATTATACACATATATAATATGTGTATGTATGTATACATACATGTGTGTGTGTATGTAAGAGAGATATTTATGTGTATACACGTATACGCACACGCACACACATAGATACATATGACTATCTATGACAATTGTGACGTTTTTTTTTTTTTTTGGCAAAATCACGTACACGAGAGAGGGATGCCACCCATAAATTTTATTGATAAATAATAAAAAATATAAAAGAGGAGGGCATAAACCTTACCTCAAAGGAGTACGTTAAAACTTAAACTGTAAAAGGTAAACTAGGAGTACTACTCCCTTTATATGTGAGTGACTCTTAAAACAGCTAGACCTATTTTATCTAATTGAAAAGCTCCTCTAGCTAGTGTAGGAAGATCCGACCAAGCATGGTAAAATCTAGTCCTTAAATGTTGTAGTGTCACCTAACATAACACAAGTGGGGGAGGAATGTTTGGGGGTGCCAAAAGAAAATCGGATCTTATTATGGTTTTTATTTTTTAATTAGGTTTTTATTTAGTAATCCAAATTACAATATTAGCCTTCTTTTGTTTGCAATTCAAAGATATAAAATCAGTATTTTTACAAAGAACCATGGATAAAAAAGTTATTTTATATTACTAGATATGGCATTTTTTCAAGTCATCATGCTCCATTTTCAAAGGGATTACTAATCAACTATTACCTAAACATATTTAACATTTCCAATTATGTGTGGGTAATATGTGGGAAATTAAAAAGAAGAAGAACCACATCAACATTTCAAAAAATTTGAAAATTTTGCCAGATTTGGAGGGAATTCCTCCCACCAAATTCATATGTAGGTATAGACTTTTACCTACACTTGATATAAATAACAAAAAATTTCATCATCATTCCAAAAAAATTTGAAAATTTTGGAGGGAATTTCTCCCACCGAATTAATATGTAGGTATAGACTTTTACCTACACTTAATATAAATAACAAAAAACATATTAGCATTCTCAAAAACTTAAAATTCTGCCAAATTTGCAAGGAAATAATTTCAAAAAATAGTTGTAATTTTTTAAATAAAAATGAAAAAGATTGTAATTTCATGTATAATATTTAATATGTGTGTGTGTAAATGATGTGGCATTTTTTTCCACCTCATCATACTTGATAGAAATTGCGCAACAACCTTTACCCACACACAGATGACATTTATCCTTAGGGGTGGCAATTTCTGACACGACCCGAAAACCCGACACGAACCTAACACGAAAATAGCAGGTTTGGGTTGGGGGTTTTTGGGTTCGCGGGTTGGCGGGTCGGACCCGACTGACCTGATAAAAAAACAGGTCGGGTTCGGGTCGACCTGAATCGGGTTCGGGTCGACCCGCGAACCCGAAAAAAAAAAAAAAAAAAAACTCTAACATTTTGTAGCTTTGTTTCATCCATTCACATTCAAACATAACAAATTTCACTCATTGGATAATTAATCAAGTAAATTGTAAGAAAAAGTAAGAATTTTACCTAGATTTATGAAAAGTAAATTGTAAGAGGAGTTAAGTGTATGTTAATAAGTATCTTTAATATTAATGTGTGCAATTTACTTGATTAATTATCCAATGAGTGAAATTTGTTATGTTTGAATGTGAATGGATGAAACAAAGCTACAAAATGTTAGAGTTTTTTTTTTTTTTTTCGGGTCGGCGGGTCGACCCGCCAACCCGATTCGGGTCGTGTTCGGGTTGGCTATTTTCGGGTTGGCGGGTCGGGTTCGGGTTGGCAGGTTGGCTGTTATATTTGGGTCTCAACCCGACCCGCCAACCCGACCCGTTGCCACCCCTATTTATACTCATGTGTGGGTAATATGAACAACAAAAAGCCCATATCAGCGTCCCAAAAAAATTGAAAGTGCCACCAATTTTTAAAATTTGGAGGGAAATTTTTTCACCCAATTTATGTGTAGCTATTAACCTTTACCTACACTTAATCTAAAAAAAGAAAAAAAGAAGCCACATCGGCATTTAAAAATTTAGAAAATGATGCCTAATTCTCAATATTTGGAGAGAAATTCTCCCACCCAATTCATGTGTAGCTATTAACTTTTACCTACACTTAATGTGAATTAAAAAAAGCCACATCAGCAATAAAAAAATTTAGGATTTGCCGACATTTCTCAATATTTGGCAAGAAAATTCTCCCACCAAATTCATATGTAGCTATATACTTTTACCTATACTTAATAAATGCCAAATATATAGTAATTAATCATGTTAGATTTACCCACACATATAGAATAAATGTGTAGCTAAATACCCACGCATATTACGTGTAGCAATTTTATGTGTAGGTGAAAACTAAATTTCCTGTAGTGGTAATAAATTAGAGCAAATTCCTCTAGACATCACTAAACTTTTGGGTTAGTTAGGTTTTGGCCAATCAATTTTTAAATGTTTGGTTTTGACTACTCAACTCTTAAAAGCATAGATAAGAGGTCATTCCGTCACATTCAGTCGTTAACTTTGCCAGATTTGAGCGTGCGCACGATTTACGAGACATTATTGAGGGGTAATTTAGAGAAACCATAGAGTAAATGTTGGTGACTTGTTGTAATGGCGTTTGTTGTGGTTGTAGTCTCTAACCCCAAAATTCTAAATCCTTAAATCTCTCCTTCAAGCTCAAAATTCCTCCAAATCAAAATCTCTCACTTACTTTTTAAACTCTAAATTACTCATATAACATGTAAATAACCATAAAATTTATCGATTCAGTGAAATTAATCAAGAAGCAAGGTCTTATGACCTCAAAGATCGGTTGAAGGCAAGATTCAGTAGTGAGGTGGATGTGATGGCTAATGGTGGTTGGCGATAGTTTGGTGTTTCTGGTTGATGGTAGTGAAGATGCTGGTGGCGATGTGTGGCAGTAAAGGTTGCTACTATAGTGGTGGATCGATGGTTGAGATTGCTGATGGTGATATGTTTAGTGGTCGATGGAGTACGGTTGTTGGTGGTGATGATAGGTAGGTGGAGATGAATTGGTAGCTAGACTAATGAAGGTGGTGGTGATTGTGTGGTGGCTAGTAATGGTGATTGGGTTACTCAGTGGCAGTTTGTTGATTGTGGGGTTTGAATGGTTTGTTGGGGTAACCGATTGTGGCCATTCGCTAATGATTATGATGATGTTGGAGTGATATTTGTGAAATGGCAGTGGAGATGGCTTCTTGTTGATAGAGAGCTGGTGATGGTAGTTGTTGGCTTGGAAGAGGAGATGGCTAGTGGCAATTATAGGGTTTGACTGGTGATGTTTCTATGTAAGTTTCCTAAATTGCCCCTCCGTTATGTCCCTTAATGACTGGATTTGACGAAATGGCTTATTATCTACGCTTTTAAGAGTTGAGTTAAGAGTTGAGTGGCCAAAATCCAACTAACCCAAAAGTTGAGTGTTGCTAAAAGGAATTCAGTAAATAATGAATATTTAATGGTTGTTAAATACATATATATGTCTAATAAGAATGCATATGAAAACCATCCTCAAGTAGCTTAAGGTCAGGGAGGAACAAGGGATAGGTCAACTTGGTGGTTGTCGGAGGAAAATTCTTGTATGGATCAAATCTACAGCCCCACTTGTGGATCTTATGGTCTAAAATAATGCCACAAAAGTATAATGATGCATGCTGATGTAAGAAAGTGATGTAAGAATGCTTATGTGATTTTATTTTAGACCACAAAATTCACAAGCGGGACCGTGGACTAGGTCTGTGTAAGAATTTTCCGTTGCCAAGAAAGTCTTATTATCATCCTTTAACGAATTGACACCACTTGCCCTAGAACATTCCCCTTCAGGATAAATTCCAAATTAATACAGCCTAGCTGGTACAAGCAATGTCAATTTAAAGCATACTTGAATTAAACTATAAGGGCGACAGTGTCCACATTCATTAAAATAATGTGGAAAGCCTTTGGTTGTGCATAAATTTAGCTTTCTAAATATCCTATAAATCAATTCATAAATTGTTTTGATAAAAAGAGCAAGATAAATAATATTTCTCGAGAATATTCAGAAGTAACACTACATTTACACTACATTATCTTGTACTAGAGAAAAATTTAAGTAAACTTATATGGAAGTGAAATCAGTAAATGGACTAGACCTTTTCATGGCCATTATGGCTTTCCCAATTTGTGATATGAATGTGGAGTTGGGACACCATCATTTGCTTTTTCCTATTCCAAGTCCATTTCACCAAATTTTTATCAGACTTGGGACCTCATAAGTTTCATTTGTCACGAATTGATGGTCATGATTTATTGTGACTAAAATGGATTGCTGAGATGTTATCATATTGATGAAATTTGAACTGAAAAATACCAAAAACGAGGTGATTTTGGAGAGAAAATTCGTTACATCAAAATGCTAAGAAATCACATCAAAATGTTGAAGAGATACATCAAACTACTGAAGGAGTTATATGGTCTCCAACTTGTGAAAAATAACCTAAGGCCAAATTTTGATTCCTCATATCCATTTTTATCACCTTTGGGCAGGTGCAGAGTGGCTCTATAATTTGTAACCTCACCTCGTCCATTATCAATGTGATTGATATGTTTTCCGACGTCAAAAGTATCAATCTTGTCTTTTGCAACCATTGGAGTACTTGTTCTGACAAAAAAAAATCATTGGAGTTCTTTTTTTTTTTATTATGTTAAAATCATTGGAGTTCTTGTTCCACCAAAAGATGCGTCTAATGTTTTATTAAATGAAAACGTGACTATCAAAATGGTGGAAAACAAGCTTGCGTAGGCTGGACTTCGTCCTCAAAAATAAATAAATATATGAATAAATACATAAATAAATAAAGAGACTAATTTGTTAAGGGAAAACATTATTTAAAAGGCTAGAAATTTGTAGAATTAATTATTTAAAGTCTGAGATAGTCCTGTAAAAATCCTGTATACCGTTTTGAAAATTGTCAAAATTAATCCTGATGGCCATCTTTTCCGTACCATGAAAACTGATGAAACGACTTAAAAGTTTCTGTTTTTTAAGAAGATCAACGTATCATTTAATTCGAGACCTTAGTAGAATGATTTTTTCAGACACTATATTTAAAAACCAAAAAAAGTATTACTAAAAATTCATTCAAAAATTTTCATTTAAACACACTCGGAGTTATTTTAAGTCCTATTTTACACACGGCTATACCCAAAATTTTTCTCAAAACTAAAGGTAGTCTTCTCAAGTGCTATCTTATGTGTATTTTTCCTCCAAAGGTTAATTTTATATATATATATATATATATATATAGAGAGAGAGAGAGAGAGAGAGAGAGAGAGAGAGAGATGAGAGAGAGAGAGAGAGAGAGAGAGAGAGAGAGAGAGAGAGAGAGAGAGAGAGAGATGACACGAAATGCGGATCGTGGCCCTGCCCTACCGCTATCAATTAATTCAGGGGGATCATGAATTATTGATCATTATGAAGGCATCTGTAGGTGCACAAGATCTCGAGTACATGTATAACAATTGAATGCTAGACATATAATCCTAATAATTCTAACAGATTTCTAATGAAATAAAACAGCTGTCTAATCTGAGAGGACATAACATTCGTCGTTGTAATTGCGGTAGTTGTATCTGTGAAAGCTACGTTATATTGACGCCGACTTCCTGGTACAATTATTTTATTAAGTCTATAAAAAATAATTGTGTTTTAATGCAAATAAGATTAATCGCTTTGTGTCATTTTAGCCTCTTGTAAGGTTACAATCTTGTTACAAAGTAGATGTGTCAGTGTGTGGTTTTCATTAAGTTTATCACTTGATAATCAGTATTGCAAAGAAACATATTGGGTCAGGTCATTCAATTTCGAAACTGATATAAAAAAAATCCAGAATGCTATTTGTTAATCAGAGTCCAAATGCTAGGTTTTTAAAAATTTGAAGTTAAATCGGTAAGTATATAAAATTAAGGGAGTTAACCGCAAAATGTATGCATTTAAATCATTTTTTTTATGTATTAACAATTACTCCTGTAGCATCTGTTAGAAAAATCCTAAGATAAAACAAATTTAGAATATTATTTTCTAAGCTAAACCCTTAAACTAGGTTTTTACTTTTTAGAGTAAATATCATTATGGATTCTTATTCTTTCAAGCATGGGATTTTCTTGAAGTATATATCGTGGTGGCCAAAAATGTGAACGTAAATTAGTACTTCTGATATACACGTATTCTATTTCTTATACACATGTAGTATCTTGTTAGAAATTTTTACGTGCAATTAGATTAACTGTGTAACAAAATTTAAATTCATTCCACCTAAGAAGACCTAAAGGAGTCAAGTTCGAATTCCTTATACCAGTTGGAGAAATTTTTAGATGAATTGGGTCCACGACCCCACTTATGTACCTTGTGATAAAAAAAAGAGTGCCAAATAAGTATAATTGTGTATGTTGACGTAAAAAAATAATATAAGAATAATTATATGATTTTATTTAAAATCATAGGATCCACAGATGAGTCCATGGAGTGGGTTCATGTAAGAATTTTCCAGCCAGTTGTAAAGTTAAAATTATGTGTTTGCATGTGTACCCTACAATTGTAAAGAAAAGATTTCAATGATGGCTATCTTTAAGGGTACTCAACATTTGTGGGTATCCAGGTCCAGTTTGAACTTGGTCTGGGCAGGCATTTCTTGAACCGTGTTGTTTTGTGGGCAGGCATGGAGGATTCGGTTTGGGCGCGAGACTTATTTTTGGCCTTTTTCTGGGGTTTAAAATTTTGTATCCTTTTGCCCAATTGACATATAAGTATAGTTTTTGGCCCATTTGTACAAATTTTGAATAATTCCAAAGTGGTTCAAAAATATTTGCTCTATATTCCTTTCCTCGATTAATAATTTATTGAGAAAATTACAGTTTTGATATTTATAGTGTTGACTATTGACAAAAAAAATTACAATTTTGATACCAAATGTTTGAACTATCAGCAGTTTCAGTTTTTAAAGTTTGGATGAAAGTAAATTTAGTACCAAATATTTCCATTTTTTAGTACATTTAGTCCTATTGACTAGTTTTGTTAAACTATTACCGAAATTTGGCCGTGTGATACTCACGTGACAGTTAAAAAAGCTTTCAAAGAATTAGAAAAAAAAATTTCTATTACCACAGTCTGCAATTAAAGATACACACACGAATGCACTATCCATGCAAATTTTTTCAGTTTTATTTGCTTATTTATCGTATGTGAACTCAAGTTAGTGCCTTAAATTACAAATTATGACAATTAAAATTTTTTTCTTTCTTTCTAATTCTATTTGAAAATTTTTGTAACTGGTACGTGAGTATCATGTGACTAAATTCTTCTAAGATTTGGTAAAACTAGTCAATATGATTTAATATGATGAAAATTTTAAACATTTGATGCTAGATTTGCTTTTGTTCAAACTTTAAGAACTGCAACTGCCGATACTCTAAACATTTGGTACCAAAATTGTAATTTTTTCTTATTTATTTGGTTAAATTACGTTTGAGAACTCCGTATAAAAAAAACAAATTACTGTGGACTCCAAATTTTGGTCAGATTCTATTACAACTCCACCACTAAATTCTCCTAGGCAAAAAATTTGGCCAAATTGTTCTCACCTGGTTGGGAACATCACCAAACACCTAAAAGCTTAAATTTTTGGTATGATTTTCCATTGAGCAATGAACCTTCAAAAAACTAACCCTTAAAAGTTTTAGAAATTTCACTTGCACGCATATAAATTATACATCTTCCAAAAAATATTTTGGATGAAATACGAATTTTGCCTCCGTAAATATATATTAGAAAAATTTTGCCCCTCAAGTCACAATACGTGCTCCAAACCCCACATTTAAAAAGAGACGAATATGTTTTAATCATACCATGTATATATGCTAAAATTATAGGTATGAACTACCCAAGTAATATATACCCGCAAATGGGATGAATTACAGAAGTCGGATTACATTGTATTGCATTGTCAATCCTATTTCAGTTTTAGTCTTTTAGCATGGAATTAATTCAATTAAAATTCTAACCATGTCTATGAGTTAAAATAATTCGGGTGGTAAGAAAATAAAACTCACTACTTTGACCCCTAAAATTAGTGCAAACACGCTTTAGCTTTGTCCGTGTCTCTAATTGACTAAGTTACAGGAAAATGGATATTTCAAATTGTCTATCATTTTTCCTTATTTAAGCTTTTTTTTTTATTGGTATTACCAATTCAAGTTTATTCAAATTACCATTACATCAAAAATATTATATATGTTTCATTTTACAACATAATAAATTAGAGCAAATTCCTCTTGATGCCACTAACTTTTGGGTTAGTTGAGTTTTGGCTACTCAATTTTTAAATGTTTGGTTTTGACTACTCAACTCTTAAAAGCGTAGATAAGAGGTCATTCCATCACATTCAGTTGTTAACTTTGCCAACTTTGCCAGATCTGAGTGCGCGCGTGATTTACTAGACATTATTGAGGGTTAGTTTAGAGAAACCCATAGAGTGGTTGTTGGTGACTTGTTGTAATGGCGTTTGTTGTGGTTGTGGTCTCTAACCCCAAAATCCTAAATCCTTAAATCTCTCCTTCAAGCCCCAGATTCTTCCAAATCAAAATCTCTCACTTACTTTTTAAACTCTAAATTACTCAAATAACATGTAAATAATCATAAAACTTATCGATTCAGTGAAATTAATCAAGAAGAAGCAAGGTCTTATGACCTCAAAGATTGGTTGAAGGCAAGATTTGGTAGTGAGGTGCATGCGATGGTTGATGGTGGTTGGCAAAGTTTGCTATTTGTGGTTGATGGCAATGAAGATATTGGTGGCGGTGAGTGGCAGTGGAGGCTGCTACTATAGTGGTGGATTGGTGGTTGAGGTTGCTGATGGTGATATGTTTAATGGCCGATGGAGTACGGTTGTTGGTGGTGATGACAGGTTGGTGGAGATGAATTGGTAACTAGACTGATGAAGGTGGTAATTGTGCGGCGACTAGTGGTGCTGATTGGGTAACTGGGTGGCAGTTTGTTGGTTGTGGGGTTTGAATGGTCTGCTGGGGTAGCCAATTGTGGCCGTCCGTTAGTGATTATGATGATGTTGGAGTGATGTTTGTGAAATGGCTGTGGAGATGGCTTTTGTTGATGGAGAGCTGACGATGGTAGTTGTTGGCTAGGAAGAGGAGATGACTGGTGGCATGTGTAGGGTTTGACTGATAATATTTCAGTGTAAGTTTCCTAAATTGCTCTTTTGTTATGTCTCTTAATAACTGGATTTGACGAAATGGCTTATTATCTACGCTTTTAAGAGTTGAGTCGGCAAAATCAATTTTTTAAGAGTTGAGTGGCCAAAACCCAACTAACCCAAAAGTTGAGTGGTGCTCAAAGGAATTTGCTCTAATAAATTACATTTAGTAAATAATGAATATTTAATGGTTGTTAAACATGTATATATGTCCAATAAAAGTGCATACAAAAACCATGCTAAAGTAGGTTAAGGTCGCAGAGGGACAAGGGATAAGTTAGCTTGGTGGTTGTTGGAGGAAAATTCTTGCACGGATCAGATCTACAGCTCCACTTGTAGATCTTGTGGTCTACAATAATGCCACATAAGTATAATGATGCATGCTGATGTAAGAATACTTATGTGGTTTTATTTTAGACCACAAAATTCATAGACGGGACTGTAGACTGGGTCTATGTAAGAATTTTTCGCTGCTGGGGAAGTCTTATTATCATCCTTTAACGAATTGACAACTTGCCCTAGAACATTCCCCTTCAGGATAAATTCCAAATTAATACAGCCTAGCTGGTACAGCAATGTTAATTTAAAGCATACTTGAAATTAAACTACAAGGGCTACAGTTATCACATTCATTAAAATAATGTGGAAAGCCTTTGGTTGTACATGAATTTAGCCTTCTAAATATCCTATAAATTAATTCATAAATTGTTTTGATAAAAAGAGCAAGATAAATAATATTTCTCAAGAATATTCAGAAGAACACTACATTTACACTACATTATCTTGTACTAGAGAAAAATTTAAGTAAACTTATATCAAAGTGAAATCAGTAAATGGACTGGACCTTTTCATGGCCATTATGGCTTTCCCAATTGGTGATATGAACGTTGACGAATATCCAATGAAGGTGTTGGATTTGAATTTGCTAATAAATTATGAGCCAGTTTGCCAGCAAAGATGGCAATGACTTGGGTGGGTGGCAGCAATAAAGGTTACTTTCATGTAAGTTGGCAAATGGAAGGATGGAGTTGTTGGGCCAATATCATTTCATGTAAGTGAGCAAAGGTTACTTTGTACCCGCTGCCTGATATCTTCGAGCAAACATTCATTTCGTGGGAGGAACCATTTTCTTGTCCTTGGCACAATTTAAGAGAGATGGCCTTTATATAGCATCTATTCCCTCACTTCAAGAATCTTTGGGACTATGTAAAACTTTGTTTCAAGAAAATATTTGCACTTCTGTAACTGTTTTTGGGACTTTGGTTGAGAAAACTCATTCCAAAGAAGTTTCTGTAGCTTCTTGTTAGATGTCACCTTGATAACATGGAAATTGTTGAAAAACATAAAAAGTGGTGACATTGAAACAATAAAATTCAATATTTTACCTGTTTGGCTTTTTGGAGGCAACATGCACATCAATGTTCATATACACAGATAAACACGTAAATTAAGTATTCTAATACATATTCCTCAAAAAAAAAAGTATTCTAATACATAGTGTTTTAAAAAGAAATACATCAACTCCTCAGAGGAAATGATAAGTTGGGGGAAAATTGAAAGGTTGGTGTAAATCAAGCAAATTAGATCATACCTCTTTTAATTGTAGAAAATAATTGAGTTGAGTTGGATAACATATGCCGCATGTTAATTGGTCTGGCAAGCAATGCCCAATCAAATCAAGACATGCATATTAATGCCAAAATTCAACTTATAAAGGCAATTAAGAAATGACATGGATATAAAAAAATACTACTAATCAAGCAAGGGGCAATTAATATATGTTGTGGTGCAGGGCCCTTAGTCTTGAGAATGCGTGTTGGCCCGGCTAGGACAGGCATTCCCCATTGAGAAAAATGGAGCATTTAAGTGAAATCAAACAGACAGAGACTTCTAGGAATAATCAATCAAGAGCCCACACCCCAGCTCATAGTGTAGGCTTTGGACAGTGTTCCAAACTGAGCAACTTTTTTATTTTATTTTTGGGTGCAAAAATTTTTTATTTTATTTTTGGGTGCAAAAATTTTAAAAGAACAGAAAGTTATAGTACAAACTACCAATGTATTTTTAGTGACTTATAGTGATTTTTATACATCGCATTATTAATAAATGACTATCGATCACTGAACTCAACTCAATATTCTCTTATACAAAGCAAACGAGCCTTACCAGCTGAGTAATTACTCTACAAACTTGCTATCGTTGGTCTTATGTGGCATCTCTAATTTCTTGTGTCGCCTTTCGTAGCATGCTGGGTGATCGCATGGTCAAAATACTCTCAGTACGTTGTTTATAGTCAATCATTCAAGACCACTTAGTATTATGATTGAGAGAGCTTTGACATGATAGGTATACTATAAAACAGTGTCTGATTCTCAACAGAGGTGCAACGAGATGTTCTCAATATACGAATGGCGTAACGCAAACATAATGTTGTTTCGTATTTTCTTTTAACAAAGAAAATGAAAAACATACTGCAGAAAATAAAATCTATATAATAGTAATTGTCGTGAAACTATATTTTTTCCAATAAGTAACTTTGGTCTATTTTATTTTTTTCCTTGGGAAGTGAACCGATTGAAAGAACTTCAAGCAGCCCCATGCATGTGTCTGCCTGAGCTTCTCCATGTTACACTTTATCATCACTGTTTGCCTTTTCTGGTTCTGATACTGATTACTGAACCTAATAAAAGAATTGGCAGTGAAAGCTGCTGAGAGGTATGCATGCAGCTATAAACAAAGAAGAACCTGGGCACCCTTTAGTCCTGAAATCAACTAATATCAAATTTCATAACCATAAATGGTGAAGAATCAGATTGATCCCTCATTCCATGCTCCACAATACATAGCTGTGTCCATCAGTTATTCAGTACTTAAGGCCTTATTAGCAAAATAGGATTTGCAGTGTCGGCTAAGTGCTTTCTCGGTGGTCACTGGCCATTTGTATGTTACATGTGACTGAGCATATAAATATGTTGCTGGCAAAAGAAATCAAAAAGATTCAAAAGAATATGAAGTAGATGAACAAAAGTAACTACTGCAATAAATTCAAAGGACAGAAATTACAGCAGAAGGTACAGAGAAGAAGAAACACTGAGAAGTAAACGAGGGCATTAATTCCATCACCGGCCTGGCTAGCTCTCTTGCTTATCGTCGTCCCTTTTTCTCAAAAATTGTCGGACTCTCCACCACCACATTAAACCCCACGACTGAAAAAGCTGAAGCTTTGCTACCATTAATTCTAATTCAGAAAAACTAACCAAAAGTAGAGTGAAACTTTTACGGTTTTTTTATTTAGTCTAGTGTTAAAAAACTAAACTAACTTAACATTAGAATCAATTATAGCAAAGCTCTTGATTTTTGTGTATCAATTATGAAGAGGGTTCGGACCTGTATGCACTAATCTCTTATCATCTTCATATATAGTATCAGAGCCAGTATTCTGATGATCTCTTCCAAAAACTAAATCATTTGTTCTTGAATCTGCATGGAATGATGATGCCTTGTCGAAAAAACGTGCTTTCCTTGCAGGAGACCAACGTGAAGGAGCAATGCCATAATTATTCTCAGCTGATGAAGATAAACAAAACTGACTAAAAATTAAGAGTATTCCGAATACGAAAGCGGCTGCATTAGTCGTAATATATCTTCTTCTTCCCCGTCTTGCTTTTTCGGCTTCAGTATTTGGAACTTCCATTGCATAGCCTCTAGTGGGATTTCTTTCGCCTGGCAATCTAGACTTTTCTAGGTGGACGTGACCATTTGAAAGTTGGGACTTGGGAGAGAGATCGCTGACTGAAATTTGGTAGCATATAGAAGAATTTAGAAACTTTTGACTCTTCTAAGACTGTGTCAAGTGTGTGTTGTGCGTGTTGATAGAGGGACAGAGAGTAAAAGAGAGCTAAAAGACAAGGGGAGAGAGTTCTATGCCCCTTAACTTGTGCGTTTAGTCACATGATCTCGACCCTTTGACTCATGGAAACTTCTTATATATGCCTCTTAGTATTCTCACTTCTGATTTCAGAATCTTCGAACTCTGAACCCTTTTCGTAAAAGGCTAAAAAGCAAATTTGGTATATTTATATATATGGTGATTTGTTGACATGAAATGCATGTTTGTGCGTGGAAGTGTGGAATGGGATGGGACTGTCCAATATTAATAGCCGTTGTTTGCGGATGTTTCAACTTTTAAATCTATGAAAATGGAGGGCTATATGAAACAGAGATTTTAGATGGTTGATTATTGTTTAAGTTAATTTTTTAGACAACTTGATCTATACCATCTTTGGTTTAATATAATATAATTGCATTAATCTAAATCATTTTTTCTACACGTGTGTGTGTGTAAAATTTGGTTGGCTCCTGGTCTTACTAAGTCATTTCTTGTTTTCTTTGCCTATCATCTAATAACTAGCAAAGTCAGCAAAGTGGCTGCCTGGGTAAAAAAAAAAAGTGGCTGCCTTGGTGAAAGATTACTCATTTTGACTTATTTAAGAAGGACCTACGTCTACTTTCAACTTTGGTTCATCTCCATCTAAAGACTACTCATTTTGTAGATACAATTGGGATAGGATGTTTAAAACTGGCTATTAATTATTCTCTTATGCAGTTTAGTAATCTCATCTACTCAGTTAAGATGATTTATGTCATCTAAAAATTATGTATGCCAATGACTTAATCAAGTCTGTGCTAAAACATGAAGAGTAACTAAAATTTAGAAGATTAAAAATGTAACAAACTTTTAATTTGCATTTGGCAAAGTAGTTGTTACACATTAGCTGGTGTTGATCAACTTCATTAATTATTATGGACTTTAAGGACAGCCTAGGTTTCAGCCTCAACCTGACAAACGAGTATATAGGCGTGCATAAAGTTTAAAGAGTTGAATGCAAAGGCAGACATTTGGAAGTAGAATGTGTATATTAAAAGTTAATTACTAAATATATATACGAATCACATGTGTTATATAACCTGTAAATTAATGTTTCTGTGTAGCTCACAACTAAGCATCAGAAAATTTTGAAATGTGCGAGATCCGTCATCTGGCCATGTTATAGCTGTGTGCAACCACCGATGAACCAAGTGCAATCTCATGAAGAGATAGAAGATTACATAGTTTGCATTGTACCTAGTACAATGTGGAGTTAAATGAAAGATGTTCTGGTTTGAAAACAACCAAATGGTATGATTGCGGGAATCTTAATCAATGTTTAACGTAATTATAATTTGTTCACCAAGGGCTAGAAGTATCTTCTAACAAATTGCCTATGTTTTTTTATTTAAATACAAAAAATTAAACGTTTTCTAGGTAATAGCCAATTTTATTCTGGTGACAAAACTGGTAAAGTATCCTTACTGAACACCAAAAAAAAAAAAAAAATTTAAGTACATGGTTCCTTCTTTCCAAAAAATTCCAAATTCACATAACCAGAATTATATAAAATATTTAGTTTCCAAAACATACGCTATGGAATTAAATTAACAAACATGAGGGTAGAAAAAATGGCTTTCAAATTACATAAGTACCATGTGCATGTAATTTTTACCCATTAAATTCTTTCAGTTCTAGTAGGTACTTTTTCAGTTGCCTTCTCGTGAACTGTAAAGTGAAAGTTTTGCCAAAAGTGTCCCAATTCAATCACACCCCTATGAGTAAACAACATCTCACCCCACGTCTCTTACACAAGAATGACTTAAAATAGCAAGATACAAAAAAAAAAAAAAAAAAAGAACTAGTAGAATAGAACTTCCTAGGAAGAAAAAAAAAAGGATATAGTATTACCTAGGCCGACCAATGAAGATTGACAGCTTGAAGTTCTTTGACAAAGTAATGCAGTCACAAATTATTGTGTGCTTGTAAAAATTAATTAACTTTTTTTATTTGTACTGAGAAAATAAGAGATATCATGGACAATTTGTTCTCTATGTTATTAACGAATATAAAGTGCCGATATCAACTTTCAAATTCTCTGTGTGAGTTTTTTGATATTCCAAAGAAAACATGGAAGAAAGAGTACAAGAAAGTTGTTGATATATTTTATAGTCCCTATAATTTGTACCATGAGGTTTGCAGCAATTTCTACATTGGAATTAATTAGGTGCAATAAGAATATCGTAGTTGTGATATCTCGTCTCACATCAAAGAAGTTAAGTAACATAAACTAATGTATATGTTGAGCCTAATCACTCAAATCTAAGTTGAATATCAATTTTGGACTAGTAAAGACGGAGCTCAAATAGTTAGACTCGTCTGTTAAAACTCTGATCACGCTTTGGAGCGGGGGCTCAAGGTGTGACAACTGCAGTACAAGTTTTACCCAAAAAAAAAAAGAAAAAAAAGAATAGAAGCCCTGATAAAACTACAATGATGACTGTCCGTGCTAGATTCTGCCATTGTAGACATAATAAATCTTTGCACAACTTTCCTAAGATCATTTACTTACATTGTACAAGTGTTTTTTCTCATGGTTCCACATTTTAAACTGTGTGGTAAATTGGCAAGACATAATAGCTGATGCCTATCTTCTTGTTTGACCATGCTGCTAGGATGCTAAATGCGTTATAGGAGTGGCTAGCTAGGTTTTGACAGCTTTGAAGTTGTCCTCCCTCTGAATTTTGACATTCGTTCCTTAAGGTAAAATTCAATTTCACGCCTTTGTCCTATGTTGTAATCTCATGTTTCAACCTCTTCAACAATTAGTTTCATCAATTGAAATGAATCAAATGTGTAATTTACATTGCACTAAATATTATATATTAACCTGGTTACAGCGTAATTTATATGGCCCAAAAAAAAAAAGGTATAACAAATATGTAGTGGCCCTTTATAAAGTCAAGGATACAAATATATAAGGGGTATTTACATAAGTATTTTGGTTTTTATCGGTTCTAAAAAAAATATTACCTTTTTTTTTTTTTGCCTTTCAAAAATGTGAAATTAATAATAGACCTCAAAGTCAATCCCGAAAATATTGACTTTAATCCGGTCTAAGGTGAGCCCAATCCGTCTCCTCCATCCCAATGCCCAGATCGTTCTCCAATTTTTTCATGGCCTTGAAGACTTCCTACTGAGTTCTTCACGAGTCAATGGAATTGGGAACTAATAAATATAGTTTGTACAGTATATTGATGTAGCTTATTTGGTGCTGTTCTTGTTAGCATTGCTTTTGTGTAATTTTTTGCTAGAGGATGGCAGTCTCCTGGTCTGGGAGAAGGCTGGTCTCCGAGTGGATTGTATTGAATAATTATTCTTTTGGAAAATCTTTGGTCCTAGTTGTCTGCAAATTCCAATAAAAAAAGTTCAACCTTGTGAATGACTCCTTCTTCTTTTTTTTCTTATAATAAAATGCCTAAACCAAATCCAAAATGCTTTTTGTGAGTGTTTTTTTCTACTTATCTGAAGTCCATTTTAAGAGTGATAGGCATCAAGTTTAAGCTCTACTGTCAACTTTTACAAAACACTCACTTGAGTCAAAATCGCCAGCAGTCAATCTTCACAATATCGATTTCCAAACTCCTAGAAAGCGAATAAAAAAATGCCATATTTCTTTGGATAAATTACGAAATACTCCTTGGGTTTTGCTTTCAACTATATAGTCTCTTTATTTTTTTTTTTAATATAACTACATGACTCCCTGTGGGTTTATGAAATATAGAAAATAAACGAATTATTCCGAATTATATGTATTTAACCCAATCAACATTACGGAATATTCTGTATTAGTAGAATCAGATGTGAAATTGTTTAGGAATATTCCGTGATAGAACATTAATTTCGTCCATTTTTCACATTCTAAAAAAAATTATAGGAAGGTTATGTGATCATATTGATAAGATAGGGGGATTATGTGGTATAAAACAATAGCACAGGAGTATTTCGTAGTTTATCCTATTTCTTTAAAATTGATTAAAGACCTCAATGTTCAGGCTAATAGGCCGAAGCCTAAGGATCCCTGCATTGCACGTTTTTTGCTAGGTTTTCTATAATTTTACAGTTTGTGTGTATAAATGTGTGTGTGTGTATATTTGGCCAATAATCATCAGTATTCTATCATACTCCTAATCTACTCTAACGGAGATAGGCCCAACCGAGCCTCGAAAAACTGATAGGGACCGAACCATCATTGGACCAAACGAACGCATTATGCACCCATTTGAATTTTTTATTAGAGACAGGATTTGAACCCTTGATCTCCTATCCTATTTAGCCTTTAAAGGATTTATGGTGACCAGCCCAACCAAGAAGGGTTGGTTAGTATAAATGTATAATAGGCAAGTTTAGTTTGGACAGATTAGAATTGGTTCGTGTAAAACAACTTTCCCTGATTCGATTTTCACTCTTCATCTGGTTCAAGCTCAAAAAGGGGGTGTTGATGTGGTAGAAACTAATTTTTTCTTTACTAGTCCAAACGAGAATGGACCATACTAAAATTGGTCAAAAGAAGAACTGGCAACAGAAACTAAAATTGGTTTCATGAACTATTTCTAAACAGAAAAACTCGTACAAAGCACCAAGAAATCATTAATTCAACCTGCATGCAAAAACTCAGAACCTGTCCAATTGCAAAAACATCAGAAGTCTTCCTTCCTCCGTCTGTCATGCGACTGTATACCAAAAACATATGTCCCTATGTAAAAACTGCAAGATCATAAAGTGCCGACATTTTTGTTTTTGAGATCATTGTTGGAAAGAACAGTGTTGTTCGGACTAACAAATTGAGAATGACAGCTAAAGATGCGTCGATAAATTAATGCAGTGAATTATTGGCGTGTGACTTTTTAGTAGTAAATATATCAACCTCTCCTGATATGGCTGTCCCCATACTCATTTGGTAAAATTCTAAAATTACAAAAAGGGTCCTCTTTTTTTTTTAGAGTGTAATCTTTTAGCATTCCTTTTTTAATTATTTATTTTGGGCCTTACAACCTTAAAAAAGTTACTAATAAGGAGCATTACATTGGGCTAAACCCTTAGAGATGAAGGAGATGAGTAGGTTTGTATTCTTCAAAATTCTTTAAGTTTCTTCGTCTTGCATGATATCAACGGTAATGAACTTTATTAGACTTGTGAATCTTGCGAAATGATAACCATTTGTTGACTCACTAAGTGTTGCTGGTACCAATGTCTAACACTAAAATACTCCCTCCCCCCCCCACCCCCCCACCCCCCAATCAAAACCCAAAAAAAAAACAAAAGAAATGTTCAAACAATAATTGAAGCATATAATTTGAGCTTGTTGGATCACCCAAATAGAAAAAATATATAGGCAATTTTAAGGCTTATGTTCCACCCCATTGTGATGCCTAGTTTATAGCTAAAAGGTAATTAGTAATGCTTCAGAAGAGCTATTTTCACTTAGTAATAAATGTAGCTGCATTATTATGTGTACGTCCAATTACTCCAACTCACTTGATTGCAAATTGCAATAGTCTAGGATAATTTTTGTGGTATGGTGTCATAGCCAACGAAAACAACTATCCAAGAATTATTTTTTATTCATTGAACTTTAAAATTTTTTGAACAAAAACTCGAAATGTTTTTTAAAGGTATTGGGGTAGCCTACACCCTTCCAATCTTTGCAATCAAAACAAGCTTAAACTTGTTAAGATCAAAATCAAAGTAAAAATTTAATTACGGTTAAAAGATCCATTGAACGTCTGCTATTTTCATTGAAATTTTGCGAACAATTCTAAGAAATTGTACTTCAGTTCCCCTATAAATGAATAATGGATGGAAAGTAATTATTTGATATGGATAATAGAACTTAAGTCTTCTATGTTCTCAATGGTCCAATTGTGATTATTATCAAGTCCTCTTGTATCTCAGAAGCCAAGTATGAAGTGGTAAGAGTGATGTGAATGAATTGGTTACAGCAGCCCTAAAGTGAAAATTATTGGAGCATCAAAACTTACAGCCCGTCATGGTAGTGGGCCTGTAATTAATCCGCGGCCTTTTTAATGGGGGCACTACCATCTGCAATAAAAATATCCTTTCTGGGCCCAAGAAGATCGATGTGAAAGACTGCATTTCAAGAAAGGACCAATTACCTAAATGGTAACTCCAGCATCCTTTTAGAAATTTTTTTGGATCATTCAGTCCTTTCCAAAAATTTTTGCTACGGATACTTTGAATAATTATGAAATCTTAATTCTTTTAATAAAACCTCTTTTTTCTATTTTACCATTAAATATGAGTATGCTTTGAACATACGGTCAATAATCATACATTAGATGAAATTATTTATGATACATAATAATTTTTTAATAAAATTATTAGTAATTTACTTCATGCTTCGTATTTTGTATGCCAAAAAACGAAACAAGAGATTCGAGTAACATTTTGCCATTTTATTGAGTAGTTTTAAATTTTGTAATATTCAAAAATATTCTATACCAGCCAAATATCATATATTGATCTAATGATAAAAATAATCTGTGATAGAGTTCATATTTTAGCACAATAATCTATTCATCAATAACAAACTAATGGTTTAGTTAAATATATTTCAAACATTTGGTAATTGAGATACAAATATTTATAACTGAATGGAGAATGAAGAAAAGTAGATAGAAAGGATCCAAATCACTTCTTGATATCTCTAATGTTTTAAAACTGGAAACTCGTAATGTTAATATAAACATTGTAGATTTGATTAGATAATTGAACCAAATACAATCAAATTTTAAACCTACTAGCCTTCATTTGAGATTTTGAATCCGAATTTGACTTTGAGGTTGAGCTCAATATGAGGCATAAAAATTGGGCTCGAACTTGATTCGGTTGTACACTCGATAGGCTCAAATTCGATTTGAAAGCTCGAGTTTATTTTAATTTTTTTAGAAGATTTTATATTATTTTATCAGTAAAATATATATATATTTTATAAAGTATGATTATTTTTACTATTATTTTATTTAAATTATTATTATATATTAAACCAAAATTTATTTAAAAAATTATTGAAACCTTGTTGAGTCTAGTTGGAACAAATATTTCTGAGCTCAAATTCAATTTATAATATTACTAAATCTTAATTTTTGTTCGACCTTCGATTTGAGCTTGTTGAAACTGGAATTTGAATAGAGCCATTAACATGATTTGAACCCGAATTATTTATTAAAGACTCGATTATTTTACAACCCCAATCTTGAGTGGAAAATGGGTCATCTTGCTGTAATTCTTCCTTCGTAGATGTATCACTTGTAAAGGAGCTACTGAAGGACTTAAATTGATACCAATGGAAAAAAATTAGATACTTAAAAAAAATAGGTTTAAAATTAATAATTATACAGAAGCTCTGGATGTTGACTTTAAACTCTCAAATAAACAAAAATATACTCTTTCTACAAGAAAGGAAAAAAGAATATAAGTGAGAGAATAAAACTCAAAATCCTCTCCATTTGGTTATGTCGCGAGTAGATTAGTGTTCTAGCATCGGAACCCTACAAAATATTAAGATCGAGGTTTTATCGGCCGGGGGGACGGGGGTAGGTTTAATGTTAACTCTCCCTTACAAAATTACCAATCACAAACATATAGTTAAGAAAGTTAAACTTTTTCCTATAAAAAGTTTCTAATAAAAAATAGTCAAAGAAAAGTCTTGATAGACTATTCAAAATCCAAAAACTCTCATCATCACTATCACATATGTTTTTGAATTACTTAAAAATTAGATAAGCATATGGATAAAATTTGAAGATTTGATGTTCAAGATAAATATCATTTCCATTGAAAGTACGTAAAACTTAAAAACTCTACTAGTAACATTTAAATAGCTAGACAAATAGGAGATCAAATATATTTAATTTATATATCATGTTTAGAATTTTTCTGAACAAAAGTATTTTGATTATAAGTTTCCTAGTTCGTCCACGAACTAAATTTTAAGACAAAGAAGTCCAAATGCCAAGTCTAGAATTACACGAGAAAAAGACAAGGCAACAAAAACAGCCATCAAATTAGAAACAAGTCATCCTACAACACTCAAGAATTTTGTAATGATTTGGGAACTTTCCAGCAAACGGGCTGCGTATGCCCAAAAAAACACCCGAATATGCGCACACATTTTTGTAAGTTTATTTCAAGATTCTCCCTCAGATTCGCATATCCTTTTTCCATAAATACCCCTTACTCTTTCTTCATTTTCCTTGCCACTCTTTTCCTCTTTTTCTCTAAGCCAAAAAGTTAGCAGCTCCGACCAAAACAGCTAAAAGGAATACAAAAAACCGAAAAAGAAAAAATCCCACGTAACTACAGAGACATTGCTGCAATCCCTTTTATCCAGGTTCTTTAATTTTACCTATTTATAGCTTTTTAGGCTACCTTTTTCGTTGAAGTAGCTGATTTTCTTGATTTTGTGTTGTTTGATTTGCTTCTGATTGAGAACCAAGTTGGGATTATATTATTTTTTTGTCTTGTTGATTATTGGCTTACTGGTGAAAAAGTTGAAGACTTTAGCTGTTCCAAGATTTAGTTTTACAGTATTTTTTTTTTTCATACCTGGAGTTCTTGATGCATTTGCGTGTAACCTTACTTTAATAATTTTTTTTTAGAAAAATAAAAATAAAAATCAATTTTGTTTGAAATCTTTGAGTACAATGCAAGAAGAAACTTTAAAAACCAGCTTCAAAGCCATGGATGAAGAATATTTTTTATATAAGTTTTTTTTCTTAAACCCCAGCAGGGATGTTTAGAGCAATAGTTAATTTGGATTAAACCTGTTTGATCAAGTGGTGAAAAATTGAGATTAGATTGGCAATTTCTGGCAGCATTCAGAAGGTCCTTTTTAATGTTTGTTCTTGCTAATTAGATGAAAAGCTTGTAGCAGTAATTGAGCGGAATTAACAAAGAATGGAAAACCATGATAATACTTGATGGTTTAAGCTTTATTTATTTATTTATTTATTTTGAGAAGGATTTGAAAACTGGGGAAAGTTTATATGCAGTACTGCTGGTCCAAGTAGATAAGATGTGCAGCTTAGCTGTTGCATAATTAGCCTTCGACTGAAGCAAAATGAGATTGTTTTTGTTAGGTGAGCTTTGTGTGGGCAACAAATCCAGTATAATTGTGCAGGAAATAATTTTCTTGGATTAAGGATTTCCATTTGGGGCAGATCTACAGAAATATATAGGAGAACTTAGCAGAGAAAATTGCTTTATTTGAGATTTGAAGCTCTTGATGGGGTATTCCATATGTTTGTACAGTGAAGAAATCAGGCTACTAGCACCCTCAGTGTAATTGTGTATTCTTTGAACAATAGAACCAGGTGGTATAGCTTCCAAATATTCAGTTTTAGGTGGCTTTCTGTGAGATTCTCTTCGGCCTATTGCATACACTCTTTGTGTAAGATCAGCAACGGCATTTTGACCTCTCTATGTGATTATTTATAAACATATAAATTCTAATGACTTTAGGGATCTTTTTTTTTTTTGGTTGCTGTTGGATCTTTATCCTTTACAATGAGACATTCTTTATAAAAGGGGTACTATATGTCTTACAGGGATTAAGCAATAGGTTTTTTAGCTGCATTCTGAGTCCTCTGTTTACCAGGACGTTCATGCTCTTGCTGGCAATCAGCTAACTGACTGATTGCCAACAGAGCATATGAGTAACCAGAGTGCATTAAAGCCCAGTAAAGCCTTAGAGGGTGTACATGGAGTACATCTGGTTCCTCATTCACCATTTGCGTTTGAAGAGATAAAACATGGGGATTTACCTCAGTCAACTTGTGAAAGATTGGCTGTTGGAACTAGCCAACTGCTAATATTGCAGTAAGTAAACAAAAGCACTCGTCCTGTGATAATTATATACTACTTTCAATTTACTCCGAAGTTCAAATGCTCAGCTAATAATTGTATTCTAAGTATTATGTAGCTAAAAACACTAATCTGTCTATCAGGAGAGCGTGGGATCAACGGCCTCCTTGTCTTAGGCCTATCCACTCTTGTGGATCTGGTAATTTTAATAAACTTCATATGTGTTCATGAATCAATTGTCTTGTGCATGCTTCTTTGAATTATCATGTTTACTTTTTCATGGCTTTTCATTTGTCTGTTAGGTGATAAGACTGTTGTAGAGACTATAGCTAATGTGCTTACATCACTTCCTTTTGTTGCTCTTGGACTTCAGACCCCAAGGTAGAGACTTTCCTTTCATCCTGCATTTAATCGTTAAATGCACATGCATACTATATTATGTGGGTTACCTATTTACTTTGTGAGGTTACAACCACCTTATCCCCCAGCTGAACAAAACAGAAAAGGTGATGGCTCTGGGAGGTTGAAAATAATGGTTGACATCTTAATATTTGTGTTGTTGATGATGTAGGAAGAACCTGAACTGCAAACTTTATGCAAATTCTTTAATTGGAGTGGGGCTTACCTCCAGTTTGTACCATGCTTCAAGAGGAAATTTAAGGAAATATCTGAGATGGGCTGATTACACAATGATAGCCACAGCAACAGTGGTATGCCATGAATGATTGGTTATCAATGAATGTTGGGCATTTATAGTTTTGGAAGTTCCATAAACTGAATTAAGCAGAATAATTTGTCATTTTGCTTTGAGCTTCGACATTTTTATCTAAGAAAATTTTCCTTATCATAGAAACATAGAATGGACAGATACATATGAAATGTGGCAAATTGATTTTTCAATTCATCAGAAAGTAATAATTGGATTTTGAAAACTTGAGAGTCAACTTGGATATTCTTGATGTGCTGTTGCCTTTTTGTCGGGGACGTCAAATGTTCTGTCAGACTACTTGTTTGACATTCTTGGCATCCTTTTACCTGTGTTAGTCAACTTTCAATTTTTTTTTTCCTTTTTAATTCCAGCAATTACCTGGTATGCAATAGCATCAACGTGACCATTTCTTCTATATTTATAATTTTTGTCCTTTGATTCATCGTTCTTATTTATACTCAGCCTGTCTCAATTTCTACTTTAAAAAAGTTAACTTTTTAAATGTCGTTATCTGGAAATCTGTGGTTCAAATGGTTCATTTAATCCTAGACTTTGATGTGTTTTTGAAAAATAATACCCTTGCTGAATATCTTAACATATAATCACAAGCCTGTATTTTGCGATGATGATCTTAGTAGGTAAGGATGATGACAGATGCGACTAAGTTAATTAAATATGTAACGACGACTTTTCATGGCCCTTTGCCTTGTTGTTGATTTAAGTTCACTAATAGAGGGTAGCATTTGTTTACAGTTTTTGCATATTTTTCCGCCACAAATTCAGTTAGGTTGGTAGAACGCCTATAAGATTTTCTGGGTTATTCTTCTTATGGATCCTAAACATTGTATGGGACTAGCTTACCGTTAATCCTTCACTTAACGGGCTGGATCCAGATTACATTTTTCTCCATTAGTTATCTAATTGACATTTAACACTAATTGCTTTGTAGTGTCTGTCAAGGGCACTTCGCAATGAGAACTCAAAGTTGATAATGGCAGCCTCTGCTGTCTTCCTGCCAATCCAGCCTCTTATGGTTTCTGCTGTTCATACTGGGATGATGGAGGTAATACATGTATTTACATATTTATGCATTGGTTTGTGAACTCGAAGGCAGTTTGTTCTGAATCTTATCTTTACACGTATGTCTTGGCAGGCTGAAGATCTTCTATTTCTTATTTTTTCATTTTGTTACAAGAATTGACATTTTGGAAAACCTTGAACTAAGTACCTATCATTGTTGGGCGAGAAACCATATTTGAACACGCTACATGATTTAGGTATGGAATTTAAAACATATTTAAACCAATAGTGAGACCTTTTATGTGAGAATTCCTTCCACCTCCACTGCAGAAAAAGCTGCCAATTAAGAAAAGGATAGCAAAACTCTGCAACTGAGAAACCAACATATGACACCTTTCTCATAGAGTTAGTTTTTTTTTTTTTAAATCTCAAATATGTGCTTATGCAAACCTAGATTCATATTGTGTCTCTTCATAAACTGCATGAGTAGTTTCTAGTATATTTTGAATGGACTCCTAATAGATGTTTGGATATTGGATATCTATTTTCTCAATTTATTTCCTTATTCATTGAGCCATGTTAGAGTTCTCCTGTTCAACTAGTCTCTTATTGTTTGTGCATTTGATTCCGGGAGTTCAGTGGATCTCTCTTTGCTGGTACCTAGGTAGTCTAGATAGTCTTGTGGTCCCCTTTTCTTCCAGGTCTTGACGCATAACATTTATTCAGGTTTTTCTGAGTTTCTTTGCTGGTCCTGGTAACCATGTGAAGATCAGGCCATGCTTAACACTTGTACATATATGGTTCAACAATTACTTTTCCTCTTTTCTTTTTTTTTTTTTTTTGGTTAATAACATATAGTTTAGCTTTAACCTTGCTAAAGTGCTTCTCTAAGTAAAATATTATCAGTTAAGCATTCAAAAATGAAGTAGTTCCTTGAAGTTGGCAATCCATCCTAATTCAAGTTAACATAATTGTTGAGTTAAAATCAGTAAAAGATCAAGCACAAAGCAGTTACCACCCAGCCCGTAGTGTTTTAGTTTCCTTGGTCATTTGTGGTTATGTCTTCTTTAGTATGGAACAAATTGAAGGTTTGTTGCCTTTGTGGTGGTAGGAGGAGAAGGGAGTCACAGAGAATGTTGCTTATGTGTTGGCTTGGCTTCAAGTGGCTCTCATTTTAGTGGAATACAATATTCTTCAAAGTAGGTTATTTTCTCCTTTGGTCAGATTGAAGGTTATTAGTTGACAATATAGCCATAAGTAACTGGCTGAACATAATTAGTGACCACCATTTCCATTTTAAAACTTAAAAATTGAAACCAATTTAGCAGCCCAAGTTGTCCATCAAATGTGTTTCTTGGTCCTACTGGCACAGTCTGGCATAGTACATGAGAAGAATAAATGGGCTATCCACACCCGACCTTCCTTGGACCTACTCAGGTTCTGCTTGCATATTTTTCTAAAACATTGAGATTCAAAGCTTGGAAAATCTGGGTCAAAACATATTAAAAAGAACATTGACATACATTTGGACTACTTTACAAAGTATTGTACGGAAAACAATTAGTACTTCATCCATCTGTGACAGGTCTCATTTATCCTAGCTTAGTTTCCACACTTTCTGTAATTAAAGATGCCTGGCCAGCCTTTGATATTTATTTGGATGGTCCAATTTCATCCATTCAAGGCCTGAATTTGCTGAGAAAATTTTTTTCTCCTTTTTTCTTGACCTTTCAGGTTGCTTTTGCAAAAAGAGCTTTCCAGGATCCAGAACTCAGGATGGCACACAACGTGCATAAGATGTCATCGCTTTTGGGAGGTGCACTTTTCATTGCTGATGATGTCTTCCCTGAAGCTCCCTTCCTTCATGCTGGTTGGCATCTGGCCGCCGCAATTGGAGTTGGCACTTGTAACAAGCTTTTAAAGTAACTTCAAAATTATCAACAATTAATTTGTCGAAAATGCTCCAACTCCTAATATAGATCTTCGGACTCCGAAGAAATTTTTTTTTAATTATCAGAACGCTGTAGTTTAGTTGCTTAATCTATATTAGGATCCCCATCATTCTTTTGAGTTTAGAGTGTAGTAATATGTTTATTACGTTACTGGTCTGTTTAGCCGTGGGTTCTGTAGTATACTCCATATTCTAAAACTGTGGCAATTTTCGTTGCCTTGTCCCATGTAATGAAGTGGATTCACTAAAGAATCCTGTTATTTGCACTTGCTCCCTTGTATGTATTGTGGAAGCACAGAAGATTTCTCTTGTTCATCATTGAACTTTGTATTTCCATCGATAAGTTATTGTCCCGTTCTCTGGGCAAATCGGATATCTCGGTCTTCAATGCAGTATTATCTTCTTAAAACTCATCATGGTAGTATAAATACATGTCTGAGTCTGCTGATGTGCTCATTTGCTTTGCAAATGCAAAATTAAAAAAAAAAAGGAAATGAAAATTTCAATTAATAATTCTTCACCTACTTGCTCTATTGCTTTTATATCTATTGAACTGCTTAAAAAATTAAAAAGAAGAACATAACTTCATTGATTTTTTCCCTTTCTTTCTTTGACTTTTATAAGCCTTGAATTAATGGTACTAAACATAATTAAGGGTAGAGAATAAACATGTACGAATGGAGTACTGTCGGAAAGACTGTTTTTGAGGTCTAAAGTGAGAGCTAGTTGGCCAGGAATTCTAGGTTCTTGTCATAAGATTTGCACCAAACTGAAAAACCAATATCAATATGTTTCTTGATTTTCAGGCATCATTTAGTACTCAGGTCCTAGCCAGTGAAGACGGTATTAAATCAACTGAATTTCTCACTACATTGAACGAAGGTAAGTAGTAGTCGATTTTTTTTTACTTGTATTTTTGTTTCATCTATCAATTAATAACATATGTGAACTGTAAGCTGGTTTTAGATTTGTTCAAGTATGTGGAACAACAAAAAGTCCATGCAATTGACAAATGAATCATAACAATTTGTTCATTGGTCTCACTTGCTCAATTATTAATAATCCAACAAAGGCTGCAGAGATGTCTATTCTTCATGAAGTCCTGGGATAACAAATAACTTTAAGTGCTACTAGCTAGCTAACAACTAGAGGATAGAACTTAATGAAAATGAAAATTATTCATTGAGGTTGTTGTGCAATCAAAGAGATACGAGTGGGAGGTTAGTATTAACAATTGTCAAAGGCACTGGACAGGTTGTAAAACCAGAAGGAACTAGATGGTTTTGTTTGTGTGGGTTGTTGTTTTTTTTTTTTTTTTTTTTTTTTGGGGGAGGGGGGGGTGGTTGTGTTTGTGATGGGGCTTTGATTGTTGTCCTGCCTGTACAATGGATTGCGAAGGAAAAGGAGAGTGCATTGCATGAGTGGCAAGGTATGGTGTAGTAGAATGTGGAATGCAAAAATCAGGTCTTTTTCACACTTCTCTCATCATTGACATGTCGCTTTTACTTCTCTTATCCCAATATCTCCCAGAATTTCACGCTTTCTTTTCAATTCTCTCTATTTTGCTTTGTCCTTCTCTTTTTCCTCTGACCACAATGCTGTGCATAGCATGGTCGACCTATTGATGAAGTACTCTCATATCTTGTTGTTTCTTCTATAAACCAAAACCAGTCTCCTTTACTTCACTGCCCCCATCCCCTCCTTTCCCCCTTGTCCCATCTCTATCACTGAAATTCAAGAATTTCAATATGTCTCCCAGTACAGTTTTAACCTTGGGGCTGCAGAATTCTTTTTTCACTCAGCTTTGTAACCGACCCACAGGAGAGAAAGAAACAAACAAGTTAGATACACATGGGCATTCAATAATTGCACTAATCTTGCATCTGTACGCGTAAACACATGCATTAAATTCATGACAATAACATAGGTCCCCCCCCCCCCCCCCCACCACCAAAACAAACCATAACAAATAGGGAAACACAACCCTCTTCCTTTGCTTACTTTTTTATTTCAACAGCATGCTATTGAACCATACTTTTTAACAAGTACTTGCATTCCATCTTCCGCCCTCCAATAATCCCTTTTCCAAAAACTAACACAGCATCCCTATAATGTGGTTGAAAGATTGTGAAGACAATCTCAACGAATCCAAGTGTGATAAATTGTATAGTCAGCGGATTCGCCATCTCTTCCCAAGGCCTTATGCTTCAGTGAATAATAGTGCTCCATGTTGCTCGATATCATCTAAGCACTCCAGTCACATTGGCAACAACATTGGACTTCCCATGAACTATCATCAAAGTATGTCATAATTTTTTTTGTTAGTATTTCGTTTTCTTTTTCCTTTTTGTCTTTATAATGAGTTAATTTCATTGTCTTGTAGCTTGTGTAAATCATGATAAAGCAAGTGAAGGTGAGAACCACATGGAACCCTTAGTGAGTTCAAGGTGGAATCCAACTCCTGAGCAGTTAATGGCCTTGGAAGAAATGTATCGACGCGGAGTAAGGACTCCCTCAGCTGAAGAAATCAAGCTCATTGCCGCAAAGCTTCGCCAATTTGGTAAGATTGAAGGGAAGAATGTGTTCTATTGGTTTCAAAACCACAAGGCTAGAGAACGACAGAAACGACGTCGCCAATCAGGCTCAATATCAAGTAAACATGTAAATGATATTGAAACCCTAGAAACAAAAGAGACAGGTAACTAAATAGAGTCTGCATTTCATCACACTGATACAAATGTTTATGCATCTTTTTGAAACTGCTTTCATGAGACAGGAAGGTGAATGAAAATAGGGTTTGGTTTACAGGATTTAGCTGCAAAGATTTGGAAGCTGAACAGAATAAGAAGTTGGTTACTACTATTCCAACCTACAGTTCAACTTCAAAGGTCTGTATGCATCCTTTTGAACTATGGACCTTCTCTTAAAGGCATGTAGGCCTTTTCTATCTCTTGCTTCATCATGTTTTATTCGTCTCTTGAAAAAAGATGCAATAAAGATCAAAGCAAGAAAAAAATTTATGACGTAATGAAGGGATTATTTTCTTCCTTTTTTTTTGGAATATTAAGTTAATTAGTTTATCGATCTCAAAAGGCAAAATAGAAAAATGCAAAGGAGAAAAGCTTTTGCATGATGGAAAAAAGAATGAGTTGAAACTGGAAAAGCTGCATACTACACTTTCTGGTAGTTAGGTCTGTTGGTCTGATTTCTGAAAAGGTATGGGGCGTAGTGCAAAATTGACATGGCCTTAATTACTTGTATGTTTCAGGAGTCTGTATCAATGCAAAGATCAATGGTAACAGAAAGTGGAACAGATGGATGGACTCATTTGGATGAGAGAGAATTGCAGCAGATGAGCCAAAGGACAATCCTAAAAGGTGCAACTTCTCTAATGGATTTGTCCTCTATGGCTTCCAACTCTAACCTATTAAACACAATAATTCCACCTTCCACACCAGAATCTTCAAGGCAAAAGCAGAAGAAGCTGTTTACTGCATTAAATTTCAGTATACTTTCCCCATCCTCCAGTGAACGTGTGATGAATTATGAAGATAGAAGTAGACAACATCAGACACTTCAGCTGTTTCCGCAGCGAAACGATGATCTTTGTTCCATTAGAGCATCAGAGAAGGAGTTTAAAGAGGTTTTGACAACCGTAAATTCCAACCTTCCTCCAAACCAGTTTTATGAGTTCCTTTGAGAGCAACAGAAGGCAGAATAAGTTCGTCTGATAATGTTTGTGTGCCCTCTAATATTATATGCATCGCTACTAGTGAGATTGCACGGTTGTATAAGAGAAGATTTCATAGAAAAGCAATATTTGGATCACTTTGATTTTGAACTAAACATTGAATTTAGTAAACTATCCAAACTTGAGAGCTACTCAATTAGTACTACTCTCAAAAGGAGAATGCCACAAGGTATTGATAAAAGAGGCAGAGTTGATAGAAAACGACAGAAACTTTGCTGGAGTGATGTGAAATACCTTTGATGTGATGTAATCTGGTACCAGGAATGGGAGAATGTTACTTTAATCATGTGAAATTATTTTAGAATTTTCCATATTTTTCATGGCATTTCGATGGAACTCTTAACTTCTTTGTTCTTTCTGTTGTCATACTATCATCTGCAACGATTTTGACTTCTTGTGACAGTCCTGAAAGTTGAGAATAAGAAATTTTATTACTACTATACAATCAAATCCATGAACAATTCAAGGAGTCGTCTTCAATTTTGTCTCTCTGTTCCAAGTGGCTAAGCAAATATGACTTGTCAAAGTTTTGCATATTTTGCTAAGCTTGTGCGCCTTTGAGATAGTGTACAACATATCAAAAGATTAAAGGTAGTGGACGTACTTTAATTGTTGAATACTTGATGTATAGACACCATAGAAACCTAACTCAAAGCCATTCTTGAGGAAAGACAAAAATTGAAGACTCAACTAGCTACTATAAAGGTATAGTTGTTCATATAAGGACTGAAATGAATTGTTGAGCAAGCAACACGTGCCAGCCCTTTTTCTATACGAAGTTTGATCCCATTAGCCTCCTTTCTCGCAATGTAAATTTGTAACCATAAAGAAAATATAGTAAATAGTATTGGAATAGTTTCCAAAAGTTAAAGAGTACAGAACACAAAATTATGGTAATTTTTCTATTGCTAAATTGCATTTACTTCTTATTTTCGGGGTAATTAGACATATTTCCCTCCTTCTAAAACTAGTTATTGCCCCAAAAAATTTAAAGCCAAACGAATCAATTATTCTTTGATATATAACTATCAGCAAAAATTATAAGGTTTCACAGAAAAGTAATAAATTTCAACAAGAACTTATTACTTCTTTTCAAATACTTATTCAGTTTTTTGGCAAATTTTCTTTTCTTCATATACTTATTCTTTTTCGATAACTTTTCATCGACACAATATTTTTCTATTATTATACATATAGGTTCTGTAGTTGCATTATTGACCTTTGGTCCTGTGTTTGCGTCATTCCCGTTGTATAAAGAGCACGCAAAATATTATTACTACTGCAAAGAGAACTGAAGTTGTCCAAAAAGACAAAACATTAAAAAACCATGCATTCCTCCAAATGATACTTACAACGATGTACTAGCTTGTGCATATTTAGAACTGTGTACAACTGAGTGTGTCACACCCCACGACCACGGTATAACACGCTACACCTTAGATTTTATTCTAAGATGTAAGGCACAAAATACAAAAGCAAAATTCAAGAACTAACCACCAATTTATTTAAACATTCAAATTCTCTACAATAACTAAATTGTACACACCATTAAATCACCAATATGCTAAAAAAACAAAAATACCCAAAAGGTATTTAAACTCAATAACAAAGTCAATAATGTTTAGGCAATACATGCCTTAATTATTCAATCACTAATAATCTAGACCAACTAATATCATAAGCAAACTACCAGCCTCACTGACTGGATCCTTCTTCGAACTCAGGACTATGAGCTAAATCTGCAAAATAAGCTCAGTAAGTAACTCATGTCCTCACCCACCGGGAACGAGCACATTATAGATATTATATTTTCTTTTCATAAAATTCACATACTCTCAACATGCATATATATATATATATATATATATATATATATATACATATACGAGTTAACAAAAAGGAAACAATTTTATACATATAGATACATATTTGTGAGAGGCATTCAATATCATTAACAGATTTTTATATCAATATCAAACTAACAAAATCAATAATATCATAGCTAAGACAGGCTCAAGGGTCCACCAGGGTATAATTAGCTAACCGGATCCGGCCCTAACTATTATATCCCGCTAGGAGGGTCCAGAACAGAACAGAGTTCCTAACTATTATCCCCGTTAGGATTGGGTCCAGACAATTAGAGAATAGGGAACTAGCTCCCGCCAATATACCAAAGTTAACCATGAGCCAACAATGACAAATATCAAAATAATAATACAGGCAACATGCATTCGTCATTCTTTTCAATAAAAAGCCACCCACGATTTTTCATAGGATAAATCATTCACATATTATATGCCCATACCAATTTTAATATGAAAATACAATTTAAACAAAATTTCATTGTATAAAATCAACTTTCAAAAATTATGGGGAGGACAAGAACCACCTACCTTAACACAGTTATTTAGGGATACTTCAAAATTCCAAAGTTTCGTAACCTCCGTTTCCTATTGAGAAATTAGACAAATTAAATCCCTATAACCCATACACAAATAACCACCATAACAAAGTCCCAAAATCCCCAAATTATTATTTTAACTTAGTTATCTCATTTAACTATTTAATAAAACAAAAATACAAACTAATGTACCAACTAACAATTCATTTTGAGAAAAAAGATAAACTAACAAAATAACTTAATAATCGAAACCTCTTAAAACTATCTAATGCTTAAACTATTCAATACGCACTGCTCACGGTAAATGGATTAATGTTCCACCCAAATTGTCTTCGTGGCATTAGTTCCACACTTGACCGACTAACTGACAAGCAAAATTTTACAATACTATATTGTTTTTGCTTCCCATAGCAATGCAAGTAAAGGACAAAGCCTCTGCAGCCCTACTGTAGCAAGTTTAATTCACGACCGAAAATTGTAACTTCAATCTCTATTCCTCTTTTTTTTTTTTTTTTTCCTTCTCCACAAACCTCCTTCTACTCCATAACGCTAATTATGCCTATTAAAATTGCACAATAATTTATTCCTTAAGGAATTAAACCCTCATATAATACCACCCATATGAAACTAAAACCACAAAAGATTTGAAGATTACCTTAATCACAATCCGGATGATCCCTTTTGTCTTGTTCTACTCTCTCTTGTATGACGTTCTCTTTTTCGTTTCCTCTTGGGTTATCTGATGTCAATAACGTCGTATAAGGGTTTATTGGAAGTAGACAATCTCGATTAGTATTTATGTAACTGTTTCCTAATTACAATCCCATCCTTACAAGTTTAATTATTTGCTCACTAAGTCCCTCTCCTAAGGGTCAATAATTAATATTAACAAGTTGAATTATTCATTATTTTTATTTAATTACTCCTTTTTTTTTTCGGGTATTACAGAGTGTAGACATACACACTAGACCGAGAAGTCAAGGGGCCCTTAACAGTTGTTCCTCTTCCAATTCGCGTAATTTCATGGCCAAGCTTCAGCTATACCACGGTACCATTGTTCAAATTAGTGTTTACACACACACATACATACATGCATACATGCATGCATACATTCTTTATGCAAATACACATGAACCCTTTTTCTTGATTGCACTACAAATCTCAGCAGTTGAATTATTTAGTGTCATTTTATGCATACATCTCTATGCTTCAGTAAGACAAACGTTGCTAATGGTTCAGAATCTCAAATGTTGAGATAGACAATATGAGACAAAAGAGAAACGATTTATTTTATAACCATTTTTTGTTGTGTGCATTTTTTTCATTTCAGTGTACATCAAATGTTAGACGCGTTGAAAGAAAACATCTATTTATTGTGCATATATTTGTTCAAGAAATACAGTTCTGTCCTTAAAGATTCGATGCCTCAACAACTGAGGCCACTAATCCGAGATAGACAATGTTGAGCTCTTTATTGATTATTTGACAGAAAATTGTTGCTTATAATTGCTACAAAATACTAATGCAGCTTTAGAAACATTGAATTTCTCTGATGGATGAATTTACATGCATGAGAAAAAAGCTGGGAGAGACAGGAAAGAAAGAAAATAAAGTACTGAACAAAATAAAAGTGCTTATTGCCGAGGAACCGACCGTATGGTCTATAAGACAGAATCTAGGGTAAGAAGAAAGATTGAATTCCAACCCTTTAGCCCCTAAGGACTAAAAAGTTTGCTGCTTCACTTTTTACTCTTGCTTTGCCTAGTCCCAACAACACGAGATTTATATTATACATAACCCTATAGTCCTCCAAACAACCAAATAAGACAGTGTGTTCAGTCTCCATTAATGTTTCTTTCTTGTTCATCTCTCCTCTTTATATGACCTTGTACACTACATGCTTCATTTCAACAGGCACTTCTTCTTCTTCTTATTATTTTTTTGAATCTTCATGTTATGGGATTGACAATGTTTGAACTGTTATACTGTATTGATTTTTGGGGAAATTAGAGAATATCTTGATGTTACTCTAGATGTTAAAAGTCAGCAAAAAATTTATTTATGTTTAGGGGTAAAAAAATTAATAAAATCTGGAAAAAACTGAAAATTCATTTAATACATATTTGCAGCAAGAATTCACGCTTCAAATTGTCATTACGACAAATTTCGAGACTGTTTCAGCAATATGTTTCCAGTTTATGAAATTAAATGAAACCTTTGACAAGATGAAACAATATACTTTTGTTTTTTTGTTTGTTTGTTTTTTTGGTAACCAGCCAAACCCTAAACAAGTGTCCATGCATTTTACTATTATCATTTGATTGATTCTGAAACCAACTTCACAAAAAAAAAATTTTGATTGGAATTCTTGCATAGTGGTCCTTTTGTACTTGGTATGCCAGCTGTGGACCTTCTGAGACAGCTTGCTTACTTTTGAAAATTCGGCACAAGGCCTTCTGAGACAGCTTACTTAAACGACCTTTTTCTTTCAGTCAATAATTTTCATATTTTATGTTTTAAAATATTTCAATCAAGTAAGATAGTAAATTTAAATTTGTGAAAGACAGAAAAAAACCCAAAAGAAAAAAAAAACAAATGACAAAAATATTCTTAACCCATATTTCTTACTACCAAAATAACTTATTTTGGGAACACAACATTGCAATGCAAATGAGAAGAATGGTACTTATAATTGTGAAATTATCAAAAGAGTCTGTATCAGAAAATTCTTATATGAATCCGATCCACAGTCTCACATGTGCATCTTGTGAGTTAAGAAAAAGTTATATAAATATTATTACATCAGTATGCATCACTATACTTATATGCCACTCTTTGAAATCACAATATTCCACACGTGAAATCTTGTCCTCGATTCATATAAGAATTTTCTGCGTGTAATATAACTTTGCCCAGTGGACAATCTTCCAAAACCATAATGGACCTGTTTCCATTTCTTTAATCCTTCTCTCTGTATTTTGTGATTCTAAGCAAAATAAGGTTTGTTGATGTACCTCTATTTTATACAATGATGTCTAAATTATTCAAAGCAAAAAAAAAAAAAAAAAATTGCTGTAGTATACCATTACTTTGGTTAATAAAATGGATATTGATGTCCTTGTCACTCACTGTTCTTTCTTTTTTTATATTTCTCATTTTTGGTTATTAAATATGTAAACAAAAAATGTCAATTAGAGACAAAATGATTGAAGATCTGGAAATTAGGAAACAATTTAAACGAAAAGAGAAAAATAGAAGGCAAGCAGAGGCAATCTAGGGCGTCTTCTTTCACACTAGACCGGAAAGTCATTGTTTAGCTAGCTGTGCTTGTTTTGTCCATCATAAAAGGAATTGACAAATCAAACCTAGGTTTTACACAGACCTATGTTCAAGGTCTGTACTGAAATATTTAGGCTCCCATACAGAGGATTAAAGATCACTGCAAATATTTGCTACAATTCCCGGGACAGATTAATAAATAAGTATAGGAGTTGCTGTGATCTGATCATTTATGTAATCTTCTACAATATGAAAATGATAACTATAGCATCAATGGCTTAAAATTTGATTTGGTAAACAATTGTTTTCTGAATTTTGCTTCAGAAAAAAATCCAGAAGCAATTGGTGAGACAGTTTGTGTTAATATGGGCTATCTAGTACTAGAAATATGTCTAACAGTAGCTGCTCATATCTGGGATCAATGTCTAACATTAGCTGCTCATATCTGGGATCAACTTTGTAGGTAGAAAGTTTAATGTACCAGCTCATGCTCAACTAGGCCCTCCATTCATATGGAAGGAATGTTTGGTTTACAAACTTCCCAGCAGATGTAATTAAAGCTGTAAATTCTGATTTAAAGTAATGAAATTCATGCCTTAAAAAAAAAAAAAAAAAAAAAAAAGCTACCGGCAAGTACTTGATTTGGTTCTCAAACTCTCCTCTTTTCAATTTCTTTTGTATAGTTTAAAATCTTCCTTGAATATAATTACAACAATGCCCCACGTAAAAGGGAAGAATAATTGGAAAAAAAACTGAAGTCCCTGATAAACAGATAAGTTTATATTAACTGTGAAATGTAAATTAGCCAAATTCAACTGTGTTTTCTTTTGTGCAAGCAGTGACTCCATCTTACATCTACCTAAGGATGAAACAGGTTACAACCAAATACACAGACCAGCTTCAGATTATTATGCAAAGTGCAAATAAGTTCGGTCAGGCCAAAATCCATCATCCATCATCCATAAATAGGCTCTGGATCTACTTTTCTCCTTATCCTGGAAAGGACCAAATGCACAAGCAAATGTTAGGCAAATTATGGTATCAATTAGCAAAAGAAAGGATGTTGCGATAAAAGTACAGCCCAGGAAGGAAAGTAGCCAGTGAAGTTTTACCGTAGGCTATCTGGAGCAAAAATGACAGTATAAACTCATGTTCTTGTAACTGTCTTATTACAATTATAGATACACCCCTTTTATCTCAACTTCGATAAGAGAAAACAGTAACATCATGAAATTAAATATTATGAACATTAGTAATGGCTTGATGATACCAACATAGTTTGTAGGATACAGAAAGACAACAGATATTTACATCAAAGAAAGAAAATGACAGAAGTAGTGGTCGTCAGGTTTCAACTTACTACCTTTATTTTTATAAATAGATATGTCATTAATGTTTTTATTCTTGATTTCTCTACTGAACACAGGAAATATCCACGCTCTTCCAAACCTTTAGACTGGAATGTAAAGCACAGCATCAAAACCCTCAGTCTCAATGGTGCCAGGATAAAAATCACATAAGGTCAACTAAGAATTAAAATATGAGGACATCTGTGATCACAAACCAATTGTCTTTTGCCCATTTGCAACCATCCGTATCTACCATATGCAAACTAAAAACAGCTATTGATTTTGATAACCGATTCTCAAAACTGTGGACCATGATGAATGCGTGGAACTAATTATGTAAATGAAAATCTATACTCAACAAAAATACGGCATCATCTTCCCACTTAACCACTAACCAGTGCTCAAGTCCCTGAGAAATTACCTTGGTGGATAAGATCTCCATGAATGATCACAAAGGAGCCTGCTTTCACTTCAATAGGAATTAAATCTTTTTGTTCATATGATGAAGATGGCTTATCGAAATGAACACCATTCTCATCTCTAACAAATCTCCTCATAGGGCCATCTGAAAATAACCAAACATCCTTTATGGCTTGATTTGCTATGCTTGAGGGCAAGGAATAAAACCAAATACAAGGAGGTTATTACTTTTATGGGATACAACAATAGCCCATTACGAGTGTTGCATCTTCTAAAGCAAGCCACAGCCCTGTGCAAGTTAATGGTTCAGTATCCGGGAAGGAGTTATCCTCATGCAGCACTACTTCACCCCTAATGCCTGGTTGCTGAAATTAAAAGTTATATCTGTTATGATAAGAAACCAAGCATGCATAACAGAAAAGTTTATGTTTATTAAAAACATTTGAAATAACGATTGCCTAGAAATAAAAAAAAATTAGAATCCAAAATTTCACTTGTGAGTGTTGAGAATACAAACCATCAAAAATCTGTGCACCACCCAACTCAGTGAGAAAATTAAAATGCAGTTCAATCTTATTATAGGTCAGGAGAGAAATGCCAGGAAAATGAGAGACACTGCATGAACAATTCTTCCTAGAAACATATAATCCTAAATCATATAAAAATAACAATTTTCTATAAACTAATATTCTCCATATATACATGTAGAAAGATGAGGAGTTTTGACAAGATGCCTTGTAAAAATTCGAGATGCACTCCTTTATAACTCTTTTTAAGTGGCATAGCATGCAAGTCTTCATTCACAATGAAGCCAATACCATTAAGTCTGATGAAGCTTAACTCCATTCGAATAACCACTATGAATTGGATAGCTTAAAGATGCACATGGATTGGATGATAGCTGGTTTCCTGTAACCCAACGAAAGCAATAACCCCGACAGCTTATCTGACCTAGAGAACATCTTAAATAAAGGATCAAACTCATCTAAGGCTGCAGAACAACAGTTATTATTAATATGCATATCACTGTCAATTGTAAATTAATTAATTACACGAAGGTCCTGTCATACATACCATGCCTTACTTTTTCTTTGGTTGCTTTAAGTTATCTTCCTCATCAAATGCTCTGTCTGCCAAACCAACTTCTATCAGCAAGAGATACAATTCATAAAATGCAAATTATTAAATTAAAGGCACTGGCGTTAAGAGCAGTATAAATCAACCACACCCTTGCTCTATTTAGTAAGAAAATTTGCAGTGCTTGTGGTCTATTAATGTAAACCATATGTCAAAAAATATAATTTTTTTTCCATGTTTAAACAGCAGCTGATGATCTAATACTCTTCTATCATAACAACCAAATCAGGTCAAACTAAAAATACTAATGATACATAAATGAATGCAATTAGGACCACAAACTAAAGAAATTTTAATTCCAATAACTAAAATTAATTATCTGCCCCTTTACCAAAAACTACAGCTAGATACAAAATGGAAAATTAGACACAAACCCATCAATCTGCAAAACAAAAAATGATAGTACTTATGAACTGGAAAAATAAACACGAATTGACTAATCCGGAGAACAAAAAATCATAGTACTTGTTATACAGACGGATAATTCCTTGTCCAAAATTATATTGAAAAAATAACCTACCTACCGTATTATAGCATCAGAAAACAGAACTAAAACTTGAGAACCGTATTCAATTATAACAGGTACAATACACAAGGGAAAAATGCATACAAACTTAAAACATTTTTACTTCAATTCCACATAAAAATTCCTTTGTCTGTCATCCCAAACACATTACATCCAAATAAAAAGACGAAAAAATGGATTTAAAGAATCAAATACTGGATCCAAATTACAAGTCTACAACCATAATACCTTCAAGGAAGAATGAAATCTTCCCAGCACTTTCCAATATGTAGTCATTAGAAGCATGTTTCCAAACAAACAAATTAAAATAAAAACAACCCAAAAAAAAAAGATGAAAACCTAATTAGCTTACAAACATGGTGGCAGTAATTCTTACACGGGTTCTGTTGGGACAAAAATAGTTGAAGTAGTACAAGGCTCAAAAATTGAGCAAGCAAATCATCAATTCTTTTCCAGTGGACTCTTTATCTCTTCTTGGCTTGAAAATGATTTCATCACCAAGTACCCTGTTAGCATAAATTACCACTCAAATTAATCAAGAAACAAACATTCCATCTGCTCTGCTATTCATTAATGAAAATCCCATATAAATTATTACTCAGTTAGACAAAAGAAACATACTTTAGATGATACGGGATCATTACCTTGACTATTCAAGAAGTTAAGCTGCTCTGATCTGAAGCTTTCATGGATGGCCATGATGAAACCTCCTTTTTTTTTTTTTTTTTTTTGTTGTGTGCTGGGTTTTATTTTATTGTATTTTATTTTGGATTGCTGTTTTATGCATTTATTATTTTCTTTTTAACTTTTGGTCAAACTATTATGGATTAATTTCACTTTGCACCCCTAATTTTCTCATCATTCAAGCATTGAGCCGTCAACCTTTGTTTGAGATGCATTATATCTTAAACTTGTTAAATTGCTTTAAATCAACCCAAACACTCATGCTACTAATGAAAGTGTGCAAGAATAGAGTACTATGTGTCTAATCATTTTTTTTCAGACGTCAATTTGTAAAAAATGAAGAGTGACTACTGAGGTTTATAATATTTTATTAACATTGCACGAAATTATGGTATTTTGGAGTGAATGATAGAATTTAACATAAAATTTGAGGAGCCATGTGTGAATAATTTGTAATTAAATAATGCGAAGTTTCAAAAATAATTTTAAAGGTACAACGTGAATTGCTGTAAACTTTAGGGGGCAAAGTGAAATAAGCCAACTATCAAAGGACCATCATTCGACCTCGGTTTTCTTTTTCATTTTTTGGGGAAAAAAAAGGAAAACCTTTTTATTGCATAGCAAAAACAACGAGAAACGATAAATACAAAATAAAAATATGTCAATACATGATATACTTCATATTCATGAAGTTAATTTAGAACTTCTTGAATAAAAATTTTAGTTGGTCTGAATTGAGCTGCGTGAATCTTAATTTTTGCAAGTAAAATAAATTATAATAAAACATCTTTGTTTTGTGCGTTTTGACCACATTCTGCAAACCTTTAGAAGATTATGTTTTTACATTTGTTGAAAACAAAATTGAGGAATATGGACGCAGGCAAAAGAAGTTGCAAACGCATCAAATATGAGTTTGCAGACCAGAAACATATGAGTTTGCAAACGCATCAAATTTTAGGATGTTCATAATCAGTTGCACTTTATAAGGATAGAGTATTTTAGGTGTATGGGATATTAAGAATGATAAAACATTTCTTACTTAACAACAAAAAACAAAAGAATGATGAGACATGTAATTTGTTTGAATAAATAGTATTTTGAGGAGTACTAATCATGGGCTCGCAACCTAAGTTCGATAGCTGAGAATCAAAGCTATATACATTCACCACGATTGCCATAGACAATTCGTGGAGACAATTTAAGATCAAGAATTTTTTTTTTTTATATGAATTTTGTGTAGCGAAGATTGAAAGTTGAGAAAAGTGTTAAAAATAAGGTAAGTCTCATGAGTGAACATTACACATCTATAAACTTAATTGTGTTAGTTCAACATCTATTGGTTTAGATCCTATATTATCTTATGCAATTAAAACTGATAATTGCCGATTTAAAAGAAATTCCAAACTCGGCATGTAAACAAATACACACAGAATTTAATATTCAACAATACTTCGAGACGAATAGAGGATCGAGTGATTAGCGCTCTATGAACTCCACCCTAGAGATCGGAAGTTCGAATCCCACTAAGCATTTCCCCTCCCCAAAATATAATACTATAAGTTGATAAAAAATAATAATAATAACCATTTGAACAATACTCCTGAAACTGTTGCAGTCACCTCTCCAAATATGGAGATATTGATTCTTGTATGGTAAATCCTTCCTTTTCATGAATGGCTTAGACAACGCCACCCCCGCAACCCACAAAAAAATAAATAAATAAATAAATCAAAGACACAAAGAAAAAAAAAAAAAAAACGTCACACAACCAACAAAAAACCAAGAAAAAAAAAGAAAAAAGAACATAAAAAATCTATCAAGGACAGAGGCAAAAGAAACGACAGATTTACAGATTTCTGAAACTTTGATTATCTCATAAACAAGGCTCTCATTATGACTATAACAGATTTCTGAAACTTCGATTAGCTCATAAACAAGACTCTCATTATGACTATAATGGATCAAAAACACCTGCCACCCGGAAGAAACTTAAATCAACATCAAGATATGATATGAATCACGCAATGCAAATTTAATACAAGGGATGCAGTATACCAGAAACCAAACTGAGTCCTACTGGTAAAAGGGGTGTCCAAAGTGAAAATTTTGGAACCCCCAAATTTTATAAATATGGATTTCTCATTCTGATCCTAAGGTTTACAATACTAATAAATCTAACTAATGTAAATGATAAAAAATGACAAAAAGACAAAGAATTATGTTGTACTGATGTACATCTTGTTAGATACAGCAGCTGCAAGATGAATTGATGTTAAGTCAATGCCTGGGAAACTCGTGCAGTGGAAAGATCTCCATGTTATCTTTTGGCATCATGTACAAATTGAGGCGCTTATCCCTCACGTGCCCAGGAAATAGTAAGATCTATCAGCCATCCAACAATCCCTAGAGCGGCTCTAAAAATAAAAGCCCGGCCCTCTCCCAATTTGAGAGGGAAAAAATGAAAGAATCACAATTAAAACGTTAGCAGCAAGAGGTGGGCACAAACTACAGCAAATAGACGCCTTCAACTGTTCTGCAGGGAATCACGTAACCGACGACAATTTTGAGTCTTCTGTTCTATTAGGTCGGCACATGCAATCTGGGCATGGAAACGAATATGGAGAGTCATTTGGTCTTTTGAGCTCAATCCCTTTGGAATCACTATGAGATCGCATATTTTGCATTTGCCTCTTGAAGCTTCTCCACCTGGAGACAAGGCAACCAAAACATAATTAAATAGGTAAGATAAAATTAATGACAGATAATCAAAAGCAAACTTAAACCTGCACACAGGATATGAATATCCAATTATGTGATTATGATGAGATAATCATGTGAATGCTATCAAGATCTGTCTCAAAACTTCAGCTACACTGACCGCTATTAATGATTCCATAAAAATAAGCCAGAATCAAAAGCTCATTTCCTGATTTTGTGGAAATAATATATGGTTCTCTTCATTACATCAAAGCTCCAATAGACGTAGCTTTGCAACAATAACAATACATTAAAATCTATGTTCCTTCGTTGTGCAGAATATTAGTGACTAGTTGACTACTGGACTTTCTATATCCCAAGTGCACTATTAAACAAATTTATGCTCCTTTTAGTCTCTTGCTGTCAGTCAACCATTTTAAAAATGTAGCATTTATAGGTATGCACTATAGCATATGCAATTGATGTGAAATAAAGGCAAAAACAAAGCTAAGAGAAGACTTCATACCCAATATTTGGGTTATCAAAGATCAATGCCAACTTCCGCTTATCAGGCTTGATAGTTCGGTAATGTCCACCGTACAAAAATCTTCTATGGCCCAAAAGAAAATGGGGAAAGTTTCCACCTTGAGTCGTCACAAATACTTCACTGTGAAGACAAACAGTGTAGTCTATGGCAGCCATCCTGGAAGAATAATTCTAGAAGCAATAACTTAAATTAAAACTTGCTCTTCAAATAAACAAAATAATACTGCAAAGCAATTTTAACAACTAAATTCAAATCCTTCGGACCTGAAATGGAGCCAGCTCCTCCGCAGATGCAAGCATTTCTTTTGTTTGTAAAAGCGGAAACATTTCCAGCAAAGGAGCCATATACCTGTCAGAGTCATATATCTTTCCAGATGCTAAAAATATAGCTGTATTTTTATCAAAACCCATCCCTCGAAGCATCAAACCAACCTAATTAAGTACAAGATAATACAGACTCAAACAAGTGGATTAACAATTTAGAATATACATACGGGATTTAAGCATTCAAATTTGTAATGATGCCAAGATGAAAAAAATGAAAAATCATTTGTGTGCCTAAAAAGATTAGGTGGGCAAAAGGTAATGTTCGAAAAAGACCATAAAAGTCATTAATTAATTTAATTGTCTTAAGAGAATAGGACAAGGAGAGAACAAAAGCTAGACGTTAACGCATTTACTATCAATAATAGGTAAAGTTAGCTTCTTGATGTTTAAATCACCTATACAGAATAGATACTTAAAATCAAACTAGCAAACTCTTGTCCTAGGGTTTTGACATAAGCTATTAGGTTTAACATTCTGATTACTTAAGAATGTTTCAAAACACCAAGGACGGCACATGTTTCTAGACATTCAAATGCATAATTGTAAATACTAAAAGCCAATTCAAGAAAGAAAACATAAGAGGTTGTGTGGCACTATTTTTTTTTTTTTTTTCCCGGTGTGGATAAAGCGGCACTATTATCTGACAAAGAAAAAAGAAAGACACTGGATAGATGATGATCCAGTATAGGCTGCAATTATAGACTGCTCATAAAGAAGTAAACAAAACCAATGTCTTAAAACATGATTCGAGGAATTAAGAAATGAGCAAAGAAACACATAAAGGAGAAAACAAAGATAGCACCTCTAATGGAGTTAACGGACATTTCCCATTGATCCTGATTGCTCCAGGACTGATTACTCGACCAGGTTTGGTGAACTTCCCCTTCCAACCTCTTTCCCTAGCAGCATCCATATCTCTTTTTTCACTATTCCCACCATCATATACACAACAAGAGAAAGCAACCATATCCTGCAGAAGATCACTATGACATGTCATACAAATTTTTCCAAAATCTTATCTTTGCTTACCAGTAAGAATGCAAATAACTTCCCACAGTTTAACCAACCTCTTCAAAACGAAGATGCACAGAAATGTACTTGCCACCGTTGTTTACACTGCGTTCTTTCATTCTTGTAACCAACGTTTCACCCATAGTCAAAATAGGATTAGAAAATATTAAAGCTTGATAATTTGCCAGACACCTAAGCTGCTGAACTGCTGGAGGAGCATCAAAGGACAATCGATTTGCAAAAGGAGAAATCCTTATGATCCTGCATTCATAATGTGAGATAAGAGTATTAATGGTTAACAGTGCCTGGAAACCAACATGAAGAAAAAATAAAAGGTTAATGCACCTAACCTAAAAGATTTCACACAAATTCATGTACTCAGTTCACGAAATAGGAGGAAAAAGAACTCTTAAGATATTTCACTATTTAATATTAATTATAAAAATAGACAGCTGTACAGAACCAATGAATCACATATTTTACCAGATAGCTTTCCATATGAACAAAAAAAAAAAAAATCATTACAGAAAGACAGAATGCTTTTTAAAAAAATTTGGAGTCCTTGCAGTGATATCAAATGGCATTTCAAAGATACCTAAACTACCAGAACCACCAGCAGATTCATCTCATAAAGAAAGCAAGTGTAAAAATATAATGAAATCAAAGATGACACCTACACAAAACTAGTACATAAAAATAATAAAGTAAAACAGATTCAACTTATCATCAATGACCAAAGACCATTGAGAGACAAGAATTTCCAAAAGAATAAAACAGAAAGTATGGTAGCTCACTTTTCTTCAAGTAGCTTTGGCAAAACAGTATCTCTGTAGAACTGGATAGATGACCATGCTTTTATCCTAAAGTTGAACACATTGCTCATATTGTAGTCAAACCTCTCCATTATATACCCAGGAATCTTATTCACCACTCTTACATCATTTTCCAGCGTTTTAACAAAATAGTCTTCATCAAAAATTTCTCCAAAATTGCTGCACATGCAAAACCAGCATCAGAAAATCTATTATAATATCCATCAACTAAAAGTTATTACACAGCAACCAGTATCATCAGAACAATAACCAAATGAGTAATAAAAATTTTCTGACTTCATCCAAAGGTTTAAGTAATCCCCAGGAAAACTCTATTGAGTTGTTTTTGCAATGATTAACAACTGTATTAATACAAAGACATATCTTCAAATTGTGAACACACACAAACACATTCAACAATACAAGTGCTACATATGCACATATAAACTTCAATGATTAGTATATATGGATAGATGTCTATATATCTTTCAGTGTGCATATGCAGACACATGTAATAGAAGATCTTTTACAAATCAATTTGAAGAACAAGCAAAAACATGTTTCATATTTATTAGCAATCAAGACACTTCACTATGCACACATGTATGGTCAGAAACAATATGATGTGTCAGTGACTAAAGATGTTTGTGTGTGTGCTTGTGTCAATATGCATTACAAGTTACAATTATTGATACACCTTGAAGTGAAAGTCCCACATTACAACCAAAGAGGCGGAATAAGCTAATTCAACGTGTTGTTAATGTAAAGGGTTCCAAAGAGCCCAAGTATGCAATGTCATTAGCTAGTCCACTAAAAATCAAGTTTAGCCCATCCTGAAATAGGATCATAGCCATAAACACTATTTACAAGGTTATTGAGACCCTTGGAGTAATTTCAATCACAAGGAAGCACTGATTAATGAAACCAGTAAAAAACATTAAAGCTAACCCACCTAGGGTCTCTCCAGATACTGTGAAAATGGAAGTGGGGAATTACAAGGGTTGCATTAAGATAACCAGCTACAGCAACAGCATTGCATATCTGAAAGCATGAAGTCAACAACTGAGAATGCAAGTGGCATATATAGTATTTATGATGCCTGAATATTGATTAAATAAGAATAAATAATTAACGACAGGACTGCACAATTACCGATCCTCTTTGTTGATTCAAACCACCGTTTGCCTCAATATAAATATATCCATTGGACTCAGGTAAGCCTACAATAACAAGTCATAAGACACTTAGTCAAAACATACCCAAAGCAATCTGAGGACAAACATCTTGGAAGAAATAAACATGCCTGTAATGAAACCTAAGATTACAAATACATTATATACAAAACCTATATATACAAAACCTGTAATGAAAAAATAAAATGACTTCAGATTCTATATATACAAAACCTAAGAAGACCAAAACAAATACGTTATGCATTTTATTTTTCAAAATGAGTAAGGAAGAAAAGAAATAAGAAGTCAAAGCTTTGCACAACGATACACTGATGTGAGAACTTCTGCACAATGGATTTGAACATTGAATACAGAGAAATATGGAAGGAATTACCAGAATAGAACAAAGATGGCAGACTGCAGTTTAAATCAAAGAATAACAGCCACCAAAAAGATGCAACTATTCTAAATGCTAAAAGGTGAACAAAGAACCTCAATATTTCCAAATCTATAATAATGAGCAGGTCATTAGCAGAAAAAGGAAAAACACAAAAGAACAAATATAACGGGGAGCATGAAAGAAGATAATAACCATGATTCTGCTTAGCACTGTCACATTTGCATACCTCCTGAAGACCTGTTTATGCACGGTTTCCACTCACCAGCTTTGTAAGAGTGCTTCCATATAGTTGATATCTGCAGTAAAAAGTAAAATATTCAACAGACATGGATAAGTTCAATTTCATATGCATTACCAATTGCAATAAACTTCTGGTATAGCAAAGCAACTAAAAATAATAAATATTTCAAATAAAAAGTAAAATTTAGCATTCTCCAATCGCAATTAACTTGGACCCTATGAGAAAGCATCTGAAAAAATTTGCACAAGTAGACATGCATGTTCATTCTCCAACGTGAGTCCAGTGTGAGAAAACTATATCTATCCAAGGTTACTTAGAATATCTTACTTGGTGCTATAATCATAATATAATAAAAAAATCTCAAAACAAGCAATTGTAGTGAATCTATCCTGGATCAATGAAAATCATCACCGCTCTGTGAGAGGACTTAATTCTTTAAGTTTTAACAAATATAAATACAATTTACAGGTAAAATACATACAACACCCTCCCCCCTTCTTTTCCGACTAATTAGACAAGAAATTGGGAGTTTGACAGTCATATTGTACTAATTGAACACAAAAAAGAAAAGATAAAAGAAAATAAGGTACTAACAATTTTACGTTATAGAAGCAAACAAGAAGACCCAAGGCCATAAAGAGCAAATTAGATGATAGATTATAAAGGAACCACTTCATAGTCAGTCAACATACAGTTAATACATTGAGTAGTGACACCTAAAATCTTATTTTGCTCCTAAGCTAAAATTGCAAGATCAATGCAATGGAAGCTATGCTACTCGTACTCGGGTACGGGAGTCCTATAGACAAGGTTGTACGCTAGTGCAAAATGAAGACTATGACACGGGTATGCTAGGCAAAGTGGAAAAATTTGAGTAACACAGAATGGCAGTACTTGCAGTCTTTTTGCTTTCCAAAAGACTCTTTACCAACTATAACAATTCTTGGTATCCACCCGCATGCTTGAAGGTCTACTTCCTACATCAAGTATATGGCAACAGACTAAATGCACTAGGGTCACGATTGTTTACTTTCCAATAGAAGGACTTACTGCTCCTCTCACACTAGACCCTATGCACTAAATTACTCATCAAACCAAATTATTTTCACTAAAAAGCATTGACATATGAAGACCAGTCTGCCTTTCTTTCACAAATTATACAACAAAAACAAAAGTAGAAAGCCTATTCATAAAAAGCCAGCCAACATTCTAAGCACCATCTAATAAAAAGCAATAAACTCCGAGTGGAAAACACCGCATCCAAGAATCAGGATTCACACATTTATCAAGATTCCAAGCATTCCCCATTCCAATTTGACAATGAACGACTCCTTTTACTGTGTCCCAGCAGCTCCTTTCTAAAATCCAAACCAGCACTGAAACTTAGCTGATTCCATCAACATTTTGATAATCAAAACAAAGCCACTTTTAGCACCAACCCATGTTTTATTATCATTCCAGATCTACTCTCACCTATTCTCTGTTCTCTAATACAAGATTTTGAACTCAAATTTTTATTAAACTAAACGATTTATATTAACATCCAAAATTAGCAAAAAAATGCAATTGGAGCAAATAAACTGATAAAGAGAACCATAATTTAGCACTGTTTTAGCACTAAAACTAATCCCAAATTCAACAAAGAAAACCTTTTTCAATGTCACTATCAATTCCAATAAAAACTCAAATTATCATTAAAAGGATTCAACCAAAAAGAGAAAAAGCTTAAAAATTTTACATAGAAAAATAAATAATTTAAATAAATAAAGAAAAAAAAATTCAAGAAAACAAGAGATCCAAAATGGTTTTTCATAGTGCAACCGACTAACCGCATCAGCTGAAGAGTTATCGGACTCCATTTCGGGTCTGAGCTTAGCATAGAGCTGCGGGCTTCTGTAAACCGACCCGGGTGCAGCCCGGTGATGAATGACCGGAACAACATCAAACGACACCGTACCCATGTAAAACAACATCCCAGAAATGTAAAGCAACGGGGCAAATAGGAAAATCCCTTGTCGACGGAGGAGCAGCGAGAGAATCAGCCAGGCAACCCGCTGGGCAGCGGTTTTCGGGCCGGGTTGACCCGGTGGAAAACGACCCTGTTTTCGTCGGAGCCGGGGCGACCTGGAAAGTGGGGATTGCGGGGGTGATGGGCTGTTGTGTCCGCTACTTGGTATCCTAATTTTTGCGTGCATCTCTTTTTTTCTTCACATTATACAAAATTTTTCCCCCAAAAATTTAAAAAAAAATCAAACTTTTTTCTCTTTTTTCTTTTTTGGGTTCTTCTTTTCTTTTTTTGGAGGAGGAAATAGTGGAGCAGGAGGATTGTGTGTGTGTTTTTAGTGTGTGTTTTTGGTGAGGAAGAGGGAAGAAGGTGAAGACAGAAGGACGCACGTGACCTCAAAAGGTGGGCTATGTGATGGAGGAAGATGGTCACGTGCTGACAAAAATGACAGATGAGGATGATGCTGATGATGATGAATGATGGGGGGAAAGAATATTATAAATTGCTAAATGTTTGGGGTTGGATTGGGATAATGGGAAAGATATGGATGATTTGTTTGGTGTGTTCCTTTCTTGAAGTTGCTGGGGAAATTTTTGAATTTTCTGTTTTTTGTTTTCTTTTTGGGTACTTTTTTCTTGTGAGATTAGGTGAAGAAAAGAATCAAGAAGACAAAGGGTAGGAGAAGACTTTCAATTTAATTGAGTCCAAGTAAGAGACTATTTGCATGTTGTGTTTAAGGTAAATTTGAATAGTTATTATTCGATTTCATTATCTAATGAATTTCTGTTTGAATATTCATTATTTGAATCAAATTCGTAGTTGTTTTAGTTGAATTTAAATTGCAGATAGGAGTGGTTTAATTTTTTTAATCAATACTTTGCATATTTTTATGCTTACTGTTCCAAATTTAGGTTGAGATTTACAAAGTCGAGCAACACTAAATTTTTGTTAATTTTTTTTTTTTTTGAAGAAATTGTTAAATTTGCATTTAAAAAGAGATTCGTTTAAGTTTAATGTAATTTGTTAACGAACCAATTTCGAGTAAGGTCTTAATTGAGACAGAGCTTAGCTTTGATGTAAAATATTAGATTTCAAGACATTCTTATACGAGGCAAAAAAACACTTGTGGAGATTTTTCTTGCTTACATTCAAGGATTTTTTTTAGTCCGGAGGGAGGGGAGAAGCTGGTGAGAGATTGATTGGTCAAATGTACTCTGTTGTGGGTCTGAGATTCTTGTAGTACGAGGTACCCTTAACCGTGGTGAAAATGACAATGACAAGGGTAAAAACATTTAAGTACGAAAATGAAGTTCGATGTTTACATTTTTCAGCTATTCTAAAAAAAAAAAGCTATTGTTAACAATCAAAAGATTTTTTTTATCTTCTTGTAAAAGGCTTATTTTTTTTTTATCCACGTCTTTTATTTGAAAATTCTGTAAAAGAAGCACATTTTAAAAGCCACAGAATAAGAGATAAATGAGATAAGGAATTTACACTAGAATCCACATCTTTCTAGTGCAATTTCAGCTTTGGGTTATAGAACATGTATATCCAATCCTTACTAGTCTATATTAACGGCCATAAATAAAAGAATTAGTACTTTATATACTGACATTGTAATTTTTTATTTTTTATTTTGCATTAGTAGAAATGAATACACATAAAGAATCCTTTATTCGAATTTGAAATGCAATAAAAAAGAAAAAAATTACAACCTGTTATTTACCTACTAATAAAAAAGGAATTTATTTTTACACTAAAGATTAAATCAATCTATTGATTAATATAATGCAAAGCAAATAACATGAAACAAGTACACGCCTAAAGAGTATATATTATTTACATAATACATCCTCTTTATGAATTTTGCAAAACCTATATCAACTGTTACAGGATGCATTGTGCCAAGAAAAGGGATCGTATAATCATTAATATCGAGCAGTAGCCAATAGGAACGTCAAAAATGCTGCAATCCTCACGCACTATTACTTATGACAAATCATTATGTAATCATTATTTAAGACAGTCCAACTAGGCACCTAGGATTGGGGAATGCTGCTTAAAAACACACGGCCTCAAGACTATAGGTTGTCTAGAGTCATGAAAACTGGCTCTTACATACCGGAGAGATTGGGGAAATGGTGTTTGAAAACACAGCTTGAATAACTCAAAAAAAAAAAAAAAAAAAAACACACAGAGCTGGAATCAAGGTTGTCTGAAATTAGTTAATACGTGAAAGTGATATCACCCTAGTTTTCAGCCTATCAATCACTTCACAATTAGACTACAAAGTGCCAATTGGGCCATAAATGGTCGTGTAAAAATCTCCAGGGAAATGTTAGTTTTTTATTGAGCAAAGCCTTTCTTTCAATTGTTTTGCTTGTGTTCAATGCAAAACAGAATTTTGATTACCATTTGATGGCAAGTGAAGCAGGCACATGAGCATGCGGCTACATGACAGCTTGATAAATATACGGACACCAGCCCAACACGAAAGGCCTCCCATCACAAGAAGTTGGCAACATGTGCCCAGATCGATACTTTGTTTCCACCTTTTCTGACGCATATTTCGCCATATGTCACGCTGTGTCTAAATCCATTTCTAACATCTCTACCCTTAATCCCTTCAATTGGGAAGAAAATATATTAACACATCCGTGCTTTGCCATGTTTTGCAATTTACAGTCTGGATCTAGGCCTTTTCAGCCTCAACCAGACCCCCACAACAACCCAAGAAGAGGGGGCAGAAAAGCCCCCAGAGTAAGTTCAAATCATCACATTTGGCATCATAACTGCAAACTAGATTTTTACTTGAACGCCAGCAGAGCCAATTACAGCAGCAAACTTAAAGATCAATCAGCTAAGGGGAAATCTTGTACTCTAGTCTTGACTTGCAAATGCAACAGATTCAAAAATGATAAATCTATAACAGGAGATCAAATTTAGGAGTAGTGCAAGAAAAATGAATCCTGTCCAACTACTGAGTTCCAAAGCCACAAGTGAATATGTATCGTTCTTGTGCACCCTCAAACAACGCCAATTGCAAATGCAAGTAGAAGAGAGTGTTTGATGACCTTGACAACAAAGAACGTACACAATAGTCTTCCTCTGATCTTCCATATTAGTCTACTGTTATCTCAAGCATTGGCAATAAACCAACAAAGTCTCACAAACCCATCCCAGAAATCGTAGTAACTTTAGTAATCACTGACTTCGGAGGTAATTCAGAAAAACAGTAGTTCTCTCTGTCGCTTCTTCAAAAGATTGCCACTCGGCTCCATCAAATTAATAGGAGAGAATAAAGGAAACATATCATTAACAGAATGTTGCAGAATGACTCAATTTCACCATGATACTAGTTTCGAGTTTACAGTTGTACACTATAACCATGGAACAATACAAGAAAGTGGGGAAAAACAAGCAAGCATATTCTGTCCGCCACTTCAATAAATAAAAGATCCATACAGAAGCACGATGCTGACAATACAACCGGGCCTCTGCTTCACATCAGATTGAGAATTTGATCCAAAACTTCCTTATCATCCAATTTATTAGAGAAAATAAAGAAAACATCACTAACAGAATGTTGCAGAATCACAATCAGATTTTACACAATAATAACGGATTCAAGATTTTACAATTCTACAGTATAAGCATGAAAGAACAGACGAACATGGGGAAAAGCAAGTAAGCAAATTCTGTCCGCCACTGAGCTGAAAGACACCACACAGAAGGCCTTTGCTCACCCATCACAATGGGAATTTGATCCTCAATGTCCCTATCCCCTTTGCTTCTTCCTTTCCACCCCGTCCCCTTCAAATAATTTCGAAGAAAAATGCTAACTAGCAGCCACCTCAGTTCTAACATCCTAGTTGAGCTAACAAAACCGTTCCATCTCACAAGAAAATGGGAAGAGAAACCAACTATTACATCTCTGACTTCAACAATATCACAGTAAATCAAGCTACTAAATTACAAGCACAGCCATTGCATGAAAACCGACTCTCTTACAGCTATTCTGAGATTAGTATGAAAAACGAGATACAAATAAAATAATCATAGTACGATTCAATTAGCGTAAAGCAGAATCAAAATTACCCAATTTCAATTTCAATACCAATAACCAAAGATTAAACTCATAGAAAAAAATCGAACAAGCAAAGAGAAGTGGAAATCAACAGACCTTCACTTAGTCACTGGATTAATAATTAAAGTAACACAGTCATCTCCAACAAACAATCACATGACTAAAGAGTTCCACTTAGAAATACCAAACTCGAAACACAAAATCCTCTCATTTCAATAATTAACCTCAATGAATCAAGGCTTATTAATCCCTCCTCCACTAATCAATCATGAAGTGTCCCCAAGATGTCCTCATCCCTATACAAATGATACCTGCACACACCACACAAATTAAAAATTAAAAGACATAACTAACTAAATAAATAAACAAACAAAAACCCACAATTTCTTTAATCCAAAATAACCCAAAAACATTTTTTAAAAAGAAATACGGCACGTACTCTTTTTCACCTAACTTGACTTGAGTACCACCATATTCAGGCAAAAGCACAGTATCACCTTCTTTAACAGCAACTGGAATCGTATTCCCTGCCTTATCCTTCAGCCCTGGCCCCACTGCTACCACTTTTGCTGAGTTTAGCTGCAACAAATTCCCCATCCAACCGATCCAAAACCCAACAAAAATCAGCACAAATTTCACCCCACAATAATTTTTCCCTTGTACTCATCAAAAACCCAACAACAATATCATATATTTGACAAATAAAAAAAGTCAAGAATTTGACAAAAATGCAAACTTTCCATTAAGCCCATAAAAACCCAAGAAGAATTATCAAAAATTTGACAAAAAGATTACACTTTTTAACTTTTTTATTATTTTCTCGGGGGGTCACCTTGGCGGATGCCTCTGGGAGAAGAATACCGGCAGTGGTTTTGGAGGGCTGCACCAGCTTTTCAACAAGAACTCTGTTGAGCGTTGGAATCAAACGCCTGGCCATTTTTTTGTTGAAGAAAACAGAAAAAAAAGTCAGAAAAATTATGGGTTTTTTGTATGTGGAAAATGGGAAAAGGGGGTTTAATAAAGAAATGAAAAGAAGGATTTGAAGAGAGTGGTAGAATGTTCTAGGCTTCTTGGAGAGGGGTTTAGGGTTTTACAAGGGTTTATGCTATGTGCCAAATAATGAACATGGACATAGGATATTGGGTTGCGAGAGATTGAATTGAATATATTGCGTTGGGCTCTGACGAGAATTGGCCCAAAAGGATTTTCAAAAAATAAGTGAATTTTTTTTTTAACTAAATTGAGAAATACCAAAACAAAGCTTCTGTATATTGATCTTTGTTTTTCGGCCTTAGGTAATGATCAGTTTTTAATGACAAGTTTACTCGAACGATTAGACGTCGAATTAATAATTGAAGACGCATATTTGATTTCAAATTTGTGTTTAACTATAAGAAAGTTTCAGTTATTTAACCATTAAATAAATATCACCAGAGTTCTAGGAGTAATGCAAAAGTATTAGATCGTTGCTCATTCGAAGGAAAAATTCGATTAATTTAAATCTCAATCCACCAAATGCTATTTGGCTTTAGATTATGTGCTTTTTGTGAGGTTAAAGTTTTAAAAAAATCAGTAGAAAATTACTTTTGAGCTTTTGGAAATGGAAAATGGTATCCCCCATTCCATTTTGTACTTAATTTATTTTCTTTGCTTTGTCTTCCAAGGGTTGCAATTTGAACCAATTTTTGTTGTAAAATCTGCCCTTTGACATGGACAGTGACGAGCTTTATTTTACAACTATGCTTTGTGGGCTGGACATTTCCTTTATCAAACCCAAGTGGAAGGTTGAAGTTTTAACCACTTAGTTTGAGCTCAACCAAACAAAAGGACCACTCTAGGCCCAATGAAATTCCACAAACTAAATTGCTTGTTGGATTCATTTGCAATGTAGAGTTGTTGGTAACATTTCTGGTGCTTTATTTTTTGCTTTTATTTCTAAACTTGGCATTCAAATATGCTATAGCATATTTTTGAAAGAATACATACTTACATTAACTAGTTTGTGGAGAACGAATAGAGAGTCAAGCGATTAGAGCTCTATGACTCTACTCAGAGGTCGGGGGTTTGAATCCCACCATGCCAAATTCTCCTTCCCCATGTAATAGTATAGGATTATAAAAAAAAAAACAAAAAAAAAAACTAGTTTGTGTTACACTAGCAAGGCAACCTATGAAAAATGGGAAAAAATTATCGTTCGTCAATATCACGTATCATAGAGTGTTCTGTTATTGTGAGATCAAAAATATTTCACAATTTTTTTTTTAACTATGTGTAACGAAAGTAAATAACATAATGTTTTCAGAAAATATAACCATAGCTTGTTCTTCCATCCTCATATAACTTTCGACACGTGGCAAGAATTTCCATTAATGGACTAGATTTTATTATCCAAATAAACATCGTTAACCAAGATTAACACGGAAAACCTACAAACTCTCGATATAAATTCATCAATAATTCCATAAAATTGCACCTTTTCTTCATTTCTAGTCTTCAAAACCTGCTATCATTCTTGATTTTGACGAGCTTTCATATGTACTTAATTGAATCGGACATCTTCATTTAGATATCTTATGCACTCTTGGAGTTCTTGGATGGAATATGCCACGTTTGAGTCGCATTACATTATCTTATTTTACTGTATATAATGGGGACTACAATCTGGTCTATAGTGTTTTCTTTATATATATATATATATATATATATATATGTGTATGTATGTATATAACCCTTCTACAAACATGATGACTAAAAAAATTCACTACTTCTTTGTAGTGAATAATTACAGTTTTGGTTTAATAATGTGAAGTTAATTTTCAAAAATTTAGTCTATATTTTTTTAAAAAAATTGCACACACGTTGTGTGTACCCTTAGCACTGCTGTATACGAAGCCTGAGACTTGAAAAAAAATATGTTTAAGGCCCGAAAATGCAGTCATTTGTTTTCTTGTTTCATTATTCTGCTGGAACGTGCTTTTGACAAATAAAAAATGAAAACTACAATTCTACTTTATTTAATAGTATTTTCTTTTTCTCTTTTGGGCATCTTGCTCTCTTTTTAAACTGATTAACGGGTATAGTTTAGATAATAAAATATTGTTCATTGATGAAATTTCTTGCGACACGTTAATAATCAAAGCGTGCAATGAGGTAAATGGAGGAAAGGGTGTGATGGTTGTGCACATCCCAAATTAAACCACCTCCCTTAACTCATTCTTCATTTACTATATATACATCGTTATGTCTTCCAATTTTTCCATAGTGAACAGATATGCATGCTGCAACTTAACCTTCATAACTCCTTAAAATGAAAATTAGCCTCCATTGTAAACTGAAGGGTAAATTACTAATAACCCCCCTTTAGTATCGGCTTTGACTATATAATCCTCCTATATATTCGATATAATCACATAACTTCATGTGATTTTATAGGATGTGAAAAATGGACGGAATCAATACTCCATCACAGAATATTCTCAAAATATTCTGAATCTCATCCTACTGATGCAAAATATTCCGTTACGATGAATGAATTATACACCCCTGTTGTGAAATATTCCATCCTATTTCCATATTTCATAAAACTACAAGGGGTTATGTGTTTATATTGAAAATATAGAGAGTTACATGGTTAAAGCCGATACAACAAGGGTTATTAGTAATTTACCCTAATCTAAAAATTACTTACACTAGCTTATTTGGACGTTTGAAAGAAAACCTTTCGAACGTTATGTTGTGATAACTTTCAAGCAAAATGTGTCATTTTTATTCTCCATTAGCATAATCACATTTCTCCGGGGATGTCCTGGTAGAAGGAACCTAGGAAGGCATAATGAATGTCCCTGTTGCCAAGGCAAAATCCTCCCTCAAGACGAGCCCAGATATATTTTTTGTGTGCTCACTACTCAGTGCATGTTAGAGAACAGTGGTTCATCTGGATAAAAAGAATTACATTGAACAAAATATTTAACAAAAACAATTTAGAAGCAATTCAAATCTTCAATGCCAAACCCAATGTCATGCTAAGGAGTTACTACCTTCCATTTACACTTTAATAATTTTTATTCTAAGTGTGATGATAAGTATGAACACGAGGTGAAAACTCTTTATTACTGGCACTGGTAAAATGACATCTATACTAATCAAGAAGATATATAAGGGAACATATAGTTACAAGTCATGAGATCCAATTGAAAGCCACTCAAAAACCTCACTTTAAGAACCACAATAACACTGTTAAGAGAGAGGGTGATTTAACGTCAAGCTATTGATATCCATATTATACCTCTTCCCACCACTTATTTTGCTTACAGATTCTAGCAAAAAGGGGTCTCTTATGCTGTCTGCTTTTGAAATACGGTTGAAATTCTTCGGACCACTTCCTCATGTAATCATCTTTCTTGTTTTCAATTTATCTCTTCATAACTTTCAAAATCACAAAATCTAAAACAAAATGATTATTCCAAGACAAATAAAAGTTTTGGAAAAATTTTCAATTGGATTAGCATTACTTTGAAATAATAATTGTAAATCTTCTCTAAACACATTATTCAATCATCTTTTATATTACAAACAACCTTCTTATCTCATACCAGCCACAATGTAGAACATGTTACAATATTATTCTTCAGGAAAAAAAAAACTAAAAAATGCAATCCAAAATGGAGCCAAACAACTAATGAAACATGAATCATAACATATTTTTACTCATATTTTTATTGATGGGAACAATTAAGGGATCGGCCCCCTGAGATTTGGATGGTCAATTTTGATGCTGGCTCAGGTGGGCCTGCATTTCCACAATTAATAATCCTTTTATGGTCGTTGACTCTCAAGAATCTCTAGGAAGTTTCTAATGCTCATGAACTACATAGTTTTGCTAATCATCTACATTCCATATATATCAGAATTTCCCCTTTAAATGGGAACCTCAATAATTGCATTTCATGACCAACAACACGTTTAGAGGTGCAACTAGAAATCAACTAGCTAGAGGCCTCACCACGTTGAAGTGGCTCATCATTCTAGGCTGAATCAGCAAGCGAAAGTCCAATGTCTTTCTGATGTCTGAATCCAAGATGTCGTCCGATTTGTGCCACATTTTTAGTGAAGCAACTAAACAAATCTAGTTGTGATGCAAGTTCATATTTTTACCACCCATTGCAACCATGCACGTTTCTTTCTCTCAAAACTATGCCCCAGTGGAAATTTCTGGTAATCATGAGAGTTGAATAAGAATTTGATTGAACGTTTTGATCAAATTTCTACTGAATACTTGAGTGTGAGTGTTGATTGGTGACCCATTCATTTTTATTGGCTTAGACTTTCTAAAATTCCAAAACCGTCATCATTTGATCTAATTAAGGATTTCAAATATTAACCCACTCATCACCACATGTTATCTGGAGAAACATCTTACGGTCCCATACGTGGACCTTGTGATATAAAATAGTGTCATACAAATATAATGATGTATGATGATGTAAAAAAATAATAAAAATGTTTATATTACTTTATTTTAAACGATAAGGTCCATAAGTAGGGTCATGAACCGAATCCGTTTAAGAATTTTTCCTAGTGGAGTTCCCCTTTTTTTTTTTCTTTAAGAAGAAGCAAACAGTGGAAGTGTTTAATTGGAACCTGGAAACGTGATTACATTAGTTCTAAGTTCTAGTTACTCTACTCTTCAGGATGGAGGGGATTTGTATTGTTATGAATCAATTTTTTACAAATATAAGAGATGACTGTTCATATCATCGAAGTGGGCGTGCCGGAGTGGTTATCGGGCATGACTAGAAATCATGTGGGCTTTGCCCGCGCAGGTTCGAATCCTGCCGCCCACGAACATTCCTTCAATTTACTTTTTATTTTCCACCTATTTCTCGATGTTTCCTTTTAAATAATATCCTTCATCTTCCCTTTCCCAAATTAATATCATGCACATATATGACATATACTTAATCATTATTTCTCATTTGGAACAAATTGCATAGTAAATTTTCAGATAATTCTCTCTATAGAAACATAAAAGCACACCATAATACAATTTCATTCAGGCATCGATTTAAATTTAATTCTTAATAACAAATGATATACACTTTTAAGTTAGATGACAACCATGATGGAACCCTACGGGGAGGTTTACAATCAGTTAAGATTAAATTATTTTGTTGTGTAGGTCAAATTACGAGTACTAATTGCTATTTTACTTTGTGATGGGAAAATGAGGGATGTCATACTTAAAAGTTATATTGTATCAGTTCTAATATAATCAAGAATTTTACATTTCTTTTCCATGATTCTCAAGGGAATACAAAGAAAGTGGGTAAGAATCTTATGTTGATTACATTAAAATTTTGAAATGAATGTGTAACTTTTACTAGCAATGAATAGAATGATAATAATTTTAAAAAGATATAATAGGGTACCACATCGAATAAATTAAACACGTATTTAAACCACTGAATAAATCTCAAAACGAGGATTGATTAATCCACTTTAAAAAGGGGATTAAAAAAGGTATATAACTGGTTAAAAAAAATGGTAAAAAAGGTTCAGAAGAAAAGCTAAGAAAACAGATGCTTTTTGGAATTCACCACTTTTAGATGCAATCATGCATATGATATTTAATTAATGGCACCTTTCCACTTAGGAAATACTAGTGTTCCCTAATGCTTATAGAAAAGGAACTTCCATCTAGATGCAAGAAATTTACTAATTGAGGGTTTTGCAATAAAGTATTTTTTGTTTCAAATTGTGGAACTTAATCAAAGCAAACCATGCACTATCCTGTCATGCGGTGAGTGCATTAGAACCATGCCGGTAGGCCATTTTAAGAAGCTGAGAGTGGCTAGATCATTGGCCATTTAAGTACGAAGATATGCATTCTCAGAAGTTAGAATCATGATCCTTTCTCTTCTTTTTCAATCTGCCTTTTATCCCTTGTTTTTGGATCAACTCAGCTTCCTAAGTTTTAAATGGTTATATATAGAGTTTTAAGGTGAAATGAGATAGCAATTGGATTAAATATATGTCAAATGTGCACAAAAAATCAAATTAAGCCAAGTTACACAGAAACTAATTGAACGTTGTTTTTGTTGTGTACGCCGTCGGGTATATAAAAATTCAAGATAATGAATTTTTTTAATGATTAAGTTCTACCATGTGATATCGAAGAGAAATGTTCACAAAAATCCTACACAAGTTTCAAAAACCACTTTATATCAATATTATTATTTTCTCTAGCCTTAAGAGCTCAATTTTTGTTAAATTAAATCCAATTGAATGAGACGCAGAAATAAATAAGAATAACATTATTAGAAAAGGCGACAATTAATTTTTCTTCAAAAAGTAAAGAGGTGCATTTTGATCATAATAAAACCCATTCTAACTACTACTATATCAATTCTTACTTGACTACTATATCAAATGGATGCAGTTATAGTTCGTGCCTGCAATAGTTTATGAAGCTAAGTTTCAATTATCTGTACCAATGTTAAATGCTTTAGGAAGTTTTGAAAAAAAAAATCTTTCTCTTAATGTTCATTTACATTGATAATTTTATTAAATAAAATTAAACAATCATATAAAAAAAGTCAAATTCTATTTTAAATTTAATTGATAACCTATTGCAACTGAAAGGAAAAACTTCATTAGATGCGTGCTTATTTTAATAAGGAATATTTAATTGAATATCTAATTACGATAACTGAATATATGCTAGAATTCATGATCAATCAATTATTCATGGTGCAAAAATTAAATATAAATATTACGACACAAGGTATGAGATTAAAAAAAAAAATTGATTCTAAATATGCAAGAAACATGTGAAAAGATAGTGGCATGAAAAATTAATGAGAAATAAAAGGAAACACAAAGAAATAAAAAAAACCTTTAACTAGTTTTTTATATTTTGATTATTAGAATTCTTGATATAAATCTGACATATATTCAATTCAATTTTCATTTAGTTTCATCTTAACATCCTAACTATAATTATTTAAAATCTATGGGACCATACTAGTTCAAACATCAATACTGGGTACACAAAATACAAAATCAAAACTTTTGTTTAGTGTCAATTAGATTTTGGTCTTTAGCAATTGTTGAACTTATACTAATTATTTTTTCAACCTAAATTATAAACATGATGGACTAGATTGGGTTTCTCTAAAATTTTTGGGACTAATTTGGCCAACATAAGGGACCAAAATTGCATTTCTCCATTCGTTTCATAAAGGATTTTTCTCCTGGTAAAATACCTCAGTTTTTAATCAAACACTACTAGATTTGAAATAAAATTTTTATTTTCTAAGAGTGATGAGATTTTAGAAAATTATTTCAAGGAAAATAAAAAAAGACCTAACCTCAGCTAAATTTCAAAAGAAAAAAAGAAAAGAAAAATAAAAACAAAGAGAAAATGGCAACCATGAGAAGGATGACCAACGTCCTTTTCCTGTGTCCACTACTCCTCCCTCTTTGTCTCCTCTCCTCCAACGGGCAAAAAATTGAATGCTTGGCCGCTTGTTAACGCCTGTTTCTGACTAATACAACACACAGGACACAATACACAACACACACTACTCTTTCCTTAAAACTCTTTTAATCTCTCGCGGCTCACAGCCATCTGAAATATCCGGGACTTACAATTTGAAAACTTTTTATTTGGAATAATTTCACAATTGAAATAAAAAGTTAGCAGATAGATGACTCAAATTGAATACACGTTTGCCTTATTGATTCAATCTGCACTGTTTATTGTCAAATTGTCAAAAATAGCACTTGTGAGGCCCTCTGCCATTTGGAGTCCCACAACTTCTCTTCAATCTCTCAACTACTTTCCTTTCTCTAGGCTATCCCACTTATAATCGCCAAACTCTCTTGCCTCTCTCTTTCTTACAATTCACCCAATTCACTAGTACACGCAACACTCTCATTTCCACAAATATTTTGTCTCACGTACACATTTACATTTAGAACGCGCTCAATCTCAACCATGACCAATATTCATCACCATTTTCCACCTTGATTAAAACTCTGATTTCCTTTATTATTACCAATTCCATCATCAGACCCTCAGATCATTCGCATTACCATCAAAGTTTCCTACTTTCAGAAAAAAATAAAGAAAGGAAAAGAAAAGAAAAGAAATAAAAGAAATCAAAAGAAGAAAGAATTGACAATAGAGAAATGAAGCTTATCAGTGCTGTTACTGGAATCGACTATTATCACGGTGAAGTTCCCTTATTCCCTTTCCGTTAATTTCCATGATTTCATCCTTTAATTTGACATTTTCGTCACAATATTTTCTTGTTTTCTTAAAAGAAATTAGCGAGCAGGAAACTTTCTTTTATTGATAACTCATCAAAAATATAGTTTTTACAACTCAAATGAGCAATAACCACAAATACAAAGTAGAATGGTAGCTAAAAAATGATATCAATTATATCTAGCAAAAAATACTATTCCCTCTATCCCATTTTTTCTGTCATAATCTATATTTTATATAGCTTAAGAAATCTGAATTTTGATTATGACAACTCGGGGGAAAAAAACCTTCCATCTATACCTATAAAATTTAAAATTTGAATGGTTATTTATTACTTAGTATTGTTTTATAACCTGCATAAAAGGGATAAGATAAGAAAATACTTATTTGATTTTTTTTTATCAATCAAAACATGGCACATATTACATGGTGTACAAAGATAGGAAACATGGCACATAAAATGGGACGGAGAGAATATGATCGAAGTTTCATTCTAAAGCTAAATTTATATTTTCTCTAGTTCTAGCTATTTCTCTCTATTGTTCTATCATTTGCTACTAGGGATGTAAACGAGTCATCTCAATCTCAAATATCACCACACTCAAGCTTGACTCAACTCATAAATGGTATATTCAAGCTCGAGTTCGAGCTGAATGAATATGTAATTTTATCGCTCGAGCTTGATGAGACGTATTTGGAAGAGCTCGAGCTTAGTTTGAGCTCGCTTAAATTATTTTTGTCTTTTTTATTTTTTTAATATTAAATTAACTAAGGACTAAGATTTACTATTCACAATTTTGAGGGGTCAATGAATGTACAATAAAAACTTGGGGATGAAATATAAACATCAGAAAGTTACACACCAAACAAAATTACTTTATAGTCCTTAAACTATATCTAATTTACAAATAAAAGTGGTCGTGCCAGTGGTGGTGTTTCATCATAAAATTATATCATGGGCTTATTTTTTCGTGTAGACTACGGATCTCAAGTCAGATTTGCATAAACATGACAAAAAATGGACAAATCTGAATTAAACTTTTTGGTCAAAAATGGAAACATCTATCTCAAACTAATATCAAAACTTAAACATTTTTTTACACAATTGGCTTAATCTATACATCATATGGTAATGAAAATCTAAGATAAAAGAAGGCCAAATATAGCCATCAATAGAACAAAAAAATATGATGGGTAGCCTTGGAAGAGCAGTTCAGATCCTCAGTGCCAACTTTTCCAGTGCCACCCCAGTGCCATTCATCAGGGATTGCCACCTTGCATTCACACTAGGATAGTTATCTAATTAATCTCAAATGTGATAAGTGTGAATGCAAGGTGGCAGTCCCTGGTGAATGGCACTGAAGTGGCACTGGAAAAGCTGGCACCGAGGATCTGAACTGTTGGAAGAGATTATGATGGAGAGGAAGAGACGATAAAAGATATTGAGATTTTTTTTCTAATCTACTTGCAAAAAAAAAAATAGAAAATAATAAAAAAATTAAAAGAATGGATGAGAAAAGATGGAGATAGAAAGAGGAGAGAAGATGCGGATGTACAGAGAAGAAGATGGAGATAGGAAGAGGAGAGAAGATGCATGCAGATTTGTTGAAAAGAATAAAGAATAAAAAGAAAATATGAAAGATCGAAGGAAAAAAGATAATATGAGAGAGAATAAGTAATTAAAATAATGGAAAGACAATGAAAGAAAATGAGTTTAATAATTATCCATGTTATTAATTATTTTTATTAATAAAACCACCAAACTGTCCCTCATTTATTTAAGGATTAAAGAGACAAAATGATGTAATATGCATAAAAGTATAGATATTTTGGTAATTTTGCATGTATAAAAAATTAATTAAAGATACACGCACAAATATATATATATATATATGTATGTATGTATGTACGTATGTATGCATATGTATATACGTATAGATGTATGTTGGAAAAGCTTGATGAGCACTCGAGCCCAATGCTAAAGTGCTCGAAATTAGCTTATCAAGTTTAACAAGTTAGAGTCAAACTATTGACCTAGTTGCTCAAAAGCTATTGGCGAGCAACTTGGGTCGTTAGATTACTAGTAGTTCGATTTGTTTATACCCCTATTTGCTAGCGCATGAACATCTCTGTTCGTCAACTTGTGAGCAAGTTAACTTGCTTACAATCCTATCTTCTGCAATTGTCTAATCTCATGATTAAGTGTTCCATTTGTTTGCGAGCTCCATAAATTCTGTGCTATGGATACAAGTACTTTGGTAGCCTTAGGAACATCCCAAAGCAATAAGCAATTTATGCAAAAATATTAAGTATATAGAGGTCCACAAGAGTACAAGTGATCATATTTTATCTTTTTTTGTCATTATTTCTGACTTGTATGAGCCTATAAACTTGCCTTCTTAGTTGGATACATCCATATCTAAGGCAGTTCATAGATACTGGTTTAACTCAAAATTTCTGACCCTTTAGCAAAATATCCTTTTCTCGTAAAATCCATAGCATCTGTAGCCTGCCGGACTTTCAATATCTCCATGGGGTAAAAGAGCTTCAAAAAGAACTAACAAAAATTTTTAGGGCCCAATGTGTCCATTATGCATTACATAAGAGAGAAAACTATACCAGTCTTAGTACTATTCACTAGTATCGAGAAAAATGTAAGGAATAAAAAACACTAGCAACATTCGAAACATTGGAGAAGAAAAGAAAACTTTCAAAAACTTGCAACTCAATCCCTCAATTTTCTTCTGTTTTTGTTTTAACAACCAAGGTTTCAAAACCCTTGATTTGACCATCCTAGTTAAGTTTGAATGATTTCAATCCCTGGGATTAAAAATGTCAAAATCGCTTTAGCGAAGATTCAATTGAAGTTTTATTCTGCATATCTTAGACTTTATTTACCTCACTTAAATATATATTAGGGATATTTTAACTTCAATAATCCAATTAATATTAATGAGCTTTTTATTTCTTTTTTAGAAATCATTTAAACCCATTAGTTAGTATCGTAATAATTAAATTAAGTTCAGAAGATTCATATTTAATTTTTAATAGTAAAATAGTTTATTTGGTAACTTCTTGTGTTGGATAGTTTTTGTTCACCAAGGGTTGGTTATGAGTACAATATTTGTTGGTCTAGTTTGATAGAGAGTACTTTTGAGTCTTTTCATGTTATTAAAGATATTGTGAGTTTATTTTATTCTTTTTTCCATATATTTTGTGTGATTGTTTTCTCTCAATTTTGTATTTTCTGTTGTTGATATTTAAACGCCTAAATTAAGTGACTTCTATAATTAGTATCAAAAGTAAGTTCTATAATTAATATCAGAATCAGGCTACAAAGTTAGTCTTGAAATTTTTCAATGGAAAGTTAGTTTACCTTAGTCTTGATTTTTTTTTCAATGGAAAGTTAATTTACCAGGCTACAAGGTTAGTCTTGGGCTTTTGTTGGAATTATTGTACCAGGCTACCAGATTAGTCATGCGGTTTTCTAATTGTCAGAGCTAGGGAACAAGGTTTACCCCAGAGTATTCAGTTATAAGAATTAGATCACAAGGTTGGTTCTCGGATATCCCACGATCGATGATTATACCATAAATTGAGATTGATTATCAGTGTTGGGATGAAAACCAGTGAAGGATCCTGTTAGAATTGTTGATTATTACAAAATTGTAGAATTAAAGAATTAATTCATTTATCAGTCAGGAAGGCCAAATGAATTCCAAAGTGAGGGAAGAATAATTTATATATCCAAGAAATTAATTTTGTGCTGTTATGATGAATAAATTTAGTCAATCGTGAAAATTTTAGAATTTTGCGTACTTGTTTTAGAAGTCAAGGAAGAATAAAATGGCAGAAAATAATTAAAAAATATCTCAAACAATATGATTTAAGTGATATCTTTAATAGAGATTCAATCTATCGTTTATCAGAAGAAATTTGAAAAAAGAAGAAAAATTATTTTTCAAGATTATGTTCAAATCAATGAGTGGAAAAATATATTAAAAAAATTTTCTTTATTATTAGGTACGCTACATAATTTGAAGAAATATTTATTTGAAAACAAGTCAAGTTCTGCCAATTTTTATGAAAAACCTAAATTTGGTTATTGGTGGAATTGATGAGGATAAATTCAGTAAAAATGTTCATTTAAATTTTGATATAGCCGAAAATTTTTATTTGAATACACTATTTTGGGGTGATTATAATGAAGAATTTGTCAAAGGGGAAATTGTTAAATTGGTAGAGAAAGAAGAAAAAGTTATGGATGAAAGTTTTTTTTTTTTTTTTTAATCTGGGACTCTCTCAATAGTGAAAAAAAAAATCGATGCTAAAATTGGTGATGTTAGGTTGATGACTCAAGTTTCTTTTAGATTCAAAAGCAAACATCAAAAACAAAAGTTTGAAATTTTTATTTTAATTAATTTAGAAAAAAAATGGGGAGTGAAGACAAGCAACTGAGACTTGTCCAATGTATGCTAACCAAAAAAAAAAAAATTTGTTCTTGAGATGTGCCATAAAGATTTTTCAAAACATATTTATTTCTTAAACTTATAAAGCAAAAATATTACTCCAAATTCTTAAAAATCTATTTGATGTATAATTTAACTTAAGCATCTTTAGAAAACAAACAGAACATCAGCATGTGTACTAGTTGAACAGATTTTGCGCTCTTCCTATGCCTCATTCTAGCTTTGATCTTCATTCTAATCCGCATCCATGTATTTTTGTTAGCTTAAAACTCAGTCTAAGGTTAGAATGAAATAATTATAAATTCCTTTTAGGAAGGTTAAATTGGTCACTAGTGTTGGGAGCCAATGTCCAAACAGATATCTTTTCTCATTAAATTTAGAAGTACATCTAATGATGGGAATCCTAGAAGAAGTACATTTAATTTCAGACATCCATTCATAAAATTCATAACCAGCTTAAAGAAGTGCATCTATTCATAAATGAAGAAAGATTAAGAATGTTCTTACAGGCATACTTTAATTAGAAACTTAATCTCTCTACTATTTGCCTGTCAAATACGTTATGTCACAAATTGTCCCATTATCCACCTTTTACGAAAATGGAAAGAGTGACAAAATCGGAAGTTTTACCCTAGTCACCTATATTATATTCAAGTATTGAAAACTTTGTTAACTATTAGGAAATGATAATAAATCATAGAGATAATAATTTTTTTTAGCACCAAGCTTCACAATGTTTATGTACCTTTCTTGCAGGGTCGTGATATTCATGTCACAACTTTCTCACACTTTAATTTATAGTTTCTTATGGGCCTAATCTTTATTTATTAAAGTCCTTAAAAAAGAAAATCTAATGAGCATTCAAAATTAAAATCTTGCACACAAGGGACAACAAATGTGCTCACGCCTACAAAAATTATCATTCTTAACAAATTTTGCACAGATTTGTCAACTTTTTTTTTTTTGTTAAATAGAAGGTCAAGCGATTAGAGCTCTATGACTCTACTTCAGAGGTTGGATGTTTGAATTCCACCAACATCATTTCTCTCCCCCCAATGTAATAGTATAGACTTGATCAAAAAGAAAAAAAAAAAAAAAAGGTTCTTGCTACCAATCATGCTTGTTTGGGATTACAACTAAAGCCGTTTTTTCTTTTTGGTAGAAAATAGTTTAGCAGAAAGGGGAGATCACGAAGATCACCTGTTTCAAAGTGAGAGCATGTTACCGACGCATTTTTATAAAACTGTTAGCCTTTCCAAGATTGTGTTCGGTTTACATACTGCCATAATATGGGCTACGGGTCATCCATATATCTTTCAATCTGTCACCCTCTATCGATTGGTCAAGTACCGATTTTTGTTCAGGAGCGGTCTTTTTGAAAGTTGATTGACTCTGGGGTTCCCTCCCCACCTCCCCTAATAGGCAGTTAAATAGGGGGACAACCCCAAGCAAGTCTACAACTTACAAGTTACAACACCACAACAGAAGTTGCTTGTTTGCTTACTGAGAGCTTGAACCAAATGGAACCAAAGGTGAGTGAGAACGCGGATTCTCATCAAGAATGTATGGAGATAGTAGCTATGGAGGTACACCAAGTTGTTCCGCCTCCTCATTTGAGTACTTTCCAGAAACTCAAGAATAGACTCAAAGAAACATTCTTTCCTGATGACCCTTTACGCCAATTCAAAGGAAAGTCTACCAAAACTAAATGGATACTTGGAGCTCAGTATATTTTTCCCATACTTCAATGGGGTCCTAATTATAATCTCAAACTGCTTAAGTCTGATGTTGTTTCTGGTCTCACAATTGCTAGCCTTGCCATTCCTCAGGTCTTCTATTTCTTTTCTTTTTTTTCACTTTAAAATTGTCTGTTTTTCGATTCTGTTGATTGTATACTAATACAAATTGTTTGTTATTCAGGGAATCAGCTATGCTAAGCTGGCAAACTTGCCACCAATTGTTGGCCTATGTGAGTACAGTATTCATGTTGTTATTTGTATCTTATATGCAGCTTTTGTGTTGCATAATTGATTATTTCACCGAGCCTAACCACGAGTCTCAGTACTAAAACGTTACGTTAGCAACTCGGTACTCGAGTTCGGAGCAGACTGCATCACCTTTTACATACACCTTTAATGTATCAAAACAAATCAGTTGCGCAACTTAGTCTGTGGATACTTTTTTTGTTACTTGTACTAAAAAGTTTTGGTTCTTGTAGATTCAAGTTTTGTTCCTCCACTCATATATGCTGTTTTTGGGAGCTCAAGAGATCTTGCAGTCGGTCCAGTTTCAATTGCTTCTCTTATTTTGGGATCAATGCTGACAGACGAAGTTTCTCCAACTAAGGACCCTACCTTGTTTCTTCAGCTTGCCTTCTCTTCAACTTTCTTTGCTGGTCTTGTCCAAGCCTCTTTAGGCATCCTAAGGTATTCTTCATAAATGCATGAGTTCCTTTTCTTGTCATTTTGCCATTTTTTTTAATGAAAAGGTAATCTACTTTTTCATGATAAGAATTAGTGTGTGATTTGGCATCTTCAGACTCGGTTTTATCGTTGATTTTCTCTCAAAGGCAACACTTACTGGATTCATGGGCGGAGCTGCAATCATAGTTTCTCTTCAACAACTTAAAAGCCTTCTTGGCATCACAAATTTTACCAAACAAATGGGCATTGTTCCTGTGTTGAGTTCTGTTTTCCACAGAACAAATGAGGTTAGTGTCACATTACTTAGTACATGGTACTATACTATTATAAAGCTTAATGATAACACATGTAAAAGTAACATTAATCAATTTGAGCCAACGCCTATCATTTTTTGCTACTTCCAATGTGTTGATTCACAGTTTTGCTTCTAATGACCTCATCACAAGCTAATCAAGCTTAATTAATTTACTAATTAAGCTAGTAGTTAATTATTTTATTGAATATCAAGAATTCATGTCCAACAAACAGAATTTTGCATGTGGAAACATTTGGTCTTATACGACATAATTGCTGAAGCAGATCATATATACAGTATTCTGAACCTTTTGAAACTGTCCACTATTGAAAATTTTTTCTGATAATTTAACCACCAAAAGCAAACAACAGATAGGGTAGAGCAAATATGAAATCACACACACACACACACAAATACTATGTACTTTTACTTTTATAAATTACTCTAAAATATATTGTTGTATCAATAAGCTTGTTTTATTTGGTCCATTTGCAGTGGTCGTGGCAGACAATACTAATGGGCTCCTGCTTCCTGGCGTTCCTTCTTCTAGCAAGACATATTGTACGCCATTCTTTACTTTAGTAGAAAATTTTCACTACTTTACCCTCTGTTTTCTTTGTCATCAATATCTTTTCTTTTTTCTTCCTTAGATTTTCATTTACAAGATTTTGCAAACTCGTACAGTAACATTCTAATCACTTTGTTATTACCAAATTTTCAAGGATACTTTGTGCTTTAACTGTTGTACCTTGACTTATAATCATTTACCCCACAAAAGAACAACAAAGGAATATTACTTTATTAAAATTTGTTCAAATAATTACTACAACTGATAGCCATTGATTTTACAATTTGAAGAGCATCGAAGTTACTTAAATTTGAGCCCAAAAAAAATAAATAATGAACAATAAGGAAAAAAAGAAAAGGGAAAAATGGATACTGAAGCTACCTGTCATCGGCCAAGAATTAGGAGTCGCATCCACTTTAAAAAATGTTGGTATTTACTACGCTTCGACAGGCATCCCACGGATTAGCTAATTTTGACAATTGTGATTGTGAAACTTTGAGGTTCAATGCATCATATCATAAAAAATATTATAGTAATGTTATAAGAAAAAAATTGGCAACTGTATGGTACTATTTAATTAGTATATATCCTTCTATTTTTTAAAAATTTCAAACACGTTTTTTAATTAACTTTTTATCTCACATTCACATTTTTTAAAGGAATCTTTAAAACTACTATAATAATATTTTTTAAAAAATCTTCCAAAAAATAACCATTAATATAATTCTGTAGTTTTAAATAATTTGGTTTTCGTGATTAAAGAAGGGATTTGCCATTTCTGGTCGTTTTATACAATGAGTATATTTTTCACCAGGAGCCTCAGATATTTTAAAAGTATCATTTAACAATTCTGGTATCCTTCCATACCTGCGAAGATGGTCCCATCCGATAGAATAGAAGAGGTGATTTTGACAATTAGATTACAAAACTTTATTCTGGTTGAGTTGGGTTTTGTGCCTTTTTTCTTTCTTTTTCTTTTTTTTTTTACCTGTTTTACCTATTTTTGCATGACAATTCTAAACTATTTCACACTGAATTGTGGATTTTTAAAAAATCAGAACCCTATGTGGCGCTTAAATAAGGCTAGTTTGTGAAAGTGATTTAACTACCTTTGTAGGTTGGATCTTGTTCAATCTAAATGATAGATTCCAACGTTTTCAATGTTGTCCAGACTAGGTGGAACGAAATGTTTTTCTTTTTCTCTCAAAGAAAAAGAAAGAACCTTTCCATTCCATTAGTGAATCCCTTCCTTCACACACAATAGACATATATACGTACACTTTCTTACACACGTACGTATGTACATACATTTATATGTGTGTATATATATACATATATATGTATGTATTTATACATACATACATACACATATACACATATATGTATGTATATATATGTATATATATATGTATGTATATGTGTATGTATGTACGTATGTATGTATGTAGAGTGCGGGACGCACCCTCAACAATCATCATATGAATTATAGGGACAATTCATTGTGGCAATTTTATCATTTGAATTTATTGTGGCTTATAATGCCTATTGGATAAGCCCCACGTAAGCAGACGGATGAACATTGAACAATACTCGCCATAAACATTTACACTTCTAGTGCTTACACTTGTTATAGTGTCCACATTTATAAATCATTATTTTCAAGCAATTGAAACCAGCAATTATAGAGGCATAGGATTTCTGTTTTCAATTAATTCTTGTCAAAGTCAAAAAACAGTGCTCAAAAGATGTGAATGATAATTTGTATTCGTAATTAAGGCTACTGACTGGCAAAATTCATAGTTTAGCCAGGATGGAAAATTAATAATAATGCTACTAAATTACTAATATGCAAATTGTACGATGAAAACAAAGACCCCTGCAAATTGTGATTTGGAAAAAACTTGATATCTGAATTCAATTTTCAGTTTTTAGTGGCTACATCGTTGATCATTTGGAAATAGAGGAAGAGAACATTTTAGAATACTTATAAAACCGATAGAGTAAACTTTAGATTTGTTCAAATTATAACCCCCAAAAAAAAAATGAGAAAATGAAGGGAGCCAAATGCTTGGCATAACTTCTACAGATAGAGGGACATGAATTTATCAATAATAGACATAGCTAGCTTAATCAATTTCCCATAATGTTCAGATGGTATGTTTACTTGAGAATATAACCGTTGAGACTCCAAATTCTTTAACTCTAAAAGTTTCCGCTGTCAATATGTGCTCTGCAGAGTGTTAAAAACCCAAAGCTATTTTGGGTGTCAGCTGGAGCTCCTCTTGTCTCAGTAATCCTTGCAACGCTTATAGTTTTTGCTACAAAAGCTCAACACCATGGCATCAGCATAGTAAGTTTCTGTCTGCCCCATATAACCTGTACTTATTTTGGTTCCAATTTTTACCTAAATTATTTTTATGGTGTTGTCTTAGATTGGAAAACTACAACAAGGATTAAATCCTCCTTCATGGAATATGTTGCATTTTCGTGGAAGCCACTTGGGACTAGCAATGAAAACTGGACTGATCACCGGCATTTTATCACTTACTGTAAGTTCCATTTAATGTTGCAGACTTTTCTTGTACTTGTTTTTAGCTGTTAGTAAACTTATTGAGCATTAGTCCTTTTAATGAGGTTGAAGGATTTGCCATTCTTGACTAGCTACATATGCACAAGTGAAAAAGGGCTAACGTGGCAGATATCAAGTAGATATAATTGGTGGTGTGTAATGGACTTCAGTTTAGCGGTGTACAGCAAAGATCAGTATTACTAGTAAAAGTACAAGACATTCTATACCTAGAGAAGAGAAGATATGATCAATCATGGAGACAGCATCACGTAGGAACTAAAATAAGGATTCACAATTAGAACCTGGAAGAGGACGTGTCATTGTTGAAATTTAATTTGCTATCATATATTCATGTTGCAGTATCTGCTAATCTTACACACAGATCAAGAATTAGTCCGGTGTAATTTAAAGGATACATACATGAGATGTCAAATTTGAGGTATAATTGCTAGAGCATTGGATTTTGGAAGCAGCATTTTGGAGACAATGCAAAAGAACAATGAATGTAGCTGCAATTTTTTATGCCGTGCACTTCACTAATTAACTTAAAAGCTTTTTTCTAGAAAATTTCTAGGCCTAGATATCTTGAAGAAGCTATAGTTATAGGTTTGGTTTCGTTGATAAGTGAGTTAGATTACTTTTGTTTAAACAGGAAGGAATTGCAGTTGGAAGAACATTTGCCGCACTAAAGAATTATCAGGTGGATGGAAACAAGGAGATGATTGCAATTGGACTTATGAATATGGTTGGCTCGTCCACTTCATGCTATGTTACAACAGGTATATTTGCCTTCTAAAATCTTAAAACTGTTCCTTTTCTATCCCAAATCCTTTTGCACCCTCGTCAGTAGAAGTGCAACTGAATGCATGTTCATGTTGCAGGTGCTTTCTCTAGGTCAGCTGTGAATCATAATGCCGGATGCAACACTGCTGCCTCTAACATTATAATGGCCATAACTATTATGGTCACGCTGCTCTTTCTCATGCCACTCTTCCAGTACACCCCAAATGTTGTACTGGGGGCTATCATTGTCACGGCAGTTATTGGCCTTATTGATATCCCTGCTGCTTATCAAATTTGGAAGATTGACAAATTCGATTTCATCGTACTGCTTTGTGCCTTCTTGGGAGTTCTTTTTATCTCTGTGCAAAGCGGACTTGGTTTAGCAGTAAGTTAAACAATTCAAAGTTTTCTATCTGTTCTTGAGCACAGTTGAGGTCCACAAATTGATTTGTATGATAGTAATATTGGAAAATTAGGTTGCTGTAAAGTATTTATCCTAAGATTAAATTGCTATTTTCCAAATAACAAAATTAAATTCTATTTTAATCTCCCTCATAAACATGTCTAAATTGCTTATTATCATTATCAGATAGGGATATCCATTTTCAAGGTACTGCTGCAAATTACTAGGCCAAAAACTGTGGTGTTGGGAAATATACCTGGCACAGATATTTATCGTAATCTTCACCAGTACAAAGATGCTGCCAAAGTCCCTGGCTTTCTCATTTTAAGCATCGAAGCACCAATTAATTTCGCTAATTCCACTTATCTCAAGGAACGGTTAGTCACTGCTTTATAACTTGTAGTAACAAATATGTACATTTTGAAACTTTTTTATCCTGTTTGTCTGTTCAGTAGTAGCTAACCTTACCTCTTTATTTTTGTAAAAGGATTTCAAGATGGATAGAAGATTATGAAGCAGAAGAAAAGACCAAAAATCAACTTGGACTGAAATTTCTAGTCATGGATTTATCCGGTAAGCATCACCAAACTGGAAAAGGAAAACAGAAAATTTAAGTACCAGAACATGTATAAAAATATACAACCTCTGTATTCTGTTATGACTTGTGTGAACTGATATTCAGCTGTGAGTGCCATTGATACAACTGGAATCTCATTCATCAGAGATTTGAGAATGCAGCTAGACAATAAGGGTATAGAGGCAAGTAAACAACAGCTAGCTTCAATACCAACCTGTTTCAATCCCTTTTCAGATATGCAGCTATCTAGTGATTCTAACAGGTGGTTTTTGTGTCACAGCTGGTATTGGTTAATCCTCTTGGTGAAGTAATGGAAAAAATGCAGCGATCAGACGATGGCCAACAATTTGCAAAACCAGATAGCCTTTTCTTGACAGTTGGAGAGGCTGTAGCTTCACTCTCATCAACAATCAAGTGCCAACCATCAGATTATGTATGATGAATGGCTTTTTGCCCTGTATCAAGTTTCAAGTTCATAGCAAAAACAAGCAGAAAACTGCTCTATAACTTGGTGAACCATCTCCTGTAGTAGTTGAATACAAGCATCTTTGTTCTAGACTAATGGATCTTTAGACGGCACTTGTATTAGATACTGCTTATGCTTCGGTTAACAATGTATATATTGTGCTTATTTTAGTGTTTTTTTTCTGAGATTCTTAAACAAAATGTTCCATCATCCTGAAAAATGCAATTACAAAAAGAAACATAATGGAAAACAAAGAAGTAACAAATGCGTTCAACATTAAATCTAATCAGGATAAATAAGGATAAATGGATTTTTTTTCTTTGTTTTCAAACTCAGACCGAGTATCGACTTTTTTCAATTTTACTTGTTAGTCAAATGTGAAAAAAGTTGAGTCCAAAAAAGATTATAACCAGCCAAAATTATTTAAAATTCAGTTTTTTTCCCAGTCAAACCTTATTTTTTACCGAGTTTGGCCAATATTTTCACCTCCAGTTTTTTTTACTGACTTAGATCGGATGCCTATCCAATTCTCGGTTCAACTTGTTTGACTAGTTAGTCTGATCCGAATTTAAAAACAAAGTTTTATAGGTCAATTATGGTGACAAACTTATTTGTCTCTTTTTTGGTGCTTAATAATTTTTTAAGGAAAAAATTTTAATGTGAGTCAATGCCAGTCACATTTGCTATCAGGCATATCTTATTGGCAATTGCAAAATACACAAAAACTTGGCATAATAAATGCTTTAAATCACTTTGAATCAACATAAGATTGAGAAAAATCAACAAATAACCATTTGGATCATCAAAAAACGAAAAAAGTTAAGGTATCAAGAGTTTGCGTGTACACAAAAAGGAAGTACAAATTAGATTTGAAATTGATAATTTTAGTATTCATTCAAAAAAAAAAAAGTTTTGTTGGAATATGGAATATAATTGTAACAGAAAACTAGCAGTTAATTAATATCTTTAATAAATAAATTGCTGAAAACTCAACTAAAATATAACTCCTAAAACTAAATAAAAGCTTTCAACTGAGTTTGTTTTCATTATATTAACTAGTAAATAATCATGATGTTGTGTTGGCTAATAGTAATTGCATGTTTTCTTTGTTTGTTTTTAGCCAGAAAAAAAAAAAAGAAAGAATACACCTACTCAATCTAATAAATCTTCTGATACTATTATGATTATTGATACATATGTAATGTTGCTGAATGTATAATACATCCATTTTTATTGGCTAATTTTGTAAATTTTACAAATTAAACCTAAGGTTTAAATATAATTAGCACTATAACTCACAAATATAATTTCAAAAATAAAAAATAAATAAAATTCTGACTGGAATTATCAGTAACAAATTTTGACTTCTATCAAAGGCAAAATTCAAATTTGAGTGTATCCTAAACTAACTAAATCGATCCTAATTAAATTAGCATTAAATCCCTACTCTTGGTAAATTACACTATTTTAAAAGGATTAGCAATGCATTACTTAATCAAATTCTTTCTTAAAAGATTAGCACTAATGGTAAGATCCCTTCAAATTGGGGTTTGTTATTATTGTTGTTGTTGTTGTTGTTGTTCTTCTTCTTCTTATTATTATTATTATAGATGGGTGTCTTGATAATTCTTGAAAATTTTGGGCATATATTTTACTATTTATCCAAATCTTAAGGGGTCTTAAACGAAAAGCAGCCAAAAATATTACGTTACTCGCCAACCAGACCCCCAGAAACTGAGTACTTCCCAGAATTTTGTCAGATCCCAATTGTAAGAAGTATGGGGTCCCCACTGGCCCTGCTTGGGTCGCTCCCGCTACAATTATAGCCGTTCTTAATTCCGCCGTTGCGGCCAATTCCGACTCAAATTCGCCCCGCGGATGCCGCTGCAATTATATTGAAGTACTGATTTTTTTTAGGTTTTATTTTTAAAAAATATTATTGTAACAATTTTAGAAATGATTCCTGATAAATGGATTTATTAGATAAAAAGTTGGTTACAAAATGTGTTTAAATCTTTTAAAACGCATATTTTTAAAAATAAAATTAAACAATCAAAACCCTCTAGAAATTACAACTTGTTTGTTTCATATCTTTTCTTTATTTTGTACTCATAATGTTGTTACAGTCACATTAGAATATTTCTAATATAAAGAACATCAACCAAAAAAAAAAAAAAAAAAAACACACAAGACAACTTGGAAGGAACTTGTAACTACTTACTCTAATTATACCAATCCAAGTACAATGAACACAAAAAATAACAAACCCCTCGGGAGAAAAAAAAATGCAAAAAATAATTACATAAGCAAACTGATTAAATCAAACAGCTAATAGTTAAGTAACTTTTTGCCCATCTTATAAGCCAGAAAAGCTTCAACTGTTCCATACTTGATCTTATCATCCGATAATGCCTTTCCCTCATCATTACACCAAGACATGGTGGGAGGTTTCCTCCAATTTCCACCCAAAATCTTTCTTGCCAACTCCTCCAAACTATACTTGCAATAATAATTTCCTCGAACATCGTGCGCTCGAGCAGCCATTGTCCTCAAATCCCAACTCCAACAACCTCAAACCGGTCCAAAGTAGCACCAATAGTGCTCCTTTGGTCCAATGGTGGTTTAGTCTCCATTGGCCCCTCAGGTCCAGTTAGACCTTCCCCTAGAATAGATTAGAAGTAGGAGTAGAATAGTATGTTGAATCTTGACAAAAAAAAAAAAACAACCTCAAACCGGTCATTGGACAAAAGCTCATTTAAAGCCCTTGGTACCATATCTTTAGCCTCGTACCAACTTGGTTCGTAAAACATACAATGGTTCCCGACACATGTATAGTTGCAAGATCTGAATAGGAACATCCTTTGTAATTGTATTGGAAAAGGATGTACCGTTGCCGTTTCGATAATGGAGACCGCAATCTGCTGAAAGTCCAATAATATTGCATGCATCACGACGACTACTGCCATTCTTGATTTTACGTATCCATTCCTTGACTAGCAAGTCGTCATCTTTTCGGGATGATGCTTCAATAAGCATGGTTTGTATGGTGACTGGCGGGCTGATTTTGTCATCAATTGTAACTTTGCTGAAGTTTTGATCTTTTTGGTATTTCTCAATTTTTATCTCAATCCCTTCAATCTCTGCGTTCATGGTTGATTCTGTATTGGTTGGATCTGTATTCATGATTGAAACTGATTAGAGAAAAAAGAGCTACAAAATTACTTAAGAATATTTCTGCATGTGCTTGCCCTTCCTTTGTATTCATAATTATTAGGTTAGGCTACATGTTCACGTGTAATAATAGTATTGGGATTTGGAATTACCTTTCCTACAAAGAATATAACTCTTATATCCGTGATCATCTATCTAATAAACAGAAACCAAATGTGATTTGGTTTCTAATCACATTTTTGTGCTTCTTATTTTCCTTTTTTTTTTTTTTCTCTTTTTCCCAACATTCGTACATATAGACTTCAACATTCGTAACGAATTATGTTAGTGGCTGTTCCTCAACAACGAGAAAAGAAGAGGAAGGGAACTTCTTTTTTTTGGGGTTTTTTTTTTTTTTTTGGGGGGGTGGTAAATTTATGTTATTTCCCTTGTTTTCGTTCTTCTTCCTTTGTCTTTGCAAAGGTTATCCCCGGTATCATCAGGAAATTCTTATATGAACAAGGTTTAGGATTTCACATGTGAATCTTATACCTTAAAAAAGTATCATCTCAAAAAAGTGTTACGTAAGTATAATAATACATGTTGATATAAAGTGATATAACGATGTTTGCAGGGCTTTATTTTAGACCATGAAGCCCACATATGGGGCCATGAATCTAGTTTATGTAAGAATTTTTTGGCGTCATCCAAAATTATAAAGATTGGTTGAGTTTTACCATGAGAAAGGCCTGTTGACAAAATCTCAATTTCCTTTTTTGTTTGTATAAAAACTATAAATTTTAGCTTAATCTTATGAAAGGTAATTAAATTTTTTAATGAGGACATTCAGTTTAACTAACCCTAAAATTATGGGATTAATTATTTAAAGTAACATATAGACTTTTCTAAGATCGTTCTTAGACACAAACAACTATCTAAATGCACACACTCAATATCAGGCCAACACCTTAAACCCCAAAAGACCACTCCCCGTGTCCTAATGGATTGGGTGTAGTGCAATGTATTCATGTTGAACCAGATAGGGCCACTAATTGTTCAGTACTAGTCAGCTACCAACATAAATTCACCCAAGCTAATGATATTGGATGAGAGCACTAAATTCTTCTCTTTACATCATAATATATTTTTTAGCCAGAAAATAAAAAATGAAATATGTATCAAAATATGATTCACAATATATTTATGTGAAAGAGCACCAAATTCATTAAAATGATTCAAGTAAACAAAGGTTTTGTCGAATGAATCAAATCTAAATGGTTGTGGCTTATTTTGAATTTTCAAATCTAAAGTTCGAGTATCATAAACCCATCTAACCCAACAAATATGTTAATCGAATAAATCCATTATTTGAGTTCGCGAGTTACCCGAATTAAATTTGGACCCTACTAAGTTGGCCAGCAAAATTGTGCTAGTCCAAACCAACCCAACTAAATTTGGGTTATTTAAGTTAATTGACCAGGTTAATTAGGTATTCAAATTATCCAATTACTCAAAAATAAAAATTCAACCAACTCAATTAATCTTTGAAAAATAACCCACCCGATCCAACTAATCTGTTTCTCAATAACCGAACCTTTTCAAACCCAATTTCACTTTAGTCATCCGGATTACGAACCGCCAATTTTTGCCCCGGTCCGCCAGTCAAACCCGACCGTTTTCCATCTTGAAAAAAAAAAAAAAAAAAAAACAACAACAAAATACTGTAACAGGGCCGCTCTCAGAAAAGCGGGCGAAAAACCTCTGTACTCAATTGTCTGAAAGAAGCCTACAGCGCAGGTGCGAATCTCTTCCCAATTAATCTTTTAGCTAACACTATAGATTTAGGGACTGGCTGTTTATGTGTAGTATATGGGAATAAGATTCGTGTTGAAATAGAAAATCTTTTTTGCTGATCTCTGAAAATTAAAGGTCAGTTTCATTAGTTACTGCTGAAATTTTGAGAATTTGCTGTGCTAAAATATGTGTTCACAGTGCAAAGACTAAGTGGGCTATTTTGTTTTGGGATTGATCTTTTGTTTTTAGTTGTTATTTAAAATTTTTGAGATATGATTTCTTGTGGAGTTTTGGTTCTGGTTTATTTGAGATATGAAGGGCAAGGTGGAAAATTTTGGATTATTTAATTTATTTGTTGGAAATTTCTTCCTTGCGGGAGATAATTAGTGGAAGGTTTGGTAGGAGAGCAATTCAATTTTTTCTTTTTGGTGCGTAGGAATGGGTGCAGAAGAAGAGGGGACTGTAGAGATCTGGAAGAAAGATAAGAAGTCTAAGGAAAAGTCTATCAAAAGGAATAAGAATGAGGTTAGTAATGGCGAGATTTATGAGTATGAAAATGGAGGGAAATATGGGATAACTAAGGATTCTAAGAATGAGGAAAAAGAAGTCTGCAAAAGAGGGGATAATGAGAAGAAGAAGAAGAAGAAGAAGAAAATGAAGGCAAAAAATGAAGTAGGTGAAGATGGGGGTGATGGTTATGGCAAGGGGGAGAAGGGGAATGACGAAGGGATGGCATTTGAGGTTGGTGGGGGAACTAAAGACGATGGGAATGTAACGGAGAAGGTTGAAAAGAAAAAGAGAAAGAGAGAGAAAGATAAGAGTATTAACGGCTCTAATGAGCAATTGAAAGGGCACGAATTTGATAGTGCGAAGGGTGGTAGTCAGACAAATTTGAATGAGATGCAAAATGGAAAAGAGGTTGAAGCAGTGGGAGGGGCTACGGATGGGGATGTTGTGTCGAAGGTTGAAAAGAAACAGAAGAAAAAGAAGCAAAAAATGGGTTTTGATTCTGGTGGTTTACTGCAAGACAACACTCCTTTGAACGAATATGAAACACAGGAGAACAAGGATCATAGAGGTAAAGTGGTTAAACTTGAAGCATTTGGCAAAGACTGTGAACTAGACAGTTTTGAGAAGCGAGAAAAGAAGAAGAGGAAGAGAGAGAAGACAAATAAAAATGATGTTTCAGCTGCTATTGGTCTGGGTATTCTTGCTGAAGAGCACTTGAAAGGCAATGCTAATTCAATCATGAATGAGAAATTGGACAGAAATATGAAAAATGGAAGCAAAGGTAAGAAGAAAAAGACCAAAATAGTGGAAAATAGTCCAGAAGATCCTAAACCTAAGAAAAGCAAGAAAAGAGTAAGCTTTTCGGGAAATGTTGAAGTTTTTTCTACATCTGATGATCCAAGTGCTGGGATGGAAAGCAGGGAAGATAATTTAGTACGGGGTAAACGGTTCTCGAAAGAAGAAGATGAGATTGTGAAAGAGGCTGTCTTTAAATTTATAGACATACATTTCTTAGGTGAAGAAGGATTAAAGATGGTCTTGAATTGCAAGTCATATCCTGAAATAAAGAATTGCTGGAAGGAAATATCAACTTGCTTACCTAATCGGCCCCATAGTTCCATCTATTATCGTGCTCAGGTTTTGTTTCGAAGGGGTGAAAAGCGCAAGTGGACTGAAGATGAGATTGAATTGCTCCGCAAGTCCCACAAAGCACATGGGAACCAATGGAAGGACTTGGCTGAAGAACTTGGCAAACATAGGGTTCATGTGAAGGATACTTGGCGCAGAATAAGACATGAAAATTTGAAAAAAGGACAATGGTCTCAGGAGGAGTACCAGGCTCTATTTGATTTAGTGAACATAGATCTGAGGATGAGGTATTCCGAAGAGAAGAAATCTAAGTATGGCATGTTGCGCGATAATATTGCCTGGACTGCAATTAGTGATAAATTGTCCACGCGAGCTGAAGCAAACTGCTGTTTGAAATGGTACAACCAATTAACATCATCTATGGTGGCTGAAGGTATATGGGCTGATGCTGATGATTATCGCCTAATTGATGCACTTTTTCAGTTGGATGCCAGCTGCATTGAAGATGTGGATTGGGACAATCTTCTTGATCACAGGTCTGGAGATGTATGTCGGAGACGTTGGAATCAAATGGTCCGTCACATTGGTCACAGTTGGAACAAGTCATTTGCTGATCAAGTTGAAGTACTAGCAAACCGATATTGTCCGGATCTACTTGAAGCTAGAGAAGCCTGGGATAGCAAACCAATTGTCCCATAGTGTGTCCACTACTTATCATGGAACAGATGGTAGTACATATCAATTCATCAACCCTGAGTAATTTTGACTGATGAAATTGTTGTATTGAATGCATAAGATTAGCTGAGTAGTAGTAAATTTGCATAGAAGAAACAGTAGATTTTCAGAGAGTTTCTGGGATTATATGTTATGGAGCATTCTTTTGTTTCTCATTCTGTGATTCTTTCTACTGGTTCCAGTTTGAAATACATTTTAAGTCGTTTTGTATCCAGAATTTTGCTATTAAAGTATGCTGTATGAGGAAGTTTCAATTGTCTGGCCAAAACTAAATAAAAAGATTGTACTCTTATCTGCTAGTACCTTTTACTGCAGGCTATTATCTGAAACCTGTCTAGCAAGGTCATGTTGACAAGCCTCAGACATACAACTTATAAGCTACGGTATTTGTATGAACACTCGTTTAGTCTTTTTAATGCTATTTTTGTTCACATATATGTGTACTGCAAGACTATTCCAAATTTATCCGAAGTTCGCATGTAAAACCTGGTCCCCGTAAGGAGATTATGCATATCTTGAATGAGAAAATTGACGCTTTTTCTGAATCGGTGTTTGAGAACTACATTAACAACTCGCTTCCCTGCCTACAACTTAACGACCTTCTTATTGCAATTGCATTTTTAAGTCTATATTACTGTTGTATCAGGCTTGATTGCATCCTTCCAAAATCTCAAATCTGTAGTTCTTTTGGTCCAAGCAGCATAATCAACAGTATGCTAAAAGTGGCAGAGCTTAGCAATACTAAGGGCCATAAACTAGTCCTTAAAAGTTATTGTCCAAGTGTGTGAGTTTAAAAAAAAAAAAAAAAAAAAAAAGAGGACATTTCCAAAGCTATAAAGTTATACCGTAGTATTATATTACATTAGCAATAACCCCATAGACCTAAAATCATTCTGTGTTTTTTTTTTTTTTTTTTACTCTTTATCTGAAAAGTCACCCTTAAAACACTAACGTTGTTTTGAAACCTAAGAGCATAATTCGTTGGACTACACGACACGAGGACTTGGAGAACTAAGTAAATTTTGTCACTTTATTTTTTGAGAAGTTTTAGTGGAGGACTCTCTTAAAATGATGCAATGTGTACTAAAATGCAAGGGATCACATAGAGGTTCCGGTATGCTGCATGTGGCACCAATTCAAGAAGGATCCTTTGAGAATTTTCCAAACACACCAGGGACGATCTCAATTCTCATAAAAAACAAGAATCCCAAAAAAAAGAGAAAATATTGATGGATATTATTCTATTTACTAGAGTAAAAGATGAATTAAATTACTTAATAATCTAATTGAATATAGGTTGATGAGAGTTTAGATGAGATTTTTTAGCTAATTAAATAGATTAAATTTGAATAATATTTAAGACTTTTTAGTTCAATTCGAACTTGTTTCAATTAAAAAAATTTAAATTTTACATTTAAATGTTTTCAATTCTATTCAGAAATCACAATAATCAAATAAAATTTTAAACTTGTTAAAAAGAATTCAATTCTGCATTATAGCTGGTGGTTTTCAACTCATCTGAACTCTGCTTCACCTATGGCTACTGACTACTGTCCTGAATCCTAAATAAATAACCCCGAAGTTTCTCGTTCTTTTCACTCATCAGTCACAAGTCAACCAAAAGAGGTCTCAAACTCTCCACCCATTTCTGTCCAAAATGGACGGTCAAGAACCAAATTTTTCTCCAGATTTCCATCCTGAAACTGAAAACCCACAACCCAAATCCCAAAAATCCATCAATGAAAAGAGTTCCCCTTCTCATAATGACCAAAATCATAGCCATGCAATCGAGAACTTCAAAGCTTTGTTCATGAGATATGCCATATCCTCTTCTTCAGCCAAGCCTTTATCCCCCATGCAGAGTTCAATCATTGAACAACGCCTTCATGACTTCTTCCCTGATTTTCACACCCCTGATCACCCCCCTTATGCTGCTGTAAGTCTGCATTCTTCCATTTTTGTTTTCTTTTCTTTTTCTTTGCATTTTCTTTTTTTTTTTTTTTGGCATTTTTAGTGCTGTATTCTGCCTTGAATAGAGACATGCAAGCTTGTGAATGATCGATTCTCAAAAGGGTTCGTGGATTTACATGCATTTATGTTAGAAATGTGGATTAGTGATTATACACTAATTTGAGCACTTCTCTTTAAAAAAAAAATCGGTTTTTTATATTCAAAGCAACCTAACAAGTCGAATGGTTTACTTGTTTTGTTGACAAGGTTCTATTTTTATTTAGATTTTTAGAGGTAAATTTGAATATGAGTTTTTGAGGCTTGTTTGGATTGGCTTGCATCGCCCAACAGGACGTTGTTTCCCTGCTTTAAGTCTGCTGTTTGCTATAACATATGTGGATGAGTCAATCTAGAAATTTTATGACATTTTGCTGAAAAATGTGAACTTTGGAATTTGGGTCATGAACATAAGGATTTGTAAAGAGTTGGCAAAATAAGCAAATCGATATAAGATGGGATTGTTTCCTTTTGTATTATTGGTTTTGCTTATCTTCAAACAATCTGTTGATGGGTTTTATTCATTTTCTATATAAAAAAAAAAAAAGAGAGAGAGAGTCAATTTTTGTTCGTTTTGGTACAAAAAGGAGCACTAATGTCAGTTCAAATTGAAATTTGGATGTTGCCCATCTTTGCTGAGGAATATTAGAGTATTGCCGTATCTTTCATGTTGCTTAAACTCTGGTTTGGTGTCAGATTTGGATCTGTTATGCATCTAGGTGTCAGATTTGTTAATTTTTAAAGTTATGATGTGTCGATACTTCTAAAGACTCAAACTTGGGTAGAGGATGTATCTTGCATTTTCATCTCTAAGTAATATATTAAATGTGACAACATGAACCAACCAAAATTATTTTGTGGTTCATGTTTAAAAGAAAATGAATGTATGTTTGTGTGTGTGTTTGTGTTCAGAAATCATTTGTTACTGCTTTATAGCAAAGAAAAGCATGTTGGTGAATAACAGAACAAAGACATCACAATTAGAATCAAAATCTATGGTCATGCACTTATAGTGGTTTCAAACATGATATGAACTTTGCACTTATAGGGGGTGGATTTCTATTCAATTGCTTGTGGTAAAGTTATTACATACATCATCATTGCCTTTATGCTAAAAAGGGCTTTAAAACAACAAGAAGAGTAGAGTAGGAACTACAATACATAAGACTAGCTATTAGATCAGAACGTTACCCCCCTTAATCCCCCTCGGGGGGAGTAGCTCATAACTCATAGCTACAAGGATCGGTACGGCCCTATTTCATTAAATTTTAGCTGTCTAAAACTTCAAATGAGTGTCGCATGCAGATTCCATTCCGGTACTGTTTTAGCTGTCTTTGGTACAGAAAGGAGTACTAATGTCTGTTTCTGTATTAGTGTGTTTTAAATAGGTCATGTCCAATTTCTGCATCCATAATCATGCTCTTTATGTTCATAAATGGCTTTCGATGTCAATCTGTGGATATCTTACTTGTTCTACAATATCAATCCAAATGGTTGAAAAAAGTCTATGTATGAATTGCTTTGCCAAATTTGAAGCTTAAATGTGAAAGTCTCATAAATTCCATTTTCAATTACAGCAAAGTATATAATAGAACTTAATTGGTAAAACTAAATCCATACACTTTCTACACTTACTAACCAGAAGATCTTTGACAAGAAGAAACAGAAAGATTCAGAAAAGCAAACTTTGTTTTTCATGGAAAAAGTCTTTTAGTCAAAGCCAAAAGTAGGAATTTTGAAATTGTGAACAATGAATTAGGTTACCAAAAGTGGGTTGGTCCTTTATTGTGCCTAGTCAAAGGATCATCACCTTTGATAAACTCCTTGTTTGAAACAAATTCTCATTATCCAAGCTTGTTAAAATATCTAAATATATAGTTCATCTTTAGAACAACTAGCCGCATATTATTAATTTTCTATGTGCACCTGAAGTGGAAAATCACATTTGCAGTAAGTGTCCTGGGATGATGCAGTCAAGCAATGTTTCCTCACATTGCCTAAATGCTTTAGGGTGTTATGTGTCAAGGGATGTAGCAAACTTTTTCAAATTCATCACATTGCCTTTATTTCTGACTATTGCTCTTTGGAGAAAGCTGCCTCTTGGCTGACCATGTTGGAGTAATACGAGATCGCACATTATTGATTGTTTCTTGCTATGGATGCTATCATGAACTTTTGTGTGCATTTGACGATATTGTTAGTAGTAACACATTTTTTTCAAAAGAATGACATTGGAAGTGAGTATTTAAATATAACGCTCTTCAGGGAAGAACACATTTCAGGAATGAGTTCTATTTAAAAAAAACTTGTGCATCTTTTGCTTTCTGAAGTTATAATTCTAGTGTATTGTGAGCATAAGATCATCACATTTTCAGAAAGATGTTGAAAAGCAACTCTTATTGGAACCCTTTCTGAAAAGCATTCTCCAGTGGAATTTCCTCAAGCCTAAAGTGGATTGAAATCCTTTGTGTTTTATATGGATTATATAAACATATGTTGAGGGTGGTGTGTTAGAACTATGATAAGTAATCATCAGTTTTATAAAAGAAAGTTTATTTTCAATTGGTGTGTTGGAACTATGATAAGTAATCGTCAGTTTTATAAAAGAAAGTTTATTTTCAATTTGCTTCTTTTTGGCTACGCATGGGGCCATGGCCATATGCACCAGGGCTACATTTTCCTTTTCTTTGTGACTTCGTTGGATGGCTGATGGGTGAGAGCATGAAATCTAGCAGTTTGTTCTATTGGTCATGTTTCATATGTGGTCCTCAAATAAGGTTAGTTATCTGGAAGTGAAAGGTAAATTCGGATTTGGTGTAGAATTTGATTTCCTTTACTGATGTAAATTGCAGCACTAATCTGCAAATAAATCTTGTTACTGCAAATTCTATGTGATATCTTTTTGAACTTTTTTCTTAAAATGCACAGAAAATCAATTTCAGATGTGTAATTAGTTCTATCATCTCATGCACTTTGAACAGATGATTGAAACTGCAATTGAAAAACTGAATGAGGAAGGGGGATCTACTGAGGGGGCAATATCACAGTTTATTAGGAATGAGTATCCTGATTTGCCACAGGCTCATGAGAGTTTATTCAAGCACCATTTGGAAAACCTCTGTAAGGATGGAGGTATTGTCAAGGGTGGTAACAGGTTTTATATGATTGCTGATGTAGTCACTGATCATAGTCCTGGAAGTCTCTGTATGCCCAGTCATGTAGTCACTCATGCCCTGATCTCCAGCGTAACCTCTCATAGTGATGCTGAGTCCAGTCCTAGCCTTAGCTCTTCCTCTAGCCCCAGCTGGAGCTCAAGCACTTCCTATAGCAGCTTTCCTAGCCCAAAGAGGAAGCGTCCATTCGCACAAAGGCAGAAAAAAGGGATAAAAAGAGGGAGACAGCTAAAGAGAACTACCAAACAAAAAAGAATTCATGTTAAGCGCAGAGGGAAGAGAGTCAAGAGAAGTGGCAAGCCACGTAAGAAGAATTTGATAGAAGAAGAAGATAAAGTAGATTCAGACAAGCTGATGTTAGAAGAGGAGGGCAAAGAATCAGAAGAGCCAAATGGCAGAAAAGAAGAGGACAATGAGATGGTTGAGGTCCGCAATCAGAATAGGAGGAAAAGAAAAAAAGTAAAGGAACTGGGTCAAAGACAAGAGACCCACACATTGAAAGACAATGACCTTCACCAATTCGAAGGTATGATTAATGAAGGAATGGAGGGAACTGCAGTCACAAGAAAAATCAGTTGGCAGGGACAATAATCAAGCTGATGTGCTTGAAAGGCAAAAGCAGCATCAAGCTCAATATATTGACGGACAAGAATAAGAGGATTTGCCCTTGCAGACTCACACTGAAGTAATTTTTAAATGTGGGCTCCAGCAAGAAGCACAATCTACTGTGGTGGGACAAGAAGATAACACGGAGTATAGTCAAAGAGAAGTGACTGCACTTGAAGATACTGCAAATGAAGAGCATCAGTTGATTATGGAAGATTGTTTTCTGAAAGATTCAAAGTTTAAAGTGATTGCTGAAATACTTGAAGAACATGACATTGAGGTTGTGAGCGGGGCAAGGAAGAAGCAAAAGAAAAGGGCTCAACCTTGTAAGAGAACTGTGGGAGGAAAAAATGTTCATCAGAAGAGTGTACTTGTACGTGGGAGGCATAGGAGGAGGCTACATAAGAAGGATTTGTTGATAGAAGAAAGTCAACCTAATGCTGAAAAACTGGAAGCTAACAAAACTCAAGAAGTGATGTTAGAAGAGAAATTGAAGTTATTAAGGAAAAGAATGAAGTAAACACAGAAGGGGCCATGGGAATCGAAGGGATAAATCACGTGATATGGAAATGGACAAGAGACTTTTGGATGGAGTCAAACTGAGGGAACTGAAACAGATATCGAAACTGGAAAACTTGCTTTGATTGCAGAAGAAAATAAATTTGAAGAGCAGCATAATAGTAGTGATGGAGGGAGATCCACGATTAATTGGAGGCAATGAAACAAATGATGAACAACAGGAACATGAACTTATTATTGATGAGGGGGGTTATCAATCTGGAAAAGACAAGAATGAAGTTTCCAATGATCAGAATAAGCCACATAGGCAACAGAATGATGAGCAGAATCAGCTGGTAGAAATGAATATTGAATCTAATACACAACAAGAAATTGAAATTGCTGCAATCCACAATCAGAATCTTCAACAGAAAATCTGGCTTGAAGGTGAACATGATGATTCTGAGAGGATCATTGCCAGTAAATCAACTGTTTTGCAGACACAGTTATCTCGGCCAATTTATGAAGAAAAGGAGGAGAAGTTCAAGAAGAGGTGAGTGCAGAAAGTTTCAAAGAAAGAGGTGGAGTGGCAGAATGATAGTCCTATAGAAGAGGAAAATACCAAAATCTGTGGTGAACATGCGCATCTGAGCCCTGAGTTCCCAGCGTCTGAGTTGTCATCAAAATTAAGATCGGTAGAAATGTCATCTCCACCACGTTATCTGCAGCTGCCTGGTCCAATATCTGAAAATGAAAAGAAGGAAATGTCAAAGAAAAACATGGAAGAGCAAGGGGAGAGCCATGGACAAGAGGAAAATATTGAGATCAGTAACAAGCCTGAGTACTCAAGTGCGGAGTCAAGCTCGAATTTGAAATCAGAAGGACTATCATGCCAACAAGGATCTCTGCAGGAACCTCCGCAGGCACAGGAGAAGCCACAGTGTTTATGGCATCGATTTCTCAAAACTTTTAACTTGTATGGTGGGCATTAGTTTCTGGTATGTTGACTAACACCATGGATCAGTACTTTCAGAATCAGTCGCTTGTTCACTTGATTGAAGAGATGAAAAATAGATTAACATAAAAAAGTTAAATTTTGTTTAGCTCTTGGCAGACTTCTGAGCTGTATAATTCGTGACATTTTCAAATCTCCACCTGAGCTATCACCTGACCATTTTGATTGAAAAAGACTCTGTTTTCTTTGGTTTTGACTTTATTAAGCATTGAACTTGACCTACTGGTGCCCAATGTTGCATTTCCTTCCTTCCTCTATTTCTGTAGAATTCAGCTAAATCCTTTACTCTATGCGCACTGTGCATTTACTAAACTTCTGAAGTGTTCAGTCATCTTCCATCTATTTTTGAGATTACAGATTTCATTGTACTCATCTTTGTATGACATTGAAGAACTCGTAGAGTTACACTGACATAAACTTTTTTGGTTTTACAGCAACTACTGAAGGAAAATTTAACTTATCTTCAATGACAATCCAAGCGAAGTCCGAGTTCGGTTGTGTGTTTGCTGTTTGGCAGCTTAACGATAGATCATGCAAGGTCAAAATCTGAATGATCTGACAATCTGATTTTGTGCAATATGTTTTAGAGTGGCATTGCATGTAAAGCAATCTTTTGTCATGCAGAGCCTTTTTAGACGTAGGCTTGTTTTAAATTGATACGAGTGTTGTAGTGTTGGATGCTTTTTGTCCTGTGCACGACATGGAATGAAAGCTGCTAGAGATATTGCTTATATCTTTGCTGTTTACAACAGCCTGGTGTGTAATCTGTTAGTCTTGTGCTATGGAGTTTGTAATCTATTAATCTTGTGTTTTGTCTATGTTTAACATTTATGAAAATCACTACGTATTAGTACTCAAAAAATCAGTCTTTTTTTTGTTTCCCGGTCTATTGATTGTGAAGGTTTTTCTTGGGAAAAAAATGATATTGCAATCCAAACTCTTTTGTAAAACTGTCAGAAAAAAAAAAATGTGGATGTGAACTGCTATGTTTCGGATGTGGACCGAACTAATTGGACTACCTTTCTGAGGATTGATAGAGAACTAGCTAAGCAACTAATTTTTGGCATACCAGCTCTGCTTGTACAATAATTATTCTTGAATAATGTTTGAAAATATTCTTTAAACATGTTACAACTACCACTGTAGTTTTAATATATCATACACATTATATATCAAGGATATTACATTATTATTGCTCAAAAAAAAAAAAAGAAAACACAATCTGAATGGATTTTTCAGAAGTAAAACTGTAAGATGTTTTAACGTTTGAACTTACTTATACTGCAACAATTTAAAGCCAAGACTTTTGCTTAATCCATTTAATGAACCAAATGTCATATGAGTTACTTGCGAACTCTATTTTAATACGTGGAATCCTTTTCTTTTCTTTTTTTTTTTTTGAAGAAAATAACGTAGTATATTGCGAATTCAATTATTCTATAGCATTCTAACCTTCAAAGTACTTGATAAAATTTTATAATAAATAATCTTATAATTTTTTGTGATTATTTGTTACTTATTATTATTATTATTATATAATTATTCTATAGACTCTAACCTTCAAGGTACTTAATATAATTTTATAATAAATAATCTTATAATTTTTTGTCATTATTTGTTATGTATTATTATTATTATTATTATTATTATTATTATTATTATTATTATTATTATTATGATGTTGTGTATATCTTCTACAAACATTGAACCCTGAAAACTATAAGCAAATTCTTCCATCCGATTAAAAACTATACCATTTGCCAAATATAATTTTTTTTTTTAAAAAGAGTAGAAATATTTTAACTATTTATATTCAACAAACCAGCTATATCTTAGTTGAATATAACTGTCTACAGAAAAATATTTTATAATTCCCAATATTTTGGGAACAAAAACCCAATTATAATTTGTATCTACAACATTGTCGTACGAGAATATATTTTCTCATTCTTGAACTGATTGATGATTCCTCATGCAAATCTTGACAGTTGTAACAACTTCCAGCCCAAAAGCATGGCCTCCCAACAAAGCCAACCTCCTCAAATTCATTCCCTAAACCCTCAAAACCCTTCAAAAAACACAGCAGCGCAAACCAAGAAAGCAGCCAATATGGAGAAATTGAAGGAAGCCGTGATGAAGCTCTTGAATAATCAACCAAACACGCCTTTATCAGATGCCCACAAAACCCACCTCATTGAAGAACGAGTATCTCAATTCTTGTCCCTCCTTCACTCCCCTGATCACCCCCCTTATGCCTGGGTAGTAATTTACACATTCCTTTCTTTTCTCTTGTTTTAAAATCTTTTTAATGATCGTTTTGATTGATGGGTTTTTTTTTTTAAAGATTTGATTTTTGTTGTTGGATGATTGATGTTTTTGGTAATTAGGATTATTTGATTGACGGGATTTGGTGAAGATTGCTTTTCTTGTGTTAATCTGTTGGATTTGGAGTTTTATGATTATGTGGGTTAATGGATTGTGTTTTTTTAGTTGTAATTTGGATTATTTGATCAATCGGCTTGTGTAAAGATTGCATTTTGAAATACTGTTTTCTTTTTTCTTTTTCTTTTTAAAATTTTTGGTCGAAATTTATGCTGCCTATGGACTGTGAAGAAAAATGGAGTAGGAGAAATTTTGGGTTTTTCTCTATTTGTTTTTTTCTGCCTAGTTTTTATGGTTCTTAAAAGTTTAATACATTTTTTCCCTTGATCGAAATTCGGATAAGATGCAGTAAAAATTTTGTATTGATATGATTTTGAGTTAAGATACGCAATGTAGTCTTTGGTAAGATGCTGTGGACTTCTGTATTGAGAATTGTGTTCTGGAATTCATTTGAACATAAATCACATACCAGTTTTTCCTAATTGCTATTGTCGTATTTTTTATTTTTTTTGGGGCCATCTGGGGGCTTAAAATTTGACTTGAGTATTAATTTTCTGATGTAGATGATAGAGAGGGCGATTCAGGAGTTAAATGAGAAGGGTGGGTCCTCGGAGGAATCCATATCAGAGTTTATTAAAAGGGAATATGATGATCTGCCATGGGCTCAGTACACAATGCTGAAACATCACCTTATGCAGCTTTGTGAATCTGGCGAGGTTGTTCTGACACGTGACAAAAGGTACTTGCTTGCTAGTGGAAGTTCAGATCTGAAAGTAAGAAGAAAAGGCAGGAGGAGATCAGTGAAGAGAAAGCGGGGATGGGATTGGGAGAAGAAGCGGAGCAAGCAGCGCAGAAATGTTACTGGGAAAGAGAATATGGTGCAAAAGGGTGATGATGTTGAATTGCTTTTCAGCCAACAAAAAGATCAGGTAACTTCAAATGAAGTGAATGGGGAAGAAAACTGTATGGTTGAACAAATTAAAGAGCAGAAACTAGAAGGTGATGACAATAAATTGCTTTTAAGCCAGTGGAAAGATCAAGTAACATCAAAGGAAGTAGTTGAGGAAGTGTGTGTGGTTGAGGGAATTGAACAGCAGAATCTAAATGGTAATGACGTTGAATTGCTTTTGTGTCTACCAAAAAGTCAAGGAACTTCAAATGAACCACATGAGGGGGAGGATTGCATGTTTCAAGGAACTGCACAGAAGGAGCTAGAAGCCGAGTTTAGTAAAGATACAGAGAAATTACGCATTGCTGAAGCAAAAGGTGTTAACTGTAACTCAGATGTTCTACCCACTGTGGCTCCTAGCTTGCTGATAACAGATGGAAAGGAGAACTCAGAAAAATCAACTATACAGCAACAGAGTACTGAGCCTATATCAGGGATGACTGACATCTGTAGCCAGAATGCACAAGTGGAGCAGGAAGGGAAACATCTTGAAGATGATCATGCGGAACTTTCATCTCCAGAGATGCCCCCCGGTTTTGAATCTGTGGCATTGGAGGAATTTTCTCGTGTTCAGCCTCAGACGGCTGTTTCTTCCAAATTACCTCTTAATCAAGAGCAGTTCAATCAACATGATGAACATTATATTTTGGATAATGCAAAAGCATCAGGGTCTGAACTTGTTATTGAAGGGTCAATTCTGACAGACCGGATGCAAAGGCAGATGAAGCGTTGGAGCAGAAGGCTATCTGGAGGCAAAGCTTCCTTGATGTCAGATATCTTGCCTTCTCCAGAGTTACAGGTTAAATGTCCTCCAAAATCAGAATTTTTTGATGAGGATACGGCCAATGCATTTCATCTCACACCAGTGGAGTCAACTCTGACTACAGAGGTGCAAGGAACGCAACGTAGTCAGTGGCAAAAAGTTCCCCTAGATTCATTAGAAACTTTGCAGCAGCCTGATCCAGAAACATGTTCAGATATGTGTCCTGCTGAACCCAGACACCACGTAGAACCTTCAGAGCATGACAGAAAGAAACAAGTTGCACAAGGAACTCAAATATGTAGATTTTTGCGACCTCAGCCTCTCAAACCTGAACCGCAGTTATTTAATGCTATAACTAAAGACAATTTTTCATCAGCACTTGAGCAGCAGGAAAGGCAGAAACCAGAGTCTCAATGCACTGGTACTGTAGTCACGAATGAGTTGACAATTTCAATCCTTCAGAATAAACAAGACCTGTTTTCAGAAGAAACCCAATGTGAACCGTCTAAAAGTGCAACCAGGGAGAAGTTACTGCCGAAGCATCATGACAAAATGAAGCAGCAAGTAGGACTTCGACGTCGAGGGCGACCACCAAAATCTGTAAATTCTGCAAAAGCTGAACCTGATGTGTCAGTTGTAGCAGATATAACACCTCCAAATGATCAAAACCAGCAACATTGTGAGCATCGAACACAAGCTCCAACAGAGAAGTTAGACTTTACTGCAGAAGATAATTCACTTTCAAAATCTGTTCATGATCCTCATCTGGAACGGCAACCAGAAAAACCAAGACATAGAGGCCGTGGAAGACCTCCTAAGAACAAACGAGGTGTTAGTTCGATTAAGATATCCAATTTGCAGCAGCATAAAACGACCAAATATGCCGGTCGGGGAAGGCCTAGGAAGACAGATAAAAAAGAATGAAAGTACCTGTTACATTATTAAAGTAATTGGTGATTTATTCAGGTATGATGTATCATGATTACTCATATGTGCATTAGATTAGTTTATTTATACAGGTAGGATGTATCCCGGCTACTTCTGTTTCTGTAGAATTCTACAAGCTGACACAAATATCAAGTTTTATGAATGGGGTATTGATGTAAATGTCTTTGTTCGGTATAAAATAGCCTTTCTGTTCTTAGTTTTATGCAACTAATCAGTTTAATATTTGAGAGCAGTATATTATGTTTAATGGTATATTTTATGCCAAACATCGGTTTCGTCTTATTTTCTTCTTTACTATGAAAAATAGGACATGAAATATCATCTCTAGGCTTGGGTTTTCCTCTATCATTTCTACTACTTTTTCCTTCTTCAGGCTTTCCTCTCGCCCCTACCGCCACCCCTTTTCAGCTGCTATCATGAAGAAGCAGCAGAAGTGAACGGTCAAAAGCTAAGCTGCAGATTTTATCGAGCAATCCTCCTGCCAAGTCCTCGTTCACAAAAAGGAAGAAAGAAAAACAAAATTTCTTTGCGGACAGCATAAATGGTATCGTGTTGGTGATGATTACCTGCCTCATGTTGCCAAGTTTTTCCCCCATTTTTGTGATTATTATAGAATATGATTCTAAAGGTGTGGATTGTTTGAAAGCTCAGTGGATAAGCAAGTTGACATAAGTGTGATCCTGGTTATCAAATGTGTGATTGACCACCTCGAGGAAATTCCAGTAGTGTTGTGGCAAAATGATCAGCAACGAGTCAGCATCATCTGACTTCTCCAATGGGATTAAAGAAGAGAACTGAAAAATCTCAACAGAATAAAATATTGTAAGAGGATGACAGTGACACCTCCCATTTGCTGCACGTTGAAAGTAATTGGAAGAATAGAATCTAGCAGATTGCAAAATAACCTCTGAAATTTGCCAACAACCCCACAACAAAATAAAGAAAAAAAAAATACTTCGGTTAAGTGCCCAGTATTCTGCTAGTTCTTGGAATGTTCACTGGAAAACCATTACATGGGTCAGGAAAGGGGTGACATTTACTGCAACCGGTTCTCTTTTTTTCCTAATGCTTTCATCTTATAGCCACCATCTATCTGGTTTTGCAAGTTGATTTACCAGTATCTGTTGAAAAACAACCACCAAAAGCCCTCCGCCCTGTAACAAAGAGTCAATCTAATAAATATAACCTGTCTTAGACAAGACACAAAACGAAAGTACAAATGCAGTTTCCTTTTGTACAAATGCAGTTTCCTTCTGATAGGTGACGTTTGATCAATTTAATTAAACAAGTAGAGTTTACAAGTTTGTTCAACAGCATCAGAGGGAAAGAATATAAGGAACTTCAAAATGCATTATTAGACTATAGTGTTTAGACACCAATGAGTTTAGCACAGTTGTACTAGAGTCCTTTCCAATATTAAACGAAGTCTTGACTTCGACCCCTGATCGGAGTCCAAATGCCAACTGCCGTGTTGAATTTGGAAGGCAAATACAAGCGATTCAGATTTAAAGTGCCACTATTATTGCCTGAAATATGTCAACAAAAGTTAAATATAGGCAATTTTTAGTGGCAAACACTAGATGCAAAATGCAGCCCAAAATTGACCCTTTCATAATTAGAATCCAAGTGCAACGCACAAAGGTGCACGTGTTTGAATTTTTATTTGGGGATCCAGTCTGAGTTCCAAAAAGTCAAGTACGACACCACAGCAGCTACCCACCTACCCGTAAGCGAGAACTTTACAGGGGAATGGTTGAATTCGCCTTTTTTTTTTCTTTGTACGATCGTATATTCGTAATAATTATTTTATTTTGATTTCGTAAAGTTATGCTCATAATAGTTCACAAATTACGTGTGATAACAAGGTCAGGAAAATTTATATGGACTCTATGCAACTTGAAAATTTTGTAGAGTTGAAAAGTCTATCAAATTTAATGTTAAAATTGTTACAAGTTGATTTTGGTTTTTAATGTCTTATTAAAGATTCTTAATGGGGCTTTGCCTCTCACATGTGCCCAAAATCGTGAAAAAAAAAAAGAAGGAATTGAAGTCTTGTGCCCATTCTTCCTCATGTACCGACACTTGAGAAAGGGACATTTGCTGCCTACAACTTTAAAAGTCACCTACTCTCCAATTAAAAGAAAATGATAATGCTCATCTAATGTGTAGAAATATGTGAGCTAACCCCTCGATGCCCATTCCAGCCATTTGATTTGATCCATCAATTTTCTATAATTCGCTACGAGGACCTAGTTTGAGAGTTGGGATTGGGAGAGCAAAGAAGAGAAACAATAAAAAAAAAAAGTGAAAATTAAGTTTTTCGATTGTTTGTGAGTTTTAAATCTTAATTATAAATCACAAGGGAAAGTTTTAACGTAACGTCATTTTATTGATTTTTGATAATTGTCCTCCACACATAAAAATATTTACTCTATAATTCTAATAGTAATATTATCAATTAAATATTAACCACTATCCTATTTTCGAGCACACTCATGGGCTGTGTACTAAAAAGAATAAATAAGACTCTCAAAAAAAAAAAAAGAATAAAATAAGAGAAGTGGATAGAAATGGAAGGATTGACGGCTCAAATAGCTGTCTCCAAAAATAACGAGAAGACCAACTTAAAAGTTTCATTACTTTTTCATATATCAACTTTATCTATATAATGTTAAATTTTTTTGAGCAATAATATTCAAATTAATCAAAAATCATTTAATGTCTTTCATGAACTTCTAACAATACATTCAATTACTGGTATCTTTTCTCTTCTTTTTCTTTTCTTTTTTCTTTTTTTCTCTTTCTCTCTATCCCTTTTCTTTCACCCTCTTTCCCCTAAACTCCCAAACTAAGGGTAATTTCACTTTTAGAGGTTGGAACGTCTAAGTCACAAGCAAAAGTCATTACGCTAGATGCTACTCATCTGGCCACCCCTGTTGGTTTGGAAAAGTATACAATACACCACGTGCATTGTCATGTGGTGTACTAGAACTAATAATTTATCAGTCATGTGATAATAGTGGGTCCATATCTTGAATTATTTGACGATGTGTAATTGGTTCTAATATACTACGTGCACATACCACATAACGCGCGTGGTGCATATAATACTCACTTTGTTAGGTTTGAAGTTTTATTTAAGCATAGCACTGTACAGGACTTTGTTTTTGATATGATAGAAGAGGGAGATTCAAATCTGATATTTTTAATGCATAGATTGATGTATTTATCAATTTAATTGAGATTACCGAACACAAATGACTGTGTGTATGTTTATCAATTCAATTGAAATTACTAAACATAGATGAGTTCGTTTTATATCGAATTCATATTCTCTATCCAATTTTGTATTGTGTCAAATACAAAATTAAATCGTATCATGTAAAATTATGTAAAAATAATGTCGTACTATTTGATAATATAACGTAATTTTATATTAAACACACTTAAATAACATGATCCGTTTTATATGCCAATGTCCATCAAAAAGTAAAGAAACTGAGATGACCCAACTCCAACGCAACTTCCACCAATAAAGACAAAAACATGAAAAAAAAAAAAACTAAAACTAAAGTCAGCAAAAATGGGACTCATTCTCTTCCTCTCCTCTTGCATGACATATCTTTCTATTTGGTGGAGACGATTGAGGGATAAGATAAGGCTCACATTTCAAGACACAAGCTTCATTCATGCATTTCATTGCATCTACAAGGACCTTGTCTTTTAGTATTCTGAATTTTGACCACCATAAAAATAATGAAAGAAAGAAATTAAAAATATGTTGACAACAAATAAAAACTAATATCTAGAAAACGACTATGCAAGAATAAATTGAGATATCATCTGAATGAACTGTTGTGCTCCTAACTGTGTTTATCCACAATAATTAGAAAAGAATATATTCAATTCTTTTTGGTGACCTTTTCTCCTCTTGTCAATTCTCTCTCCTTTCTTAGTCATCCTTTTAAGTATTTTTGGTTTCGAGAACATTGTTTAATATGGGATGACTAAAAAGTAAACGAATGTTATCTATCCAAAACTATACTTTATTTAGGAATGATGCATGTTCATGATAAGGGATCAAGGAAAAAAGGGTTATTATTAGTTTGAAGATGTAAAAATTGGTGGACAAAATTTGGAAATGGTCTTCAAGATTTCAAGCAATCCCATTTTAGTCCGTAAAGTTATGAAAAAGGCCAAAAATTAGGAAAAAGTATACAACACACCACGTGCATTGCCACGTGGTGTACTAGAACCAATAATTTATCGTCATGTGACAATAGTGGGTCATACCTTATATTATTTGGCGATGTGTGATTGGTTCTAATGCACCACGTGACACGTCACGTGACGCGTGTGATGCACGCAATACTCGCTAAAAAATTAGAGGTTTCTTGGAAGGAAGAGAAGTGTGTAAACACCATAAATACGTGGTTGGGAAGGGTTAGAAAAGAAGAAAAATCAACAACCTAACATGAATCTATGGACCAAGATGTCTACGAGCATGCATTAGTCGTGCTTGTTGCGTTGAAAAGCTAACATTTGGTATAAATTCGACCTCATGAGATGTGACTCATTGATAAGACTCTTAACTTTATTAGTGCCTCGTTTAAACCTCAAATGTGCAAAATATTGTTATAGAATCCTTTACCTCTTTCGTAAAATAGTGTAATATTGTAATATAGCTTAGTCATGCTGATATATTTTGAACTAATTATTTTGACATACTCAATGAATTTGCTTATGATGTGAATGATTCAGATAAATTGAGTGGTCAAAACGTAATTAGTTGGTAGTTAACTAATATAAATAATCTGTAAAAAAAAATTAAGTTTGACATTTCTCTGCAGGCGCAGCTACTAAAATATTAAACCACTTTGATCTTTAAAATTATAGCAAATATTTGAGTAGGTGGTTCAAACAAAATTGAGATGGGAGAATGCGCAAGTCCATCTACTAATGACAACTTTTACCCGCTATTGACAATTTTTTTTTTTTTTTTTGGGAGAAGAGGAGAGTGTGACAAATGACAAATTATACGTTTACACAATAAATCAAGTGTACTATCATTAAAAAGAAAACAAAGTATTTCTTCAAAAAAAACAAAAAAACAAAGTAGAAGAATGGAAACTCATTTTTAAATGTGTACATTTTAAATGCATAAGCAAACACCGTGACAATAAAAGATATTTTTTCATACCCACAAAAATTTAAATACAAATGTGGTGCACCTTTTCCGGGTCCCTCAGATGTGGCAATGACGATTCTTGCTGGTAGATCTTTCAAACCTACCCTTATTTTTATTTTATTTATTTTTGGCCATGGAATCAAGATGATATGGATTGATCTGACTTTCCTTTTTGGATTAAGATTGATCTGACACATTCAACTGGGGCAATTCCAAATTTTAATCTCCAATTTGGTTGTTCAAAAATAAAAAAATAATAAACCAATGCATTGGTGTTTTTTTTTTTTTTTAAATTATGCATTGGTGTTTTAATAGGAATTACATGCCTCAACAATTACTGTTAGTCCAAAATAAATTAAGCTGATTTTGAGTCGGTTAGGACAACACCCTTAAGTACTCTCCATGTCAAAGTCAGGATTCGAACTTCGACCTTGGTATTTAAGAAAGGGAGAAGAAAATGAATAAATTTAGGATCGAGAGACACACATCAATTATGTGTAGTAAAAAATCTAAGAATTACCTTCAAATACCAATTTGAGAGACTTACACTATTTGTTTGAAACAAATATACATTCTAAAGAGAAGAGACAGTGATAAAAGGTGATTTGGCTTAATTTAAATTCCTATTCAAACACAAAAAAAAAGTTAAAATTTAAATTTATATCAATAATCACTAATAATAATTATCTTGTTCTTTTTTATTATTATAATAATAATAGATCCAAAGTTTGATATCTAAAATGACCTCAATATTTTGCCCAATCAAGGTTCAAATCTCAGTTTGAGCCATATTTTCTTTCCAATTGTGTGTGGCAAATAATCTGTTTAGAACCTCACTTCCCTAGTCTCCAACACGTCATTAGAAGTTTTACTCTATTTGTGTGAGGTAACATATAGTTACTGGGAGCAGTACCTCACTTGTGCGAGTCAATATACAATATTCAGAGATTTTGGGAAGAAGGAAAAGGCCAAAAAGAAAAGAAATGAAGGATGCTTTTAAATTTATTGTGTTTGGGAGAAAACCTTGGGAAGGAAAAAAAAAAAAAAAAAAGGATTTGGACAGATTTCCTTTCCCTCCCAAAGCCAAAATCTTTTCCGTCCAAAATTGGGTTTAAATGGAAGGAAAAGCTACTTCCTTTTCTTTTCTCAACTCCAAAATTAGTCATAATACAAAAGTTAATATATATATAGACACACACACAGATATATATATATATATATATGTGCATTAAACAAGTTGAGCTAGTCAAGTATATAAATCCGCGCTAAATTTGATATATTACTATTTAAAACGTGTAAACGCAAGGAAATTGTTTGAGTGCCCGAAAATAATCCGTCAATTACTATCCAACTCTAAACTCTTGGTCAATTATTATTCAAACAAAAATTTTATTTATAGATAATTTTTTTTTCCCGAAAAATTCCGGTATAAATTGATGTAAACTGGGCAATTGGCAACCGTTGGTGGTACTTTTTGAAGGGGCTATTCTGAAGTCTTACCGAAATCGTATAAATGCTTTGGTGAGGTCATAACAATTTCATCATATTTTTTTATATAGTTGTCTGTCTCCTCCGGGAGTATTTGGGCAAGGAGAATCTCAGAGCCCTTTTGCTTCCGGTCTCAAATTCTTCAGGGAAAAAGCAGTAAAGGGCTCTCCTATCTATCTCCAAAATTGACTTAGAAATGGTTAGATTCTTGGTTTTCATTCTCTTTGATCTGATTTTCTGGGTTCATTTTAATTTTGTTGAATTGTAATGAATATCTGTCTGAATTTGGCTTTCTTTAATTCTGCCAAAAGGGTTCGCAAATTTGTTAATGATTTGATAGTTCATGAAAGATTTTTTTTCCTTTTTTTTCTTTATTTAAAGAAAATCACTTTTCTGCTATGTCCTGAGATGCCCTTTTGGGAGCTGGCTTTTGTACTAATCTTTGTCGTAAAAATAATGTTTTTGTAGTACATCTCAAGTTACAGAGGATTTTTTAAAATTCTTGACTGGTTTGTTTAGTCATCATGGCCTGCAATAATCGAGCATAAAAGCTAGCCAAGTTCAGTTTTTTATGTGAGATCTAATCATTCTTTTCTTGATTTTGTATGGCTATTCTTTCTGGTGCTTCTTGCCAAAGAAATTGTCAATATGTAATTATCAAATTATTCTGCTTTTAAGCAATGCCTTCTGTCAATTCAAGATTAATTTCTTGTAACATAAGTAGACAACTATCTTATTCTTACCTTGAATTATGTAAAACATTAGCTTCACTGTCCTGGTTGAAGCAATTAGACATCTAAATGTGAGTAGATCTAGTGTTGTTTTTGTCAGGTGGAGAGGCAAACATGTATTAAATCACAATACATCTTTATGCTAGGCATTAGTAAATCTCAAGATATTTATTTCATGGATCATATATTTTGACATAAGAAAAGTTGAAGCGAAGCAACAAAACACAGTTTTTGTTTTCCGTGTTCTTATTTAAATATGCTCGTATAATGGAGTGATACTGATACCAATTCGTTACTTTACAGCATACGCCTTTCAAGGAATTCTTCACTGAATATGGTGAAGCAAACCAATATGAAATTCAAGAGGTGGTTGGCAAGGGAAGCTATGGTGTTGTTGCAGCCGCAGTTGATACTCACACTGGAGAGAAGGTAGCCATAAAAAAGATAACTGATGTGTTTGAGCATGTTTCTGAGGCCACCCGAATCCTTAGGGAAATCAAACTCCTTAGGCTGCTCCGGCACCCCGATATTGTGGAAATTAAGCATATAATGTTGCCTCCTTGTCGAAGGGAGTTCAAGGATATATTTGTGGTTTTCGAGTTGATGGAAACTGACCTGCACCATGTTATTAAGACAAATGATGATCTCACTCCTGGACACTTTCAGTTCTTTTTGTATCAGTTACTTAGAGCATTAAAGTATATTCATTCAGGTTAAAGATTTTTTTTTGTCTTCTCTGGCGCTTACTGTAATTTCAATTTGTGTCTTGATGCCACTTCCTAAATGACCATTCTTTTTGCAGCAAATGTGTTCCATCGGGATTTGAAGCCAAAAAACATCCTTGCCAATGCAGACTGCAAGTTGAAGATTTGTGATTTTGGCCTTGCTCGTGCATCATTTGGTGATGCACCATCCGCTGTATTTTGGACTGTATGTGTCTTTTTGTACAATAAAGTAGTGCAGCCTTCTGCTAAAATCATTAATATTTGCTTTGTTTTATCCGATAATCTTCAAGTGATGTCTTCCTAAAATGAAGAGACAGCTTTACAATATGAACACATAGGAAATATAATATATGATATTCCTTAATACTTATTAAGTTGCAGAGTTTTATTTCTTGTTAGTAGTTTCTTACTTCTATGTTGATTATTCAAAGGATTATGTAGCAACTCGATGGTATCGTGCTCCTGAGCTATGTGGGTCCTTTTTCTCCAAAGTAAGTAATCACATTCTATTGATAAGATTGTACAGATAAGTTTAACAGTCACTCTCCTGATACAATAGTTTGCTTCTATATCTTCTTTAAGGCAATAACTTTGTTGTTTATTCTGATTGAAAATTAAATGTCATTGCACTATGCGTATATCTTTTGTTGAGTTCCACTTGAGGTATTCCCCAAAAATTTTTGTGTTACTCAAATATATTTCCAGCCCAAGACAAATTAGTATATTTTTCTGAATACTGCGTTTTGGAATTTTTGTAATCAGTGAGTGCCATTATGACACTTTTCCTTTTCTTGTTTAATTGACCTTTTCCTTTTTCTGGACAAGAAACCACTGTTTGTTATAAGCTGTTTGTTTAGTTTTTTTCCACAGAATTGACACTTTATGTTGAGTTACCATCTCATCTGAAAACTATTTAAACACCATTTGATGCCCCCACATAAACGGCAAAATTCTTTTCAAAAGGATTACCATATGCGAACTATAATGGTGGGGGTGATGAATAACCTTGTACCTTTTCGTTTGCGTTGTTAACGTATTACCATTAAGCTGTGCTCAGACACACAAGTCTTTGCTTAATAGCATACTACATGGCCTTTTCTTTTCATTTAATTCCACCTATTTCATGCTTTACTGTGATATGCATTATTCCTTCTCTCCTATGAACATCTATTCATGGACGGCAAAGCAAATCATGTTACTTTCTCCATCGTAAGAAGCTGTCCAGTTGTTCTGTTTTCCAGTCAAATCCCAGTGAAATTATTTTAAAAAGTTTTCTCAAACAAGCAAATGGTTTCTAAAGTGTGATATTTTGCAGCTATCACTATCATGACAAGTTTTATTTCTCTCGGTTACATGGTTGATACTGACCTAAACTGGAATATAATCTACTTGGAACTTCTTATTGAATTGAAACTTAAAGCTATTCACAGGATTGTTGATATTTGCTAGCACTTGCTCTTGTTATATGAGAGAGAGAGAGAGAGAGAGAGAGAGAGAGAGAGAGAGATCTTCTATGTGCTGATTACTTTGGTAGAAGAGAATTTATTCTTCAACAATTATCTTTAGAAGTGTGGCATTACATTTATCTCCTTTTAGGTACATTTTGCAGTTTCAGCTTGTCTATCATTTCATAACCGTAAATATTTGCAGTATACCCCTGCTATTGATATCTGGAGTATAGGATGCATATTTGCTGAAATGCTTTTGGGAAAACCACTATTTCCTGGAAAGAATGTGGTTCACCAGTTGGATCTCATAACTGATCTGGTTGGCTCTCCTTCTGCTGAAGCCATTGCAAGGGTATGTTCTCCCTCCATTATTTTTAGTTGCTGATAGTTGTAAGTTCTGTTTATTATTGGGAATTCAATCTTGTTAAATAAAAAATATTCGTGCATGCATGATGTTTTTCAGATAAAAAATGAGAAGGCCAGGAGATATTTAAGTAGCATGAGAAAGAAAACACCAGTTCCTCTCTCGAAGAAAATCCCAAATGCTGATCCCACTGGCTCTTAAATTGCTGGAGCGATTGATTGCATTCGATCCCAGAGATCGTCCATCTGCTGAAGAGATAAGCTTTAGTATAATCAAATTTAATGTCAAATTTTCCAATTTAGTGGTGGTAGTGTTTACTAAAATAGTATCCTGATATCTGTGAAATATATTTCTGCAGGCCTTGGCAGATCCATATTTTTACAGCTTGGCAAATGTGGAAGAGGAACCGTTCACTCATCCTATTTCAAAGTTTGAATTTGCTTTTGAAAGGAGAAAGCTGACAAAAGATGATGTAAGAGAGCTAATATACAGAGAGGTATGAGCATAGCAACAGATTCTTTGATTCATTTATTTTTTTATCTGTTACCAGTACTTACTCTGATCCTAATCTAAGGAATACAGATCTTGGAGTATCATCCCCAGATGCTCCAGGAGTATCTTCTTGGCGTGGATCATACTAGCTTTATGTATCCCAGGTTGGGCCTTTCAGAATAATTTCTACTGACTATCCATCTACTTACTTATGGCAGTTCTTTTTCTTATACAGTTATGTGAACATTCTTTTGTTCGTGTTACTTCTGTGCAGTCTTTTACCTTACAAATAAATAGCCCCACTGTCTTTCTGGAACCTCGTTGTTTTTTTTTTTTGGGGCGGGGGGGTGGGGGAAGGGGGGAAAATTTAGATTTGGATTCTGGAACCTGGTGGGTTCTCAAGGTTGGATGGTAGGATTTGGTAATAAAGTGCGAACGGGAGTGGATTTAATCAGAATCAATAGGAGTTGCATATTTTGGCTTTCGGTTTTGTGCTTGAGTATGATGGCTTGGAAGTAGGAACCACTATGTCTAAACCTGATTGCATTGCATGTGCTCCACTCTAAACAGGGTAAGCCAGGTTGCCTCTTCCTTCTGCACGGTTTCTACAAGGGAAGGTTTTAGTCATATTCATACCAATAGAATGGCAAACGATATTTACATAGGCTATTTTGAGACAAATACCGAAGTATCACCCCCAGAGCTTTACTACCCATTTAAGCCAACTAACCCTATCTGTCAGATGAGTTTCAAATCGGACTGATTTAGTTTTTCTTCTGAGTAGTCGAACCTGGACATACATTTTCAATATCTTTTAAAATAAAATGTATAACATTAATACTAGATCTTCTCATACTATATAGACTGCAAGTTCACATTTGTAGAAAGTGTGTCCTAAATTTTGCTATGATGCTATTTATGCGTGTCTTTTCCATTGTGAATTACTTGCAGGGATATAGTTGAGATAACATTGCTAACTACCATGCAGATTTATTATGACCCCTAGAATGAATTTAGGCTGATTTTGATTAATTTGCTTAATAATCTGTCATTTCACATTATGCTGTTGCATGTTTTGTGGGTTTGAAACGAATTGTTCTTTTGTTGCTTTCTCCTTGTAACCTGTGCTGAAAATTTATATTTATTGGAATATTTAATTAACGTCCCTTTTTTTCAGTGGGATTGAACAATTTAAGCGACAATTTGACCATCTTGAGGGGCACTTTGGTAAAGGATTAAGAAGGCTTCCACTATTAAGGCGGTATGCCTCCTTGCCCAGGTGAATGTTCTGCATGTGACAAAATATAATATAGATTTTGTACTCAAAAAGAAGTTCCCCTGTACATGACCTGCCTTTATTTTATCGACAGGGAGAGGGTTTGTGCACCCATAGATGAGGATCCAGACCAAAAGGATGAATTCGAAAGACATGCAATGGATGCTGTTGCACGTACTCGTCTCCTGAGCCCTCCAAGATCACAGGAGAACAAAGAATCAGAATCTGATAATTCTAGTATGGTTGCTTTGCCCAATTGCCGTAGTAGACCATGCTATAGTGCACGTTGTATATTAAGAAGTTCTAGTATTAGTGCTTCCAAGTGCTTTGAAGTTAAAAGTGGCGGTTGTGAGGTAAGTGTTCTATGACCCTGTGATGTATGGCCTTTTCAACGGAAACTAAAAGCAAACAAAGAAAAGGGAAAAAGAAAGTTCGAGTAATTAAACCAGTTCAAAAACTCGGCATGCTAGTGCAGTGGTGCTTTAGTAAGCATAAGCTAGAAAGAGGAAAACATCAATCTTCACTACACGAAGCCTAATGTCCCTAGTCGATTTTTTTTTTCCCAACTATTTTCTCCAATTGGTAAGGGTTGGAGCTCTTCTCTATATTTCCTAGTTTCTTCTCCATCCTTTCTGTGGGAAGGGGTGGGAAACCACGCTTCTGTTGATTTTATTCTTACTTTTCTAGTTTAAATTCAAAGTTCTGCAGAGAAGGATTCAAATCTGAGCATGAAAGAATGATTAGTTCTAAACTTCGGTTTCTTGTCTTATCTGCATTGCCCCCAGGATACACTTTCCAATCAAAGCATGAACGGGATTGGTGGATTGTCAGAGAAAGTGCCGGCTTTGTATGCTTGATAAGTTTATGCTGGCGGGATAGATTAGTTAGCTAATGTATCAGTAGTGTAGTTCTTGATATAGTACTATTGCTGTAATTATTTTCATTGTTGTTAAACTGTCAACAATCATTCTGTTGTAACGTGTAGAAATCATATTACACGGTTTCTTCTTTGAATACAGAATGAATCTTTGTATCATTTTCTTGTTCTGGCCAATAAACACCAATAAACAAAGCGTTGGTGCACTGCATTAGACAAATGAAGGTTTAGCGGCTATCATGCTATAGGTAGAAAGACCTTTGCATGTCAGTACAGAAGACTGCAGAAAGTTAAAAAGTCCATTATTTTGTGCTTTGATGGGGATATCTGCAGTTATGACCGGAACGTAAAAAGAATGAATTAGAAACATACTAGCTACTATTTGCATTGTCTGGACGGTAAGCGGATCAAGGAAGAATGTAAAATATTACACACTCTTGATTATCTAATAATATGAATAGACGTCAGTTGGCAACCGTACACAATGTTTTTTCTTTTCTTTTGGGTATAGAAATTTTGTGATGAATCTCGACCCATTAAGCATGCCTCTGAAAGGACTTCGTTGATCATAACAAGTTTAACTAAATTCTTATGAGTACTTCCATGCAAGGAAAATGAAAGCCATTTGGCTCAATCCTTCCGTTTAATTGACATATTCGTTACTTGGAAGAAATTATCAGGTGAAGTATAATTGCAACTTGTTCACTGATCGGATTAGGTGTTGATTCTTGTTTAGCTCTACAGATGCAATTATCTTGTGCTGAAGTGACACTAGTTAAAAAGCACAAAGCCACTTAGAAGTCAAATGTAACGACCAACGGATCATTCAAAAAGAATAAACGAAATTCTTCATCAGTTCATTTCTGCTTACACACAAGCCTTAAAAAATTTTTGCATCCCTGACAGCGGGAAATTTGAGATGCTGTGCCTGGTTCAGGTATGATTAATAGGCAATTTCTTCTCTTACAAGCTCTAGGAAATAATTAATGATACCTACTCCTCCTCGCAAGCTACAATAACACAGAAACTTCCAGCTTTATAATGCACATTTTGCTAAGTGATGGATAATATGGCTAATGCCATACGTAATCATACAGCAAAATGTTCTGTGAATCACATTGCACTTTGATGTCATTAATCAAGAGCATGTATTGCTTCTTTCAGTTTGGTCTCATGTCTTACATCACACATCATTACTGCTGATGGTTGGCATGTTTGGGGCAACCATTAATCTCTCACTAACCACTTCCATTAACTTGTCCAAGGGAGGCAAGGTGTGCCATGTATTGCTGCATCATGGAAAGCATGTTTCAGAAAAACTGAGCGCTAGATCGAAGTGTGCAAATACATCCACAACTACTAATTTATTGCTGTAAACTAACATAACAAAGTTTGCTGCAAATCAAAATCACTATATCTCAACAAAAAACTATTGAATAAGCCTATTGCATGTTTCCAGATAAATACTTCAATGAACCACTACATGTAAAACAAATCACGAGTATAAGTAAAATGTTATGCATACAATTTGAATCCTATCAAGCCACAGGGAGATACATATTTTACTAGGTGACACAATAAGACAAATTAAACATGTCCACAACCTGACAGATGATTTTTCGAGAAAAATTAACAAGGAATATTGAAAGCCTCTTTCTAATACATATCAGATTTTCAACACCGTCAAATAAAACAAATGCAGTAAAGGGTTTCTTCCATTCCCAACTTCAAACTAGAAAATCTACATCTGGTGAAGCAAATGCAGTACATTCGGTTCTAAAAACTCATGAAAGATGTTAAACTTTTACTGTGGCTGGATCAAAAACCTTAGCGTGAATCTACAGTCAGTTCACTAACCAGATAAAACCACTTTTGCAGAGATGCACAGTAAAGAAGAACCACCATCGAATAGCTCCTCTAATTATCACAACCTCGAATTTCATCTTGTTTCAAAGTATGACACGTCATCTATATCCATTTAAGAAGTTATTCTAAATGAAAGAGGATGTAACTATAAGCCCTAATTGGATACATATACATCAGAAGGAACATCACTATGGAGTTAATCACAATGTTGTAAGTTAGCACCATTTTATCTTGCGAACATGCAACCACTGTTACAAAAAAACCATATAGCAATTCAAACATGACCATGTTCTCTAAATCGCAACGTCAACAACTTCAGCACAGAGAATAGGTACCTACATAATCCACCAACTACTAATTGTATATGCATATGGTGATAACCGCGACAAGGAATGAAAATTCTAACTTACTGCATGATACGCATAAGGAGATTTTCCTTGGCGCTCGAAATGTTTAGCCAAAACCAACCATTCAATAGGTCCCCACTCTTCCTCTTCAAAACAATTACCAAGCGCCGCTTTATATAGCTATCAATGACCAAAATACACATAATCATAATCAAACGATACTTTCAAAAGCAACAATAACCAGCGATTAAACGTATACCAATCTCCAAATATGCAACATACCTTAGCGGTATCAGTTAAGAGCTCAGTGCCAGCTGGGTAAGACGCATAAAACTGGTCAGCCCTAGAGTACCCGGCCCTTGTTCTGCATTACCAAATTAACAACACAAATATGATTAAGCATAAATTTCACCATTTTTTGGGGTATCAGACTGAAATGTTAATTTTCAGGGTTGAAACGATCCAAAGCTATTCTTACCAAAATCAACAAAACCCAGCCATACTTTTTCAAACAATTGAAAACCCAGAAAGTTCTTGCACGTAAAGCTTACAATTTTGCAAGAAATAAAAAATTGAACTTACGTATTGCTGGTGTAGGCATAGCTAATGAGGGCAGTAAAGCAATAAAATCCAGTATAACCTACTACTCTCCTGAACTTCTGAATTTTCAGAATTTCCTTCCACCCCTCGTATAGCCTCATACTCATGTTCAATAACCACCAGGCCGCCATCTAAATTCCTGCAAGCAAGCAATTAAGTTTCAGTCCGACATTTTTTCAAACAGTTTATCTTCATATTTTGCTGTCTATATATAAATACGACTTCTTCTTATTTACACGTGAAAGCTTGCGAGTTTCTGCGAGGATATATGTGTGAGCAAGGAAGAGAAACTTACTCGAGAGAAGCTAAAGTAGGAGGTGAAACGAAAGACGAGTGTCCAGCAGAAATGGTGTCGACAAGGGACTGAATCACCAGGTGAAACGACGCCGCTTAAAAGGACGAAGTTGATACCCACTGGGTTGCTTCTATTAGTTGGATCCGACCTACCTCTTTGCAACACAAATCCAGCTGCACCAAACGTGGCCCAAATGTGATTTGCGCATAACTAAGCTGCTTTCCATTAGTTGGATCCGGGCTGCCAATCTGCAATCCAAATCCAGCTAAAACTAACATGGGCCAGATATGATTTACGCATAAGAAATCTGCATTGTATTTGTTGGATCCTGGCAGCCAATTTTCATCCAAATCCAGCTGCAACTAACGTGGCCGAGACGTATGATTTGCGCAAAACTAAGTTGCTTTCTATAAGTTGGATCGGGGACCAATTTGCAACAAATCCAATTGCATCTAACGTGGCCCAAATATGATACTAAGCTTCTTTCTATTAGTTGGATCCGAGCGGCCAATATGCAACCCAAATACTGATGCAACTAACGTGTCCGTGATATTTGATTTGCACAAAACTAAGCTGCTTTCTATTATTTGGATCCGGGGCCAATTTGCAACCCAATCCAGCCGCACCTAAAGTGGATCAATTTATGATACAAAGCTTCTTTCTATCAGTTGGATCCAGGCGGACAATTTACAACCCAAATCCAGCTGCATCTAACGTGGCCCAGATATGAAACTAAGATTCTTTTCCAACTAGACTGCGCGGCCAATTTGAAACCCAAATCCAGCTGCGCCTAAAGTGGCCCAAATATGATTGGCGCAAAAGTAACCTGCTTTCTATTAGTTGGATCCAAGCGTTCAATTTGAAACCCAAATCCAGATGCACCTAACGTGGCCCAAATATGATTTGCGCAAAACTAAAATTTATTTTTTTTATTGAATTTTGAAATTATTTTTTCCAAATCGAATCATAAAATACTTAGCTGATCTGTGCCGCAAATATATACATTTACAACCACACACAATCTCGTTCCTGGTTGAAATATTTTGCCATTAGTGGGGGTTGGGTACATTTCTAACCTATTATTTAAAATGGTTTAATTTTTAATTTAGTCCATAACAATTAAAATTAACTATTTTTGCCTTGATTTTAATTGAGTTTCTAGCTTAAAATGTCTAGATTTGTATGCAGTATTCATTTTACATTAATTTAATTTTTATTGAGTCAATATAAAAAAAATAAAATTCATAATAACATATCTAAACACGCCTCTTTTATAACAAGAAGCAAGGAAAACTTTTATTTTACTGCATGATATTTGCACAGATTTTCTTTGGCGTACAAAATGTTTGGCAAAGACCATCCATTCATTATATCCTAAACCACTAATATTCTTTGAAATTTTTGAAAATAAAATTTTTTTCGTGTTACTTCGAGCACTTTTTAGTGACTGAGATAAATCCAAAATCGGGCTATATTTCACCAAAATTACAAAAATTCAGCTATATTTTCCAAAGAACTTAGCTTTCATGTATTATTAAACTGTGGGCGAAATGATGACACAACTCAAAAATTTTATTAGATTTCAATTGCAAATTAATCTCCAAAAACTTTTACTCAGTTGCTAATAAACCCTAGACTTTCAATTGCAGTCACTTCACTACCTTACACTATTCTACTATTATCTTGTAGCTAACTATTCAAATATGCGGATGAGCCTGAATTAATTGAAAAGAGTAGTTTCTATTCTAATATTTAAGTTCTTGTCATATTATTTTGAAAACTAACAATACACACAGACACACACTTTAATAAAATAGAAAGAAAAAATCTTAATTTAATAAACAAGACAATAAAAAGTTAAATTTGTTTAGAGTCAAATTGTTATTCTATTAAATTTGGAGAATGGAATAAAAAAGTAATAATAAAATGGATATGAATTTATCACTATCCTAAATTGATTATAAAAGATGGTCAAAATAGGACATTATCGTAAAAGTTATGGCCTAATAGTTGGAATGTAATGTGAAATTTGGAGTAAAATATTAAAAATAAAGACGTTAAAATCAATAACGTTCATCATACTTTTAATGTAGAGAGAGTTATAGATATCAATAGATGTAGATATATAAATAACTTTATTTTAATTTTTTTGCCATATTGACATTTGTAATTTGCTTTTCCTCTTTATTGCGTTCCCTTTCCAATCACACGTTTTGCAATAAGTAAAATAATAATTTGATTTGAATTTAATTTGAGCATGCTAAAATTTTCAAATTGACAAAATAGAAGATGCTTGAAGTCAAAAGACTATATTAATATTATTTATTTCGATAAATAAATATCTTCCATAGGTAGCATCTCAAGAACATGAAATGTAGGTTACTAAACAGACAAGTCCAAAGCCTCTCTTTTTTAAATCAATTGGTTATGCAATAACAATTTAAGGGTGAGCCAGGAGCAGGTTGTTCACAAATGCCTCCATCAGGAAATTTTCTCTCTAGGCAAGTTGCATTACAATCTTTAAATGCAGAGCATGGACCCTGGTATATCAACCTTCTTTCAGCTGTCACAATGACTACATCTGTGCAAGAAAAAAAAAATTATAAGTACCATAAATAAAAAATTTATATGTAGAATTAACCATAAAAAATGCATGCGTCGACGGTGTTAATTACATTAGTGGTAATTATCATAGCCTCTTGAATAAAATTTTTAATATTGACTTTTGTATTTTCACCATCTTTATTATTCATGTATGGACACAATGTAGATTAATTTAGTTAAATGTCCCAAACTAATTCTTTGTAATAATTTAAAATATTTGAATGTAGATTTAGTTGTAGCAATATGATAAATTAAAATGAGGACGAGTTTTTACTTGGACTTGAGAGCAAACAAAGACAAAGCAATCCCATGAAAATAGATGCTTTAATAATACTCATAGACATTTTGAGTAGTTGGTTGATTTTGTTAGGAATGTTAAAGTATATAAGCTAGAGAATAAAAGACACTACAACAATAAGGACATTTTGAGGCGTTGAAAAGTGCCATATAAAGTAACTTTTCGTGACACTTTAGTTTTTGAGGCACTCGCATAAAGCGTCATGCAAAACCAGCGTTTGGAAAAGGTTTGAGACACTTTCAAGCGTCGCAACAGATAACTATGAGGCATTTGAATGTGCCTTGATAAGCTTCTATCGCGACACTATGCAATGTCTTTATAAACTGTATCGTGACACTATGCAGTGACTCAATAGACAGTTTTTAGGACACTCACAATGGTCATTTTATATAGATTGTACAGGCACATGGGAGTGTCATTTCTTGGTCTATTAAGGCCCTTTGGAGGGTCATGTAAATTGACTTCTATAGGCATTTCAAAGCGTCACGAGAGGTTTTTATTTTTTTTAATTTTATTTAAGCCAAAAACTTTTATTCAATAACCTACATAAAGCTACTAAATACAGTTTTTCATCCATTCCATCTCAGACAAAAAAATAATCCAATGCAAGTGTTCAACTAATCAATTCAAAGGAATTGCATAAAATATGCCATACAATATCCATCTATTTCAATTTGAACAAAAGTTTTCTAAATGATGTCTTCAAAATGAATCATCAGCATCCAAAATAAAGTTCAAATAAACTGAAATGCTACTAATAAAATCAATTCAACCTCTAGATTTGCTTTGCAACAAAAGAGATAGAAAAATAACTCCAGCAACACCTTGTTCCATGGTTGAATAATCAATATTCTTGAATTTTTACCTACAAGAAGTGTGCAGTAAGTTATAATACTAACTTATCAAGTACAAGATTATTAACTATATTTCTAAATCTAAAACTGAAGTGACAAAATGCATAACAACATCAGAAAAAATTACCAAGTTGGTTGGCCAAGTGATAGGTGCAACAATTGCATCTTCAATTGTGCTCATCAATTGCTCATCACGCTGTATCACAATTTGCACTACTATCTCAAACCAAAAAGTTTCTCAAAACAGCCAAGCAACTTCACATTTTTACTATCTTTTTTGTGTGTGTGTGTAACATAAACATATGTCAAATTGATATCACCAAACTTTAAGAAGAAGATAAAGTGACAGAACCAACCATTGAAAGGAAAAAAAGAAAGAAAAGCGATATAAACTGAAGGAGCATAGACCTAGTTGTTAAAAAATGCATCCATTCATTTGTAAAATATGCAGAAGAAAAGTATTTGACAAATACCTCTGGAAGAAATCAATTGACAAAGTCTTGCAAAGGCAAATTCACCAGTGTTGTAAATTAAACCTGCCAAAAAATGTTAACACTACTTTAGTGATTTTAAGATATTCCATAGCAATGTTCACATTATACAAAATTTAGAAAATTCGGATGAAAACCATGTTATATTGCAAGATTGCTAGCCGAATAGTCAATAATTAACTATTTAACCCACCACTCCCACTCACAAGAGTTGGGTGGTTGGAAGAAGTAAATACTTGAACAAGTGCAACCTTAGATCACAATAAGCTGCTTAAACTTTAGGCAGACCCAAGAACATCATGTACCAAGTAAAACTACAAATGTCTTAGGAATAAAAAGCATTCCTTAACAAATTAGTAAGCACTTTGTATCAGCAAATAATAATGGTAGGAATGTGATTTATGTGGAATTTTTCCTTTCTGGAACAATAATCTTTACACCAACCATAGCAGGCTTAATAGCATCAAACTCTTTAAAAAGCCTAAGAATGAAACAGTAAGTACTTGCATGAACAAATGTTGGTGTGATCACAAGAAAAAGAGTACCTCATCATAAACATATACTACTACGAGGCATGAACCTTTTGACGATAACATCAGTCTTCAATTGACAACTAACAAAATATGTGTACCTTAACATGTCACTCTCATTGTGTAAACATCTTGAATGAAAAATATGTAAAGTACCAATGCTCCCTAGGACACATGAATTGCTCATAGACAGATAGAAAGATTTCAAAGAAGGCAAGATAAAAAACTTTTGAATCTATAGCTTGAGTTTATGTACTTAAGGGTGTAAAGAAAAGAGAGGAATAAACATGTGAATATATACAGCATAGACAACTTATAGTTTCAAGTCCATTACAGTTCACAAAAATATATACCCCAAGCAAATGAATATATACAGCATAGACAACTTATAAATCAATATTAACACACCAGGAATAAGGGAGGAAAATGAAGAAAATTTAGATGGGATATAAAAAATGCAGAATAAATTTACTAACTACCATTACCTAACAATCAGTAGCAGTAAATCTAATACAGAAAAAAGGTATAAGAAATGAAGTCCTATACGCAAAATGATAAAAAAATAGAATAATGGTTGTAGGCCCTTAAATTATTATATAGGAAAATTAATCACTCAAGCAGCAAAAAGCAATTTCTTCAGTTGATCACGGCTTCAACTAATGAACCGAGACGGAACCAAAAGAATGAAAAGAAAAAAAAAAGGGCAGCCCTATTTGGTTTTAAGGAACCGAACAAATAAGAAAACAAACAACTTTGTTAGACGAAACCGACGTCACGGACGTCTCAGCCAAGAACAGAGATTTGATTATGGGAATTGGAGGCAAACTTATTTTTTATTCAACGAACTTAGAGCTGTTTTTTTTTTCTCTTGAACTTTTTCACACATCAAATTCTGCAACCAATTGGCCTTTAAATAGGTACAAAACTATCTAAATCCTATTTTGACAAAACTTCCAATTCTAATTTAACAAATCCTATTTTAAAAAATTCCAAACCCACTCTAATTACCAAAAACAAATCATAATCTAAAATAGTTTCCTAAACTAATAAAACCACTTACAACTTACTTCCTACAATGGTTCTTCGTATCTCAATGATCTATTTCATCAGGATACAAAGGCAGAACAAACATAGATATTTGACAGGGAAACTAACAACAAAAAATTGAATATTGCAAAAAACAAAAATAAAAAACAATAAAACATATGGATCTAGATCGATAACAGGGACAGTTATGATACTCGAACCAGCCCCATCAGAATAACCAATCAATGGAGAACAAAAAAAACGTAGGAACAAGCAAAAAGAAAAAACAACTTAGGCAAGTAATGTTCCCAGTCGGAAACCCAAAACATTGATTTTTTTTTTTTGGCATATTTTAAAACTTGAACTTGGTAAAGAACCATCTATTTTTACCAGTCTTGGACCTCTCTTCAAAGCAGGCCTTTGACTCCTTAGCGGCGAGAGCTTCTTGTCGCCGGAGTGGAGATAGTCAAGGGAGACGATGGCCTCAAAATCGACATCGAGGGAGTGGCGGTGGAGCAGGGGAAGAAGGGGAAAAGGGTTTTTAGAAAATTTAGAGAGGGATTGGAATTTTAGAGAGTAAAAGAGAGTGCCGCCAATTTTTTGGCCTTTTTGTCAGCATCTTTTTTAGTTAAACGACGCCACTTTGCCTCTTTTTCTTTAATAAAACTAAATAAATTATCAAAGTTAAGGAACGTTTCAATCAAAAGTGTCATGAAATCATTTTGGTGACACTTCTTTAAAAGTGCCCCAAAAAAGGTGTCACAAAAGCATAATTTTCTTATAGTGAGAGTTATTTGTTGATCCAAAATATTTGGGTTCAAAGACTAATTTATAGCACTATAACTTTGAGATATTGACATGGACATAATTGCATTCATTATTGTGGTCCATATTTTTATGGAATGTGTTCAAGCATTCAATACTAGTGGTGAAATTATTAGCCTATTTATGGAAACAAATATAATGTAAATTTGTTATTACTATCTTTTCCTCAAATTTTAAATGCACACATATACACTTACTATTTGTCCCAAAAAAGAAAATAATCTATGCATTTATTAAATGTAATCCCAGGAGATATGCAAAACACAAAGGTATCCCTACTCAAGTCAAAGTTAAAATAAAGTTTGAGATTTACATACCTAATATTCAAGTTGGTCAATAAAAAGTCATTTTAGTTTTTTGTACTACTGATTTTTTTTCCCATTAATGGGTTATTCCAATAGATTTTAGCATTTGACATACTCGTTACACATTTACTTATTATTTGTCTTTTTCAAAATTTCATATGTCAAATAAAAAAGAATAAAAAAAATAAGTAGATCCTAAAATCATCTAGGGTTTTGGTGGCAAAATATACTCGAAGGCATTCTCCAAGTTTTAATCTTGATTTTTGCTTTAAGTAAACTTATACAGAATTAAACTTAGCAATATCTATATGTGGTAATTTTCTTTTCAATCCAATGTTTGGCTTTTCAAAGTTTATTGGAAAAGTAGCCTTATGATTTTCCAGGCAATTTTTTTAATGATCACTTTTTTTGTTGAATTGAAAGTTCATGATACACACTAAATCTGAGCAATCAAGGCCAAACATAAACAAGAAAAAGATTATTATAATCCAATTAAACTTTTTTGGAATCCATGTTAATTTCTAAACCTTTGGAAAAAAAGTCCTTATATTATTTTGATGTATCAATTTTGTCCAAAAATTATAAAAATGTGATTAATAATTTTTTTCAAGATCAACATTCTGTAGCATGAAATTTGGACTATAAAATCAATATTTTCCAGGATTGAATGTTCCTTTGTGGCAAAATATTACTTAATGCAATATATATGATTTTCTAGTGCAATAGGCAAACGACTAGATGAATTTAGGTTTCATTTCAACTTATAACAAGCAAATTACAATAGATGAATTAGGTTTGATTTTAACCTATATAGTTATTAATATTCTCCATCATTTTATTCGGTATTTCACTAACTAAAATATTGAAAATGAAAATTGGCATAGTTTGTGCAAAATATTCTTAGTAACAAAAGTTTATAGTTGAAAGCCATTTTGAATCATCAAATGAGAAAACTATATCTATTTTGATTCGATATGAAAGATACTAGTCTAAAAATTGACTTTTTGCTGATCAATTTAGTACATCCAATTGCTTGTACCGGCATAACTAATCAATCGTTTATTATATTATTTGCTTTTCACTAGCAAACTATATTGAAAATAAATGTAGCATATTTCTACGGATTTTTCTAATTTAAAAAATGCGGTCTCAATTCGAAAGGACATTAGTACTCTCACAAGTCAAAGATACACCATCTTTTAATATTATTTTAAGTTTTCAAATTCAAAAATGAAACCGATATTAAAAAAAAAACTTATTTTTCAAATGAGGAATATAAAAGATAAGCTGTGATATTATTCCTATGCAACTTTTAATTTTCTGCTAGTAATTAAATTTGTCTGAAAATCTATCATTTTATTAATTGTTCTCCATTCCTTTCTTCAAAATTTATGCTAAGATGAAAATTACGTTCCTATTTTATATAGATCTTGCTTCTTATTGATTCTTTTCTTTTTCCTTTTCCTTTTTTTACCTTTTAATTTTCTTGTCTTTGTTTTTTGTAGTCATACATCTACACTTATTTTTAACCCAAAAAAAAGAGAAAAGAATTCACTAAAGTAATGTATAAGACTTTTAAATAGGTGAATTGAGGAATATTAATATTTCAATTTTTTTTAGATTTATATTATTCAAACTAAAAATGCAAGTCCATATTGTATTTGACTATTTGAATCGATTTTGTAGTATAATCAAAGGAAATTCAGTCATGTATTATTATAGTTACTCATATTAGAAGTTTATCATTAAGGCTTATTGAAAAGTAATCTAAATGAACTTTTAGTAATCTTCTACCTAAAAAAATTTTTTAGTAATCTTTTTTCTTTTAATCAAAATTACTCTATGTTTATTTTATTTTTATATATAGGACATATTTGAACAATCACGTAACACATATCAAAGTTGTTAATTATTATTCTATTTTATTTCTCTTTTTAAATAAAGAAACTCTAATATTTAGCTTTTAATAACAAGTGACCCGTGTAATCACGTGTGAAATTCTTGTTGAAAATATTTTACACAAAAAATTACAATATTGGTGTCAAGAAAAAAATTGAAAATATTCTTCAATAAATTGTTTTCATTCCAACCAAATGGACCCTAGATTACAATCAGAATCTTGACGGCCTAATTTCTTACAAATGAAGCAATAATTACACAATTTTCCATATTCAAATCATTGTCACAACCCTATAATTTTTTTAACTAATCCAAATCAATTTTTTAAAGTTTCAAGTAGACTGACCTCATTACATTCCCCAGCAAAACTAGGCCTAAATAAAATAGCAGATGATGGATCCAATTTTAAGGGATCACCATACCTTGGCGATCGAGAACAGTGAGGTCTTACCAAAAAGATGAGTCGTGAGACCTGGAAACAATGAAGTCTAACCATTCATCGGTGATTTACAAAATTCTTGAACCTACTCATTCTGACAGGCTTTGAACCATAGTCATGTGGAAGAAAATGGTAAAACATTTAATTGATTCAAGCTTCAAAGAAGCCGATTTTGGATTGCATTTGATTACATGCCTCATTTAATCTAGAAAGAGTCAGCATGAAAACTTATACATGGTTTCAAAACTCTTGAGTGTCTAGTTTCAAATGCAACAAACAACAGCGTTACATTTTCACTTTTCAACACCAAGATACAGGGATCAGCAGATTGTCTCTAGTCTTTCTTTTCTGTGATAAATGCAGATTAACTAAAGAAAGTTGCTCAATTCTTTTTTTTTTGGTCAAAGAATCACTTTAGTTAGTGGTTAGATTATGAAAATATCTAATGTCACAAGTGAACTAAATCTAAACTGAAACTTACAAGTAACACATATCTAGTTAATTAGTAACTGAATAGTGCGCTCACGGAACTTAGATCTAAAGAAATTACCTTAATGCTATCAATGTGGGACAAAAAACTCACTCTCATCTTTTTACCTCAAGTAACACTCACCAAACACAACTTTGATTTTTCTTTTTTGTCAAAAAGTCACTTTAGTTAGTGGTTAGATTAAGAAAGTTGCTCAATTCTGACTGACAAAACTTTCAAAGATAGGCTTGTGATGGCTTAGCTGTTTTTTGTTGACTCTTCTTCCCACTTGTTGCTATTATCTTCGTATGATCAGACATCGGTCAATTATTGCTGACACTTCCTTTAAACTCTTGGCTTACTATTCTTTCCAAAAATATAAAAAAAAAGGAACAACTCTTAGATTACTCACTTTCTCAACTGAAATGGCGTCAATAATTCCATTGCACATTCAGAACCTCCTCAGGCTCCTACTTTTCCTCACAATCCTCCACCGAATGCCTCCATCAGCCACCTCTCTCCTTCCCAAAGAAGCGCTGCCTACAAAATCTGGCTACCTCAATGTCAACTCAACAACTGACTCAGCCCTTTTCTACACATTTTATGAGGCTCAAGAGCCTTCCACACCCCTCTCTCAAACCCCCCTTATCATCTGGCTCCAAGGAGGCCCTGGCTGCTCCTCAATGCTTGGAAACTTCTATGAGATCGGCCCGTGGCTGGTTTCGTCTAATGTTTCAGTTAAGCCTAATCCAGGGGCCTGGAACAGGGTATTTGGACTTCTTTTTATTGATAATCCAATTGGAACTGGATTCAGCATTGCTGCTTCACCTCAAGAAATCCCAAGAAATCAGCACGATGTCGCGAAACATCTTTTTATCGCGATTATTAAGTTTATTAAGCTAGATGATTTGTTTAAAACAAGGCCTATATATGTTACTGGTGAGAGTTATGCTGGAAAATATGTTCCAGCACTTGGCTACTACATCTTGAAAAAGAATGCTGAGTTGCCAGTTGGTAGCAGGGTAAATTTAGCTGGTGTTGCTATAGGGAATGGACTGACTGATCCCATAACACAAGTGGCGACTCATGCATTACATACTTATTATTTAGGATTGATTAATGATAAGCAGAAGAATATATTGGAGAATCTTCAAGAGAAGGTTATAAAATTAACACAAATAGGGAATTGGAGTGAGGCTGCTGATGCAAAAAGTACGGTGGTGGTGACATTGCAAGAAATGACTGGCTTGGTAACTTTGTATGATTTTAGAAGGCTAGTTCCTTATGAAGAATACTTAGTAGCCGAGTTTTTAGCAAATTCAGAGGTAAAAAAGGCGTTAGGGGCCAAGGAAAGTATTGTTTTTGAGGAATGTAGTGATGTTGTGGGAGAGGCATTGTTTGAGGATATAATGAAGAGTGTGAGGTATATGGTTGATTACTTGGTTAAGAAGACAAAGGTTTTGTTGTACCAGGGACAATGTGATTTGAGAGATGGTGTGGCGGCAACTGAGGCGTGGGTGAAGAAATTGAAGTGGGAGAGAATTGGAGAGTTCTTAGATGCAGAAAGGAAAATTTGGACAGTGAATCAAACTTTAGCGGGTTCTGTACAGAAGTTTAGAAGTTTGAGTCATGTTGTGGTGTTGAATGCTGGACATCCTGTGCCCACTGATCAGCCTGTGAACTCTCAAGCAATGATAGAAGACTGGGTTTTGAATAAGGGATTGTTTGCCAATTAGCGGAACAACAAAATCCAAACCAAAGGATCACTTTTGATTTAAGTTTTGTGCTGTTTTACTTCTTGTAATTGAGCTGTCATTGTTACTTAGAGCCAAGAACTTTATCACGTTGGGTGATGAGTAACATGAGCAATTTCACTAGTCATCACTAGTGATTGTTGATTAATTCTTACATATGTCTGTTGGAACGGCCTGAAAATTGTTGGTACTTTATCTTAAATTATTTTGAATAAGAAGTGCTGGTTCCAAAAGTAATAACATATGCAGTTTCACTAATCTTCACTAGTGATTATTGATTAGTTCTCACATTTGACAGCCTGAAAATTATTGATACTTTTTCTCGAATTATTGATCTGTTTACATAAGAAGTGCTGGTTCCAAAAGTTTTCTACACAGGTGCTGGCCCCAAAACTTGTTTACAGTACATCCCTTTCTGTAGTACATTAGCCAGGAGATAATTGGGAATTATGAACCAGTTCAATGGAGTGTTCAAATGAGACGTAGAGTTATATAGAGGGCTTCATTTTGCAGTATTTGAGCATGGTGTTTTATATATAGGCAATTGGTTTTTCTTGAACTTTGTTCTTCACAACTGATTCAACAACATTAGTACATTGTACATCAGTCTTGTCCAATTGGTTGCCTTGACTTGGCAAAACAGACAATAATTGGTTGCCTTGAGGGGTAATTGGCTAAACTGCCATCACACCTTGAAGCTGAAAAGTACTCCCTCCTCACTGGCAAATAATTAGTGGCTAAACAGAAGCAGCATCCACATCACACCTTGAAGCTAAAAAGTACTCCCTCATCCAACTTGACTTTTCACTGGCAAATAATTAGTGTAAAAACAAAAAAGAAAAAACACAAATATTATCCTCGTCTTTTAAAAATGCATAAAATTTCCATCTTCCACAAAACCATGTTCAAAATCAAAACTTATTATTGTATGTAAAATATGTAATGGTATTTGGAGGCAGATTTGTGATAAACCAAAAAATAAAAAAATAAAAAAAAAGACCAAGTGAGCAATGAGGAGATACAAATAATATTGCCCAAAAAAGAGACCAAAGAATTAGTTGTACCACCAAATGTCCACCAGGACCAAACTAAACAGTACTATGATGCCATAATAATTTGTTGTATGGGGCATGGAATTGCAGGTTCAGAGCTATAAAGATACATAACAACTCACCCCTTCTTTATAGGACTTCAAGCCTAGATTGCTTCTAATGTTCCCAGCAGAAGAGCAGCAACCCTTGAGTTTGCTGGCTACTGCCTTTGAAACTTATTTATAGGGCTTGTCAGGTAGAAGGAACAAATAAAAAAGATTTTGTCCAATAGTCCCGAACTTAAGCCAATGTCTCTATTTGGTCCTCAGCTTTTAAAAAGTGACTATTGGATCTTTTTCTCAATTTGATTTTAAATGGTCCATAAGGCCACTTCTAGATACAATAATTTTCATTGTGCCTTAATAAAGTTTATTTTAATGTCACATTCCAAACAAAATTGTTTTGTTATTTGATGTGAAATGTACTATCGTAAAAATTGATTTTTGTTGAATTAGATTTTAGCTATCAACTAAAATTATCATCAAAATTAGAGCAATTTGGTTCTAGGAAAAATCCATGCTAATTTTTTTTTGAATTCATATAAAATCAAAAAATGATGCAAACATAGTGATCTCAAAGCTTATATTAGATTGACCGAGTCTATGATTTAATCTAGAAGGCAAATAAACTAATGGGGGCTATTTGAAAATTTTTAAGAGGCACTCATGCTATGGAGCCCCATGTTCCCGAATTAATTCTACCAGTTTGGTAAAAATTTGAGTCTTGAACTAGTTTATCTTTATAGGTAAATAGTTATCTGATTACCTAAAAAATCGGTTTGGATACTTAAATATCGGTTCATTTTAATTTAATTTTTCAAAATAAATAAAAATCAAATTTGTTTAGAATTTTACTTTCTACCCTTAATTTTACTTTTATAAATAAATTATTTATATAACTTTTGTTTATTCCTTAAGATAAACTCTTATTAATACCATACAATATTTAATTCAATACTTTCTAATTTTTATTTTTACAAAATAATTGATAAAACTATACAAAATATAAACTAAGTCTAAATTTTATCCAAATTTGAATAATAAAAATGTTCTTTTAACATACTTTAATTTTTAACACAAAAATCTTAAAAAAACTATATTATATATGGACCAGTTTAGACAACCGACGGTTCATTAATACCCAAACTCGTTGGCTAAGTATCCGAACCAATACATGAATGGTAATAGAAACCAGTTCGAATATTTCAGTTTTTCTGTTTGAGACGAGTTAGTTTTACCAGTTTTTCAATTTTTTTTTTGTCACTCCTAAAGCTAGCACACCTAGAAGTCACAAGTTGAGCCACAAGTTACAAGTTAAAGGGATTTAGTTCGCTGAAGAAAGATAAAAATTTCATAGAACAAACAACAAGATTTAATTCAATTTCGTTTATCTATTTTCTTCTAAAAGCCATCCAATCGGGATTTACAAACCTTTGAACCTACTCGTTTCGACACCAGAGAGACCTTTAATCGTGTTAAAGATCATGGTAAAATATATGATTGATTTAAGTTCCAAAAGTTTCAAAGAAACACTTGGTGCAACAAGGCTGGATTATACAATAATTAATTAAAAGTCAGTATCTACTTAAATTCCAAAAGTTTCATGGGATAATAGCTAGTTTTATGCAAGTTAAATCAACACCTAAGTAGAAATTGTTTGTCGACACAAAATGTTTGTGTTCGAAGATTTATTTTGACTTTTTGAGCAGTGCAGCATTCGAGACATCAACATGGACACAATTGTGTTCATTATTGTGGTCCATTTGTTTTTTCAAATGCCATAAATGATTTACAACACTGGCAAATTCTTAGCCTATCTATCGAAACAATATAATGTAAACTTATTCAAATTCCTCAAATACACACACACACACACACTCTTTCTTCCAAAAAAAAAAGAAAAAAATTTATGGATTTACTAAATGCGATCCCACGAGATAGGCATAGGATATTGGTACTCCCATTCAAGTACAAGTTAAAATAAAGTTTGTAATTACTTTACATTTAATATTCGAGTAGTTTTGTGCAAAGGAAATTAATTTATTTTCTCTATTTCTAATTTCTTTTCCCCATTACATGCCTATTCCACAAAATTGTTACAATTGATTTTTCTTGTGATAGATTTACTTATTTTTTCCTTTGATAATTCTCTCATAATTATCAAAGTAAAATAGATAAACAAGCAAAATAAGCCTTGAAACAATTAATCTAGCTTTTTCTAGCCAAAATATATTAAAAGATGTTCTACAAATTTTAATCTTGTTTTTTGCATTAAAGAAGCCATTAAGCAATTATAATTAGCCAAACATCTATATGGGGGTAATTTTCTTTACAATCAAAGTTTCACTTTTCTAAACCAAATAAGATCATTTTATTTAAACATTTGCATGTAAGTATATAACAGACGGGAACATAGATTCTTAACTCCTAATTTTATTGAATTTAACTCCTAATTTTATTGAATTGCTAACAGGTATATCAAACTGTAAGAAATTCAAAATGTATATCATTGTTAGCTTTATGGAACGAAGGCATTTGAATCTTGGGTTCAAAATATTTTTTTATATTTGAATAATTTTACTTGTACTTACATTGTCCTTTCGAATTTTGAACTTATTTGAAACTACTAAAATGAACTGATCTACTACAGGTTTCTCCTCTTTATTGCTTTTTAGATAACTTGCACAGTTACTCACAAACATGTTTTGTTAAATTTCTGCTCAAAATTTTCGTAAAAAAAAAAAAATCTTTTAAAGGACTATATATTTTCCATTGTGGAGTTACATCACTTATTGAAATTTTGGTAACATATCTTGATAGTCAATTTTGAAACCCTTGGCATGTGAAGCCTCCTTAACAACAGTTCTTGAGCATATGTGTGTTGTATTGCTCACTATCCTATTTTTCTTTGTTTGTGATTTGAAAAATTTGCGGCTGGATGGATGTTTTTTGGGTTTTTTTTTTAAATATTATTGTAGTTGTTTTAAGATTCTTATTGGCAAATGTGTGTCTAAGATAAAAATATAATTGACAAACATATTTAAAATTTTTAAAAAATATATTTTGGAAAAACACTATCAAACAAACAAAGCTTTGCATTTGCCTTTTTTAGCATTGTTTTTTAGCAACAAGGTTGTTTTCTCATCCTCTTAGATTTGACTTTTTTTTTTTTTCTCCTTAATTTGTTTTGGCCTTAAAAGTTGCTGACAAAGTCCATCATCAACTTTCATAGTATCTTGCAATTGCCTAGGATTCTTAGTTACCTCCGTTGTCTGTGAAATGTTTGCACTCCATTTAATTAGATGTAAATAATTTTTTTAAGAATATATTTTTCTAAGAAAACAGTGTACAGGAATAAATTAACGGATGATCAAATTCACTCCATGATTATCTTATTTTATATATACGACTCATTTGAACAATCACACAACGCATATATCAAAACTACTAATTGTGATTCTACTTTATTTCTCCTTTTAAGTTAAAAAATTTTGAATATTTTGCTTTTAGAAATAAGGGCCTGTGCAATATACATGTGAAAATGCTTGTTAAAAAATATTTTACATGAAAATATATTTCTTCAATATTTGATGCCAAGAATAATTCTAAAAATATTTTTCAATAGAATATTTTCACTCAATCAAATGTCTCCTTCCTTAATTTACAATCGAAATCCTGATGGCCCTAATTTCTTACAATTGAAGCAATAGTTAGACAATATTTTTGTCTGGATGGTTGCTTTTTAAGAAATATTACTGTAGTAATTTGAAAATCTTTTTCAAAAGTATGTTTGTAAGATAAAAAGTTGATTAAAACATGTATTTGAAAATTTTAAAAAATATGTAAACAGAACCAAAAAATTGGTAATTTTTGGGAGAACAGTGTTCTATCTTCAGTTCTTTACACCAAGATACAGCAGATTGTCTGAAGTCTTTTTGGGAGAAGTACAGATTGTCAAAAGTTGCTCAACTCTTTAGCTAAAAAAAAAAAAAGTTGCTCAATTTTGACAGACAAAACTTTCAATGATGGTCCTTGGGATAGCTTAGCTGTTTTTTGTTGGCTCTTCCCTCTTGTTACTCCCCTCTTTCGAGAAAAATTCCAAAAAAAAATTCCTTTTGAGAGATTCTATTGTGGACGAGACTATGAATCTCCAGCCGTGGGCTTGTGAACCCAGTCATTTCAGAAAAATTCCTTTATTTTGTAGTTGTAAACAAGCCCAATTGAGTATTCTTGGTTTGAGGTTGTGCTCGTGTAATAAATGAGTCGAGTTAAACTTATTTATTTAATGAGCTAAAATTTGTGCTCGAGCTTGACTCATTTAGCTATACGAACGAGTCGAACTTGAAATTTCATGCGCCGAGTCGAGCTTTGTTCAAGAATAACTCGGTTCAAATAAGTGTAAAAGTGTTATTCGAGTTGAACTGTGCCGAGTATCTTATGTTCGAATTCTTGTTTTTTTATTAAACGAGCGAATTCGAGCTCACTCGTTTAATAAACAAGCTAAAATTTGTGTTCGAGCTCGACTCGTTTAACTTCACGGACGAACCAAACTCAAGCTTTTACAAGTCAAGCTGAGTCGTGTTCGCGAATAACTCAGTTTGTTTACAGCCTTACTTTTGTATCATCGGATATCAACCCATTTAAACTCTTAGCTTTCTCCGAGTTGTGTTCGTGAACAACTCAGTTCGTTTACATCTTTACTTTTGTATCGTCGGACATCAACCCATTTGAACTCTTGACTTTCTTCGAGTCATGTTAGTGAACAACTTGGTTTGTTTACCGCCTTACTTTTGTATCATCGGACATCAGCCCATTTAAACTCTTGGCTTTCTCTTCTTTCAAAATAATTGGAAAAAAAAAAAACTCTTAGATTGCTCACTCTTCTGTGCTAAAATGGACTCAGTAATTTCTCAAAAAAACAAAAAAAAAATGGAGTCAGTAATTCCATTGCACATTCACAACCTCCTCAGGCTCCTACTTTTCCTCAGCATTCTTCACCATCTGCCTTCCTCAGCCACCTCTCTCCTCCTTAGAGAAACGCTGCCTACAAAATCTGGCTGCCTCAAAGTCAACTCAACAACCGATTCAGCCCTTTTCTACACATTTTATGAGGCTCAAGAGCCTACCACACCCATCTCTCAAATCCCACTTGTCATCTGGCTCCAAGGAGGCCCTGGCTGCTCCTCCATTCTTGGAAACTTCGATGATCTTGGCCCGTGGCTGGTTTCGTCTAATGTTTCAGTTAAGCCTAATCCAGGATATTTGGACTCCTTTTTATTGATAATCCAATTGGAACTGGATTCAGCATTGCTGCTTCACCTCAAGAAATCCCAAGAAATCAGCATGATGTCGCAAAAATCTGTTTGTCGCGATCATTAAGTTTATTAAGCTCGATAATTTGTTTCAAAACAAGGCCTATATATGTTACTGGTGAGAGTTATGCTGGAAAATATGTTCCAGCACTTGGCTACTACATCTTGATAAAGAATGCTGAGTTGCCAGTTGGCTAGCAGGGTAAATTTAGCTGGTGTTGCTATAGGGAATGGACTGACTGATCCCTATAACACAAGTGGCGACTCATGCATTACATACTTATTATCTAGGATTGATTAATGATAAGCAGAAGAATATATTGGAGAATCTTCAAGAGAAGGTTATAAAATTAACACAAATAGGGAATTGGAGTGAGGCTGCTGATGCAAAAGTTACGGTGGTGGTGACATTGCAAGAAATGACTGGCTTGGTAACTTTGTATTGATTTTAGAAGGCTAGTTCCTTATGAAGAATACTTAGTAGCCGAGTTTTTAGCAAATTCAGAGGTAAAAAAGGCGTTAGGGGCCAAGGAAAGTATTGTTTTTGAGGAATGTAGCGATGTTTGTGGGAGAGGCATTGTTTGAGGATAGAATGAAGAGTGTGAGGTATATGGTTGATTACTTGGTTAACAATACAAAGGTTTTGTTGCACCAGGGACAATGTGATCTGAGAGATGGTGTGGCGGCAACTGAGGCATGGGTGAAGAAATGGAATTGGACAGTTCTTGGAAGCAGAGAGGAAAATTTGGAGGGTGAATGATACTTTTGCTGGTTCTGTACAGAAGTTTGGCAGTTTGAGTCATGTTATGGTGTTGAATGCTGGACATTATGTGCCTACTGTTCAGCCTACGAACTCTCAAGCGATGATAGAAGACTGGGTTTTGGATAAGGGATTGTTTGCCATTTAGCAGAAAAATAGAATCCAAACCAGAGGATCACTTTTAATATAAGTGACCGTGTGCTCTTGTACTGTCCTTGTAGCAATTTAGCTCCAATTATTATTTAAAGCCAAGAACTTTATTACGGTGGGTGATGAACATCAGAGCAGTTTTACTAGTCATTACTGATCAGTTTTTACAGTTGTATGTAGGAAAATCTTGAATATTATTGATACTTTATCTGGAGCTATTGACACATTACATTCCTGCTCTGTAGTACAATAGCCATAAGATAATTGAGAAATTTGAATCAGTTTAGTCCAAATTAGACGTTTCGTCAACAGGGATTCATTTCGCTGTAATTTGATCATGCTGTTGCACATACGCAATTGGTTTTTCTTGAATTTTCTTCTTCAAAACTGGTTCAATTACGTCAGTATACTGTCACTGTACATCCGTCTCGTGTCTAGTTGGCCTTGACTTTTCCAAAGATATAGCAATAAGGGAATAATTGGTGTTTGCCATCACAATTTGAAGCAGAAAAGCTCTCTCTCAGGCAACTTGACATTTTCACTAGCGAATAATAACGTTAAAAATTAAAAAATAGAAAAAAGGAAAATATAGATATTAGCCTCATTAAAATTTTTATAACGCATAAAATTTCCATAGTCCACAAATCCAAATTCAAAATCCAAAACTTATTATTGAATGTAAGAAATGTAATGGCATTTGGAGGCAGGTTTGTGATAAAAAGGACCAAGTGAGCGAGGGGATGCAACTAAAATTGGCTCAAAAAAGAGACCCAAGAGTTAATTGTACCACCAAATGCCCACTCGAACCAAACAAACCCGTACTATGATGCCATAATAATTTGTTGTATAGGGCGTGGAATTGCAGGGCACCCTGCAGAGTACCTGCAGGTATTTCAGAGCTATAAAGATTTATAAAAACTCTCCCCTTATGTGCATCCAGCCCTTAATTGTGTGCTTCATAATTGCAGTTTTTTTTTATCTAAAAGAAAGGGAAAAAAAATGGGCAGAAGGGGAGGATGGGGAAAGTGATGGTGGGAGAGCAGCAACCTAAAATTGCTTCTAGGGTTCCCAGTGGAAAGCAGTCAGCCTCAGTTTGCTGGTTTTCAGCCTTTGCACCAATTTATAGGACTTGTGAAGCAGAAGAAAAAGTTAAAAAGACTTGGGTCCAATGGTTCTGGATTTGTGCAATGCTTGTATCTGGTCCAAATAGTGACTAGTGGATCAAATAGTAACTAAACTTTTAATTTTTCAAATGGTCCACAAGGCCAAGTTTTGGTGGAATAGTTCTCAATGCCATTAAGGGTTTAGTCCAATGTCAAAATTTTCTATCACCAAAGTTTAAACATTAGGCAATTAGGATAAAAAAAAAAACATTAGGCAATTTTTTCAGTGTAATAATTTTGAATTTATATTTAGCTGTTGATCAGTTTAACTAATAAAGTAGTTCATGGCCATCAATGAATTAAGAACCATGACATAATTAAAGCGGAAATTCGAATTACCGTGTTGTTAATTTCCTAACATTTTATATTTATATACTTTTCGTCATTGTCTATTTAACAATATTAACAACTAAACAAATTTTAAAGTTGCATAGTTCACTATTTATTTAAAAACATTAACAACTAACAAAAAAAGTATAATATGTCAAAAATTTATCTTTCTTTAAAAAAAATTGAAGCTAAGGAACGAATAATAGATTAAACGCTTAAATTTATATATCTTCTCTCCAATTATTGGGGATGGAATCCTACCAGTTCCCCAAATTTCCCCTAGTACAGGCTTTCTTTGAAAAAAAAAAAAAAATTACTGCACTTCTCCAAGAAAAACGGAAAAACAAATAACTATACAAGGAAGGAAAATCCTGGTAAGCATCACCTCCAAAGTGCAGAAAAACCCCCCACAAAAGAAGGGGAAAAAATCCACAGAAAATAGAGTGGAGAAATAGCTTTGGCTCCTAATCTACAGCTGAAATATCTCAAACAGTCCATGGTGAGTTCAATCACACATGCATTTCTTTTTCTTATCTGAAAGTGTTGCTAGTGTCTTCTCATCTTCTTCACAGTTCAAAGTTCAAAACTTTAACTCTGAACGGTCCATTTTATGCTTTGTGGTGAAAAAGTTTAGCTATTTTGGGCCATATTTGTGCTATGAATGCGAAATATAGCGTCTTTTATCAATATGGATTGAACCCTTTTAGGAATTTAGCTTCTTTTGTCTGGATTCAATGTAAATTTAGTAACTTTTGGCTTAATAGTTAAAGGTCCGTCTTTTGACGAGAATATAGCTTAATTTTGGGAATTATGTGGAGTTTAATAGCTTGAACTTTGAATTCAGTTGTCTCCAATTGGAATGAATTTCCTTTCACCATTCTTGTTTGCGCTTTCACAAATGCCCAAAAAAAAAAAAAAAAACATAAAGCCCACTCTTTGAAATTTTATAGAAAGTAGGTTGTTCAAGTTCCCATTATGTACTAGAAATTTCCAGTCGGGCTAGATAGTGGGGAATTCCGCTTCAAGAAGACAATTTCTTGTAGTAGCGTTTCATGTTCCGGCATTTTTTCCCTTCGGCATGTATGTTTAATGAGGTAGTGTATTGTATTTATCTTGTTACCTTCTGTGAACGAGAGAGCGGATGCCTTTCTGTGGCTCATGCATCCAATCCTGACTCTTATTGTTTGTTATTGATGAAATTATGGAATAACCTGGTTACTATAAGTTATAATATGCTCTATGCAACAGAATGTACTAGAAGTTCATCTGAACTTTGCGAATTTTAACATTTGCACATGTGCACAAAACTATTTATATATTAAATTTAACTTTTGAAAAAATTCTCAGCATGATATTTCAATTTTTTTTCCTGCTTTATAACTAAGCATGGAATAAGTAGACCTGAAATTGAGTTATCTTTTGCAGTGTTTAATTGTAAAATGCTCGAGATTGACAGTTACTTTGGAAGTTGAGAGAGGTTTTAGGAATGTTTTGGTTCACAATATGAGGTAAAGTTGGTGATACTTGTTATACCGGACAAAGTATTGGCAACTGTTTGTTAATCAGAGCCACTCACCAATGTTAAGCAGGTTCAGTAATTTTTTCTTTCCAAGGATGTCAAACTTGTATTTTCGATCAAAGCATAAGTCTGCTGGGAAGTTTCTGGAGAAAGTAGATGCATACGGAAAGGCAAAAATTCCTGATCGTTCAAAGTTGCTTAATAATGTGAGTGCACATGTGGCTACTTATCTGTAACTTTTGGTCCTGCATTATAGAATTTTGCATACAGCTTCAGTTTCATTCTTATAGTTGGGCAAGTCCTCCATTAAGTTTGAAAGGCATGTCCTCAGTACTTCTTGTCTATTTCAAAATGATGTCCATTTTCCTATAATGCAAACCAGTGTTTGTTTAATCAGATACAAAGATTGCTGAACAATTTAATAAAGGGAACAACAAGTTTCATTATTCATAAACATAACAAACTGTAGACAACTAGCTGCATGTAATTCTCAGTTCTCCTAATCATACTGAATCCACTCCAGCTAGCTGAAATTCAATGTATATCGGTAACAATTTTAAGAACTAGTCTCTTTGTAATATTTGATAGCTTTTAAGGTTGCTTAATGTCCCACGTGATGACTACTTTATTAAACACTTCCCTTCCCACTATTTTAAGTACTGTCTGATTTTCCCTTTATAATGGAGATTTCTCTTATTATTTCAATCTGATTTACCTGTAGGTAACTGTCCTTCTTGGTTATGATGGCATTGATGACTCGATAGACAACGAACTTTGTGGGAAGTGCAATAGTGAAAACGATAATTTTGATGTCTCCTTGGCTTGTAAACGCTTCCCATCCATATCGTTGGGTTTTTCTCCACCGGTGGAATTATATGATGGAGCAACATGCTCTATGGATGCAGGCCTTTTAGCATCTGAGATTTATCATCAATTTCTTGCCAATTCTAGTGAGCCTAAGTTGGTTGATCCTGATTCGCTATATGAAACATGGACATCCTTATGTCCAGGGAGTGAAGATGGGAACACTTCGTCTGTCAAAGACCATACGCTTTCAGAGTCACCAACTTTAAAGACAGAGGCAAGACGCAACTTAGAATTCCGTGTTGACGAACCTTTCAGCGCCACCACCGTGCTTGAGACACAAGATACTTCTGCATCAGCGCAAGAAATTCTTGATAGATCTATAAGTTGCATACCTGGACTCACTAAAAGGCAGTGTAATCAGCTGGAAAACTGCGGTTTCCACACGGTGGGCTTTGTCTTAGATGATAGCTTTGATATTTGTGGTTTCAACTTGCAATTAAATATCTTTTTTTTGGTTGTAGTTGCGGAAATTGCTGTTCCATTATCCTCGAACATATGCTGATCTACAAAATGCAGAAGTCAACATTGACGATGGGCAATATTTGATATTCGTCGGGAAAATATTATCTTCAAGGTTATCCCTAGATTTGTAACTTGTTAAGCATTCAGCTTGCATGGATGAATGATGACCGTTCTAGAATTTTTATTATGTGCTATATGTGCATATCAAAGGCTTGTTAATAAGTACATTGAGCTTTCCTGCTTTTTGAAAATTTACTTTATCAGTGTCTGACAGTATAATTCAAACAGGAAGATGTTTGAAGAGAATTCCAGACCTCTATCCTGTTTTGTCTTTTTCCAAATCTGAGTATTTGAAAGATGAATATATCCCAAGCATAAAGCCAGTAATAAATCCACAAAATTTAGTTGTTCTTCTTCATCTTATCATTTTGGTTGTATAGTTGTTAGCCAATCCCTTTTTGGATGTTTTCTACCTTCTCCTGATGTTGAGAAACAGAAAAATCTTATTCAACACGCATACAATTTGCAATTCTAGATCTGTTTTAATAGAAGTCATGTCTGTATTTTGTATTTGTATATCTGTTTATCTGGACTTGTGCTTGTACATCCATGATCTGTAGCACCTGAAGACCCTCACTGCCTACTTTCTCTTAGGATACAAAAATATGGAATTGGGCTCTTTTATTCTATCATGCTTTCAATCATAAATGTGCCAATTCATGTTTTAAGATTTAAATATTCATTAGACGACTGTTGCATTTTGGCATAATGATATTTCAAAATTTCCATGGGATTGCAACTATTTTCCTTAACTCTGTTCTGCAGCATTGCTGATATTTCATGCTGTTTGCATACACAGTTACATCTTTCCACTCAAGTTTAAGTATAGAAATGCGGATAGCCAAAGGTTTGTCATATTGCTTATAATAAAGTTAAGGGTAATAAATATGGGACATCAGTGCTGATGAAAACTCAAGTAGAGAGTAATACCCAAACATGTTTTAAATGATCTGTAAATTGTACAGTTAGTTAGGAACGACAGTTAGTTGGTCTTGTACAAAATTAGTTAGTCAACATTAGAGGGATTTGGTGTAATTGAGGGAAACCTCTAGATCAAACTGAAAATGTCAAACATGAATAAAATTCAAACATTTTTACTCAAAAAAAAAAAAAAAAAAAAAGGCACTGTGGAAGTTCTAGTAAATCACGCTTTCTTAAAAAATTTTAGTTAAAATAATACAGCACTGGAATTTTAAGTTATAAGGAGGTCTACCTGCTGAATAAGTTCCATAGTAATTTTTTTTAAGCACTGATATGTTTTACTTTCAGTTGACCTGAATTAAATAACTTTGGTCTTGCTTTGAGCCTAATAACAAAGTATGTAACTCGTTGACTTGAAATTCTACACATATTTCTAACTTAGATGCATTCTTTCTGCATAGATTAATCTTTTCGAGTCAAGAACACTCACTCTTCTGCTAATCGTATGTATGATATCATCTGTACATTTTGGTTAGGAATTTGCAGTACTTTTAGGCATAACAAGTAACTTCGCATTATTTGATATAAAAAACATGCAATGCTATCCTTTCACTAGGTACTGAACTGTTGTTTTGCCTTGCATCAGTAAAATTAATTAGTGAGGTTCAACATTCTTCTGTTTTGATAGTTTGATGACTGTGTTTGTCTTGCAGGGGGATCAGAGCTGGTTATTCATTTTCGTTTCTTGAGGTAGTTGTTGCTTGTGAAGTTAAGGAAAATAGTTCAACCCCCGGATGCATGGTAGATGAAACTGAAAACAGAAGACCAAGAACAATATATTTACATTTGAAAAAATTTTTCCGTGGCACTCGCTTCACATACCAACCTTTTCTAAGAAGTCTCGAGTCGAAGCACAAGGAGGGAGATGTCGTATGTGTTAGTGGTAAGGTGAGCTTGCGAATCCTAATGATTTTGTGCTTCTTGTAGCAAAAGTTATTCTTTTTCAATATTGTTGACATGTATAGTGGTTTTTATTATGAGATTATTCCCTTAGGATAGTTGAAAGTGGTGTGCGACTCTCTGAAGTGGATTGTGTGCATGGAAATTTCTTGGTTTAATGTAAACCGGGTTTCGAATTCATTTGTTTCTCAACATAGAGGAAACCAATTTCATTTCAGCAATAGTACTGGCATTCGTACTTTCACTCATGCGGCAGGTATGACACTGGTAAGAGTGGATTCAAAACCTTCAACCTGCCGCCTTTGGCTTGTCTTGTACTCATAGGATACGATAAGGAAGAAGCAGAGTAGCTTAACAATGTTAGACCATGACCAACCACTTAAGGATGGACTTAGGGACCACTGTACATACTTTGTAGTTGCTATAATGATTTGCTAGTCTTTTGTGCTTCTTTTTTAGAATTTCACGTTGTTTGTGATTTTTTAAAGATCGGATGTAACTGTTTACTTTTGCAGGTGCGGACAATGCATACTAAAGATCACTATGAAATGAGGGAGTACACTTTGGATACACTTCAGGATGAAGAAGATTCATCTGCTTGTGGCAAAGAGACTCTTTACCCTATATATCCCTCAAAAGGAGGACTAAAGCCAAACTTTCTTCAAGATATTATCTCAAGGTTTGTATGCTCAATTTTTGTCATGCTGAGAAAATTTCCTAATATGAGAAGTTGGATTTTAAATTTATTCTTTCAGTGCCTAGTTGTGTTCCCAATGTATCTGGAATTTATGTGTTGGTGGACGACCTTGATTCAGTGCTTACTCATTCTTAAGTTAGGGCTAATTTTTTTTGTCAGCGTGTAACATACAAAAAGTCTTTATTTGACATATGACACCTAAGATATTGCTTTCTGCATAACTGTTTCTACGAATTTTGAAGTTTATTTGTGTTTTGTTTTCGGTTGTAAGGATTCCTAAGATTAAAAGATGCGATAAGAAGTGATTGAGTTGATAATTTTCTTTCCTTTTATCCTTTGCTTCCCTCATTCTGGTCCTTTTTGTGTTACTCCTTATCCTTTTCTCTTCATTTTTTTTCCGCACAAGCAATGGTACTTTCCTTAATTTTTAGTGTCATTACACTCAAATTTTATTCTTTTATGCTGTTTTCATTTTTTCTGTCCTCACATATTTTGTTAAATACCTTTTTTTACTTGTACATGCCTTCTTTAGCTCCTGAACAAGCACTGTTGTTATTAAGAAGTTACAAACTCTTTGGGACATCTTTCATCAAATTTAATAACACTTAAATACTCTCTCAATTGTTCTTGTTTTTCCTTAATGCTTCCTTTCTTTGTCTGTCAACTTGAGGACCGTATTTCCTTTTGCTGTCAAGCTTATCTGGTGGTTCCTTGCACCTGTTTATCAATGCTTCTTCAGAGCTCCAAAGTCTAGTTGGTGCTACAAGTTTTTAGTAATAATTCTTTGCGCTTCATAGGCTTGAGAGAAAAAAGATTGGGTGATTAAGGTTTTGTAGTGATTTACCAAGCATGGATCTTAGTGGATATACTGGTGCTCTTTCAGATTTATTTTTTTATGATCAGATTTATTTGTTGGAATGGTCTATTTTGGTAGCTAAGTTTGCTATGTTTAATGTGCCCAAGGACAGCAGCTGGGCTCAATGGCTTCTATGGACTTCTGGAAGTTGTTCAGAGATAAGTCTGGCTAATTTGTCTAGTTAAAGTCTTTAGCTCAATATGCTTTGATGAGCTGTTATAAAGATTTTGGATGGAACTCCTGTTGCTACTCGGGATCTGAGGATTCAGAAGAAGAAGGGTTAGTGGTCCAATATCTTACTTTTGAGATAGGCAAGGATTATTAATACACTAATTATGTTCCCTGTGTGAGAAGAAATCTGTTGGTTAAAGGTGAATTGTTTTCATAGTCCTCCCTAACAGTGGCTGTTATTCCTATGCTTGCTTTTGATGTTTCTAGAGGGCTCAAGTTAGGAGATTTGCTATAGCCTGTTTCACCACAGCTGGTGGACACTCTTTTGTGAATTGCTGATGCATACTGTCAATAGATGATATTTCGGTGGAAACTTTTGAGTGAAATGGTCTAATCCCAAAGTAGTGGGATGAAGATGATAGTTGGCATTTGTAGCGAGCTGATGTGCTTTTAGAAAATGCTTTGTTTTTTAATGAGCTCTAAAAAGAGCCCCAGGTTGGTGATCAATCTATTGAAGATGTTTAAGTTTAAAATGTCTTACTGATGTTACCAGATGAATTTGAGGTTAGAAAGGTCTTTATGTGAATGAAACAGTGAAATTGTAGACATAGGCACAGTGTTAGACTATTCTATCCAGTATACTCTATCTTTTAGTTCAATGTACAGAAAGAGTTGTTAGAAATTTATCTAGGGTTACTTTTGATTTTGTTGTGAGTTAAGCATGAAGTCTATCAACTTACTGTTTGGGAGATTGTCTAGGCAATGACATCAGATTTGTTGCTTGAGGAATATTTATCTATTTGGGATAGTTTTTCCTTCTTCTCAGTTGAATGTCTCCTGAATTTTTGATTGCTGGTTTGCTTATGGTTATATTTCTACTAAATATTATATGTTTGATCTCTTTCAGAGGGTTACAGATATTGCCTGCCAGCGTCGATCCTATTCCTGAAGTTATCCGGGAGGATTTTGCACTTGTATGCCTTCGTGATGTAAGCATGTACTTCTTGCCTTTCTAATCAGTCAGTTGGAATTTTACAGGGAAGTTTGATATGGTTATGGTTGTTTGGCTGGAAGGCTAATTATTTTGAAAACGTAGGTTTAAATATGAAATTTTGGTTCTAGTATTGGCTGATACAATTTGCAATGTTCTGACAACAGTACTTACTCCCCCCCCCCCCCCAACCCCAAAAAAAAAAAAAAAAACCAAAAAAAAAATGATCTGACAACCTCTGCCTGGTCACACCCCCCCTTGGGGGGGGGGGGATCTGACAACGTCTACCTGGTTTCCTGTCATGTTGATTTAATTGACTGTGGAAGTAAATTTTGTTCTGTTTGGAATTGAATTAAACATACTGCTATTTACCAAGCATGCCTAATTGTACGCAGATGCAGATTTCCCCATTGACCAAGTCCTTGAGTACGAATTATCTTTTGAATTATTTGTTGTTGCTCTAAAAGCAATTCGTTCTCTTGTGTTGTTGCATTCAGACTTGGCATCTACAATCTAATTGATTCCGATATCTGTTATAATACTGGGGCAGCTAATATATATGATAGTTGCACTTAATACAATTCCGTGTATTCTCACGATTGCAAGTTTTTGTATTGATGTTTTAGGCATATACTGGAATTCACCAGCCAAAGAATCTGGTTGAGGCCGATTTAGCTCGAAGGAGGCTTATATTTGATGAGTTCTTTTATCTTCAGGTAATATCATTATTAACTGGTATTGTCAATTGCTGTGCGTCTTGTAATGAAATCACATTGTGCTTAGCAACAAATTATTATTGTGCAGTCTTATTGACTTCTTGTGACTTGTGACCTGGATTCTCTTACCATTTCTTTATTAGAAAAATTATTTGTGTAAGATTCCTTTTTTCTTTTTTATAGAGCCAGATGCAACTAGCTACTTAAACAATCCCCTTTCCGATTCGACTTTGACTTCCTTAGAATTATCCTTACATTTATATTTTTTTTACCTTTTTTGGTAAATTAATGCACAAGATTAAGACTCACTCTAATGGCTTTATTGAGCATTGTAAAGCTTGCCCTGTTGCAATGACGTGATAATACTTTCAAGATTAGACAGAGAATTAGCAGATTCCATCCTTAAATAAAACATTCAACTGTCCATCCAAGAGGAGAGTTGGGAATTAATGCTAGACACTCTGCAGTTTGGGAAAAAAGCTATTGTACTTAATGAGTTGGCTAGCTAAAACATGTAGCATCCCTTGGACCATTTTGTTCAATGTTCAGGATTGTTCTGATATTGTTGTTTCATGGTTCGGCTTTCTTCTTATAAGCTTACAATAACTTTTGAAGATCAACATCAATATTCGGTTTTAATCTTATAAGCATTTTTGTAATAACTTCTGTCATAATTGGTAAACAAAAAATGAGTGTTATATCTGCTTGGAAATTCTTCCAAAGTGAAGACTTCAACGAATTAATTCCCATAGACAGAGGTTCAGTTGATGAGTTAAATTCCCTTCACCAAGAACTATTTTGCATGAGCTTGAAAGTTGAGGTAATTAAAGAGAATGAGGTACTGAGGTGGCAATATTTGATGTATACCTTTGCGCTTTAAACCCTTCTTCTGGTGAAAAAAATAAGTCTCTTAAAATTTCTTTTACCTGAAAGCTTTCGTCCTCAATTGAAGATTTTTTTACCAGAAACATTTTACTCTGTTTATACTTTGATTTTTCTCATGTTCCATAAAGTATTTCTACCAGTTCTATAATTGATAATGTAGTGTTTGCTGGCGTAAGATATCTTGCCAGGCATAGGGTAAGATTGACCTGACAATTGCAGAAATTCATCCTTGGTTTTTGTTTTATAGTTGGGGAGGCTGTATCAAATGCTAGAAGGTCTTGGTACCAAACTAGAAAAAGATGGCTTACTGGATAAATACAGGAACCCTGAACTTAATGCTGTATTTATAGAAGACTGGTCCTGCCTGACCAAGGATTTTTTGAAGGCTTTGCCATATTCGCTCACACCCAGTCAGCTAAGTGCTGTGTCACAAATTATTTGGGATCTAAAGAGACCTGTTCCGATGAATCGTCTGCTGCAGGTCTGACTTTTCTCTTCTTCTTTTTTAATGTCTATTTGATAGGATTTTGCTTTTTGTTGCTTTGTGGTGTGTAATTAATTTACCTTAACACATAAGTACAAGATTCCTTTTGAGCTCTACTTGAAAATGCGTGTTACTGCTGTTTCCTTTAGCTTGCCTGGATTGCATTGTCCTAGATTATTCATCAATTTTCACTTGATAAATTGTGGAAAATAGTTTCTTATGCTTATGAACAATTCTGAGTTACTCCCTTTGCACCTAAAACTTACTCATTCTGTTTTATCTATTTCCTAAGTGTAGGGGGGACAGGGTGCTTTACTCCTACTGACTTTTCGTACACTGGTTTCCCTTCTTGGGCTGTTTTTGTTAGGAATGCTAAAGTATGGTTGTCAATGTTTTGGTTACTGATCATGAGATTTCAGTTATTGATTCAGCCAAAACTTTGGAAGAACCAGTCTGAGGAGTTTGATTTTGTACTTTCACCTATTGAATACAATTTATATTAGGTCAGACATATGAATGTTTCTAAATATGACTTAAAACGGCGAAAAACCTGGTGTCATAATCAGTCATGATGACTTAAAGGGAAGTAATGTTAAGGCTCCTAATACTTAACAGAGGACTATGACATCTTGGCATTATACTGCTAAATACCAAAGATTAGGAGATTTCTTAGTTGACACATATAATATATAATCTTCATTACATATAATATTGCAATGCATTTGCGGTAAAGTTCTCATGTCTTCATATTAATGGAATTTCCTACAGATGCTTGTGGAAGTGGTAATGATGTACAGGAAATTGAAACTCAATATCAGTTTCAAACTGGCGATGAAACTGAAATTGATTAAAGAAAAAGACGTTTTTCTGAAATTGATTAAAGAAAAAGAATTTTTTTTCCATTAAATTACCATTTCTGTGGAAAATTGTGTGAGGGAACTGCTTACCAAAATGATATTGCTGGTATAAGCTGGTGCATTGTGTCCATTTTGTGGGCTAATTGAGCATGAGAAGCATGATGGATTTGGATGGATATCTCTCTTATGCCACTTTCAGAATTTATTTTAAACACATTATGGCCTGATAATGAAGACTAGGATTTTGAGGTTTGAGTAATCTTCGCTTCGGGGAACATTTATATGCAGTTGATGTTTCTGAATTTCTTTCTTAACAGGGAGATGTTGGATGTGGGAAAACCATAGTAGCATTTTTGGCATGTATGGAGGTTATTGGCTCAGGGTATCAGGTATGCGGGTGTGAGATTTTTGCAGTTTATATGCCATTTAAGAGAGTATTGCCCTTGGGTGCATTTTATACCTTAAGTCCATTGTGTACTTGAGTATGGAAAGAAAGCTGTATTAGATTAGCATATTTTATATAGGTGTCATGAGGGGAAAATATTTGAGTTTGATAGACGACCTTTTCTTACTAAGAGTAGAGTTTGTCTTGCATATTTGAGACCGTAATTTGAGTTGAGCAAAGCATGGGAAAAGAAATATTTTGCTATACTCATGGAAACTACATTTAGTCTGGACAACTCAAAATGGAGAGGGAAATCTCCATATTGGATACAGTTTTGGTGTTTACTTAAAGTATTGATCTGAGTGGAAGTATGGTATCTTTTATTTCTGTCAGTGTTTAAATTTGCAAACATTTATTCTGTGAATTTGATGTGAAAAATAATGACTGGACACCTATTTTTTGCATTTAGGCAGCTTTTATGGTTCCAACTGAGTTACTTGCTGTTCAGCATTATGAACATCTTCTTAAATTGCTAGAGGATATGGAGAGCCATGATAGGAAACCATCTGTTTCTCTCTTGACAGGCTCAACTTCATCAAGGCAATCAAATATTATTCGTGAGGCAAGATTTTCAAGATGCCACTTATCTTTCTTTTTTTTTACTGTAGTTTTCAACTGCTTATGTTTGCTTTAATTGGTTGCCAGGGTCTTAAAACTGGAGAGATCTCTTTGGTCATTGGTACCCACAGTTTAATAGCTGATAAAGTGGAATTTTCATCTTTACGCATTGCTGTTATTGATGAACAACACCGCTTTGGTGTTATCCAAAGAGGACAGTTTAATAGCAAGGTAATGTTTTTGTAGAGAAAATTGTTTTATCCATCAATAATGAGATTAGTACTTCATACCCATCATGCATTTGAAGCTCTGAGGAAAATACTGGCTGGCAATTAATCTAAGTGGTGTTGGGGAGTTAATATTGAATTGTGGGAAAGAGGTGAAAATTAAGTTTTAAATTGGATGAATTTCAGAGTTAATCTAATGAGTTGAGAAGCACAGATGGTCGATATCGGGGAGTTAATAACTAGAATTTTACTGTTTTGTGATCTTAAAGTATATTCTCTCTCTTTGTCTAACTTTTGGAATTATTTTGAACTCATTTTTTCTTTTTGTTGCGTTCTGTTTAGATACATTTGTATCCTGATCCCAGATTTTAATGCTTCTCTGTTTCTCCCTCATTTCAACCTTTAGTTCTCGAACTTTTTCTTATCCTGGGGTCTGTCTCTGCCCCCCTCACTCTTTCTTCCGTGTTTGTTCTTTGGGTGGCTGGATGTGGAGAAATAACTGAAGCTATTTAAGTTGGTTGATATAGTCTTTTGATTATTCCATTTTAGTTGTGCTCCTTTCTGTAAGGAGGCCAAGCTGCGGAAGCATGTTCCTCTTTCTTGGTATCTCTCTCCCCCCCCCCCCCCCTTCCCCCTTCCCACTCTCTCCTTCGCGCTCTCAAACACTACTAGCTCACAGCTTCATTATGACTATTCCTTAAAATTTTAAATTTCTTAAGTGGATGTTGCAGCATCAAAAATATAATAGAGTGGAAATTTATTCACTAGTCATTTCTAGTCCTTCCAGACTCCAGGAACCAGAAAATTGAAACTCCACTAAATTCTTGATTTTCGTACGCTTTAGAAAGTTGGTTTGGCACGTTTGTTTTTAGCGTATGATTTTCTTCTTGGGGCTTATATTATTTTCAGTTGTATTTCAACCCTGCAAGTTCAAAGCTGGAATCAACTAAGTTAGATGACTCTTTGAAAGGGGACAATGTTATGGCTCCACATGTTCTAGCTATGTCAGCCACTCCTATTCCAAGGACTCTTGCTCTGGCTTTATATGGGGACATGTCCCTGACACAAGTAAGTGGAGTTTTTTAATTTTCATTTGTAAATTTTAGACCGCCAGATTCCAAATTCCAGACCAGATGCTGGTAATGTATTGTGCATATCTTCTTCTTTTAGTTGTTCTGCATGTTGTTTGGCGAAGGAAAATCAATAAAATTTACACTTTTATGTTTTCAATTCTACTGAATGAAAGTAATTGTGGAGTCTTTGAAGGAATACAGATGTCTAGGCATAAAATCAATTGTGTTCTTCAACACTTCATTTCTGTTGGTAATGAATAACAAATCCAAATCAATGATCATTTTCAGTAGACGTTGTGGAGAAAAAGCCAAATAGAAGACATTGACTGACATCCTGTTTCCCATTAGGACTTGTTTTTGTCATTTTTGCTTAACTGAAATTTTCAGGACTTATAAAGCTCCATGATTCCCTGAGACTAAAAACTGAAGCTAAATGCCTTCAAAGCAAAAAGGAAAATTTTCTTGAAAACCTGAAAAAAGTTAAAGAGGCTTTCTTCTATTGTTGTGTAATTTCTCTTATTCTGTGTTGGGTGCTGTACTTTTGTTGCATTCTTCTTGGATCTCTTGTTTTAACCTACGTCCTAAAAAATAACAAAAAGAAAGAGAAATTGTTCTTGGATTGACAGTTGGAGAGACTTAATGAATATACCAGTACTTTCCACCCAGGCATATTTTCAGTTAGTCAGCTTGAGTGAGAAGATTCAAGTTTGGTCTGTGAAAGATAACTTTTTGCTTCCGGATGGTGCATTTCTGGTTTTAAAGGTTCAGTTTATGGGAGTATATCTTGACCTGTCCACCTTAAAACCAATTTTCCCACAAGGAAAGGGAAACCATAAACAAGCATAAAAAAGGAAGGAGAAAGTGTGATGAATAAAGCAGATTAAGCATCTGAGTCAATCAGAGTGAAAAACTAACTTGAAATAGCTGCTTTCTTTTGGATTGGAAGTCTTTGAGGATGAACTTTGCAACTGATATATCTGTTACTCCCTGTGATTTGTTTGTTTGCAACTGATATATCTGTTAGTCACCGTGATTTGTTCTTCTTTTTTTTCCCACTAAACCATCCTCTTCGGCCACCCGTCCCCGGAAAAAAAAATAAAAAAATTCATTTGGCAGATCACAGATCTACCTCCAGGAAGGATACCCATTGAGACATACATTGTTGAAGGGAATGAAGATGGCTTTGAGAATGTCTATAAGGTAAGGCAAATTTATAGCATCTTTTAAGCAGAGAGATTGATGTATGCTGGACAAGAATTTTAAAGGCTCCCCTTCCCCCCCCCCCCCCCCCCAAAAAAAAAAAAAAAACACAAAAAAGCCCCCTGGGGGCAGCTTCTTCTTGTGATCTGTTAGCATACAGAATTTTGCAAAATCTATATAAGGTTGCTTTTACTGGTGCCTGTTATTCTAGAAACAATTACAGATCAAAAGAAAATTGAGGGTAATCCAAGAGTTACCTGAGAAAATATGTTGTGATTTGAAATTTATATCTCTCGCACCTCATTGAGTTATTCTTGTCCCATCTGATAATCTTCTTTTTTCTTTCTTTGAATTATGTTACTCTAGACTGGTCAACTTGTCCTTTTCAATTCAGAGCTGCAACTCAGAAATCCTTTATAGGTGGTTGAATATTTGTGCTTGTGGGCTTAAAGTTAGTGCTACAAGGGACCATAGTAATTCTTACTTCCCATGTCTTCAGTTACCACTATTTAGATAGATGATGAAACTCCATTTTCAGAGCAATAGAAAAAAAAAAAAAAAAAAAAAAGCCTAGGGTTTGATTTCTTTCTATATAATCCAGATGTGGTCTTTGGGAGTGCTGAATGTTCTGTCAATTTATCCACGTGAATCTTTCACATATTTCAAAAGAGCACGGAGCACCAGTAATCTGTACCTGTGCCTCCATCCTAAGCAAACATCACAACCTGCTTTCCTATTTCTCGTAGTTGCTTCTGGTTCAGAATTTAGTAGTGCATTATTCTCTATAGGAAACAAGTGACAATATCATTCTCAATTTAACTTCCAGCTTATAGTTCCACTTCACAGTTCGGTTGCATGTTTCATTTTAATGTAGTTCAGTCACAAGATATTAATCTGATTTTATTTACAAGACAGTAGAATTTGACATGCATCATCTTTGCGCCCACCAAGCATCTACTTTGTGGTGATCTTTTGGATTCTTCGCAGGGCTAGCATAGCTAGATTAACTGGATGTGTGCACTATCATTATATTTTCACCTGTTTAACCCTGTAAACTATGGCTGTAAACTGAGGAAAAGAACAATATAAAGAGTTCATGCTCCTTAATTTAGATAATTTTGCATTTTGACACAATCAAATTAAGCAAATTGTCGCTGTCTTACTAAATTACTGTGTACTTTTGTAGGCTTGGATGTGTAGGATATTCATATGTTTACTGCATATATTTCCGGCTGGAAATAACTAGCAAATTATAGCATTGCCTTTGAGTACTCAGAAAATTACTTTTCTACCCTGGTGATTCCAAGAACCAGACCAAAACAACCTTTGGTCATTCTGCTTTCCGTATCGAGAACTAGCATAGATTAGCTTGGAGACTAGTGGTGTAAAGTTGACTACAATTCACTGTTTCTACTTTTCACCTTCCTTCAGAAATATTGCTGCTGCATTGCTGTCTCTACTGCACCGTTTTCATTTTTAGATGCTCGACTTGCATACTCTCCATGTGATTTGTTACCTTTTAGCCTTTAATTTTTACTTAAGCAAACCCAGTCGAGTTTTCTGCCACAGTTAACTTTGAAAATGCAGGTTTGAATAACCTAATGTGGAAGTATAGATCTTTCTTTGATGGCAGAGCCGCTGAAAATCAAAGATAAGATCCTTGATACAGGGAACTTCCTTGAGAACTTTGGGTTCTTGTGCACTTGCCGTGTGTGTATCTTCAGGATAGCATTATGAATATGCAGTCATAGGATAACTAAAAGTGAAAGACGTTTCTTCACAATCAATGTGTAACATTGGGCTCCAATATATTCAGATCTTGCTTAGAGGAAATGGTTTTGTTGATCTTTCCCTATCTAAGAAGAAATAACACGAATTCTTATGTTGGAGCTCACAGGCTATTAGGACTTGCTTACCTATTGTTGATTGTTGAATGAATTTCGTTGCAACAGATGATGCTGGATGAATTGGAAGCAGGTGGAAAAGTGTATCTTGTATATCCAGTAATAGAGCAATCTGAGCAACTGCCTCAGCTTCGTGCTGCTTCGTCTGACCTTAAAACCATATCCTGTAGATTTGCAGGCTATAATTGTGGTTTATTGCATGGAAAAATGAAAAGTGACATAAAAGATGAAGCACTAAGACGGTTTAGATCTGGAGAAACAAATATTCTACTTTCAACGCAAGTAATTGAGATTGGTGTTGATGTTCCAGATGCATCTATGATGGTTGTAATGAATGCAGAGAGATTTGGAATAGCTCAGCTACACCAACTCAGAGGGCGAGTGGGACGTGGTGATAGGAAGTCGAAATGTGTTTTGGTAGCATCTACGACGAGTAGCTTGAATCGGTTGAAGGTCTTGGAGAAATCATCAGATGGTTTTCAACTTGCAAACATGGACCTCCTCCTTCGAGGACCTGGGGACTTGCTTGGTAAAAAGCAGTCAGGACATCTTCCAGAGTTTCCTATTGCTAGATTAGAGATAGATGGAAACATCCTACAAGAAGCACATCTTGCTGCTCTGGTAAGTAATTTGTAAATTCTCTTATAATTTGCCAGTCATTTCTCTACCTTTGGGAACTGTGTCTTTGTATGCTAGAAGTACATTATTTTTCATTTCAAGTTTGTATCAAAATAAACACGAGGCCAAATGATATACATGGAACATTATGATTTGGTTTCTACAACAAACAGAACAAGGGACAAACTACTTTTTTTATTTTTTTTATTTTAAATATGGTTGGAATGAATTTAATTACATGTCCTGCCCTAGCATTGTGCTGAATGGGGATAGTATTGCTTACCACTGGATCTGGCTGAACCTGGCTTGTTCCTGAAAGGCTATTTTTTTTCCAATCTCAAAAGAAGAAACTATATGGCGGATACATGTGTTTGTCAAGTGCAGTTCATTGATTGGGTTCTATTGCAGGTTCCATTACTCCCAGTTGGAGCTTAGTTTACTTTATTGAGTTATTAGTTGTTCTGTTTAATGTCTCTGGTTATAAGTAGAGAACTATTGGAGTTGTGTGTTTGAAACTGATCACTAGGTGTTTATCCATCCAGCCAAAGTTTTGTGAACCATTCATAGGTAATGCTAGTGAGATATTACAAATCCATTTTACCACTACAATGTCAATTTCAAATGTACGGGGTTTTCGGTTTACGAGAATCAAAGAGGGGAATGGGTGTCAATAGTAATGACACTCATTGTTGATATTTGGTAAACAACTATGACTATCCTTCAATCGAACTGAAAGTAATTAATTGGCGTCTCTATGATTCCCTCCAAAATAATATTCTAACAAACTCATTAACCCTTTTGGGGAATGATACCCATTCCATTAATAAACCTAATATGGTAGAGGGAATCGTCAAAACCCATACTCATAGTAGAGTTAATGATATTCATAGTGAGAGTGATTGAGAAATTTGAACCAAATGGCTCCTTAATTCTTGAACAGAAAGCATTCCATCTAGTTTTAGCTTAACATGCGAGAAACTCCACTTGTAATTTATTCTGATTGTATCACGATCGCCTGGTTGAATGATGTCTCAAGCAGTATAAGCTGTTCAGATCTCAGTTTGGTGTTAGCTTTGTCCAAGCGAGCTCAACTTTAGGGTCTTTCTTATGTGTAAAATGACAACCTGCTCATCAATTACATTCGTCGTTCTTCTTTCGATTGATTAGTCCTTAGTTTTTATATCCTTATCTAGTTTAGTTTTATACATGAAAATTTGTTATGTCATTCATACAACTAGTGCATGTGCATCGTATCTAATTTATTTTTTAGAAAATCATGCATTCATTTGTAAATCAACTTAACTTTGTTTTTTGCATCTTGGGTAAGTCTTTACTTGATTGTAAAAGTATTGGTTTTTGCGTGCTTCTTGGGTAAGTCTTTACTTGACTATAAAAGTATCGTCTTGAAATGACGAAGTGTGCATCATTTTCTATTTGATCTAAGTTTGTTCATATAGCTAGAGCTGCATTTCTGTAGGCGGGGCCAATTGGTTGCATTATCATTGATTGAAGAAGCTACTTGTGAGGGTTGCAGCCTTCTTTGTGTCATAATATGTTCTCTGAACTCCCTTTAGTTCAATTTTTCCAGAATGTTCTTCACATGTAAATTTTATTTAACCATTCAGGTGAAATTATGGAACAACAATTACCACTTTGTTAGAAAGGCTGCCTAGGCATTTTTGTTTATTATTTCTTTCCGTCCTTTTTCATCATGAATGTGTGACTGCATTTTGCTAGATCTATATTCCTGTATGACGGGCATATTTTTTGACTTGGGCACCAATAACATTTGACACACTTTTTATCAATATTATCATTTACAGCCCCTGATTGTTTTTCTGTATATGCAGAAAATCTTGGGAAATTCTCATGATTTGGAGAGCTTTCCGAATCTTAAAGCTGAGCTTAGTATGCGACAACCTCTTTGTCCTCTAGGTGATTGAATGATATGCTTCTTTCCCACTGTATATCATCAACATAGCTATACAACAACAAAATGTACATGGAATGTAGTATGCTTCATATAGTTACCTGAGGCAGATATATGTTGGTACAATCATTTCATCAACATACCATGCTTGCACACATATATGTATATATGTTTTAGGAACAGAGAAGCAAGTTTAAAGAGTTTTGCAACAGCATACAAACTTGGACTCTAGTACTTGAAGAATCTCGTAATATACTGTGAAGCGAGTTCATTTTTTAACTGTCCCTGGGGCAATTTACCCGTGATAGGAAGTGGAAGAAAATTATGAGCAAAAAGTTGTGCTTCAAACAGATAGTAGAAGGTTGTAGTTTAGTTGATGACCAGCTTTTGTAATTGAGGAAAGTAAGCTTAAGAGATATAAGAGTACATTCTATACTGCTGCCTATCTCTGTTAAATTTCAACTTTTACGAGCTCAGTCATACTTGGATATAACGGTAATGAATGAGGACCATGAAGATAATTATCTCGTGGCCGAATTTTTGGTCTGTTTGATAATCTTGAAAAGGTTTTTCACAAATGTTTGCTATTAAAACATGTTCCTTCTTTTCCCTTGTATATAAATTTTGTTGGTATTATTGCTATTCACATTTTGGAAAGGAAAGGAAAGCAATGGAGAGGTGAATGATATTTGTAGAATAAAAAGATGATATTTTGTTCTTTTGCTGTGTTTGTCAAAAACTTGTTTCCCATCTATCAGTTTGAATTTTATTTTTTTTTTTTTGTGGGGTTTACAAATCACTTAATTTAAATTTTCTTTACATAGGCTATGAGGTAAAACACAATGACAATCTTAGTAAATTTGTTACCAGATCCACTTCATCAACTATTGCTAGTTGCGTTGAACGAGAGTGAGTAAACATTTTAGCAGGTCTTGTTGCAATTGAAGTTAGTTTAATATGCTTTCTAAGACCTATAAGTTTTGCTAGCATGAAGTGGCTAAAAAGCAAATTTTATTTTTGGGAACAAAAGAAAAAAGTATCTACCGGAAAATCTTGCCCGAATGTTAAATGAGCCACTTAAATTTCTGATTTGGCACATGGACAGTGTTACTGTCTACAATGTACCCTGGAATCTCCCTTGACATTAGTGGATGAAATGTTACAGAGTACATAAGATTTGCTCATGAAGGTTTGTTTGTTTCGACTGAAAATATTTTCAAAATTTTTCTTGGTGCCAAACACTAGAAAATATTTTCTTGTGTAAAATATTTTTTAAATTTCCTTCATTTGGCTGAAAATAACTTACATACTTAATGAATATAAGTTATTTTCTTTAGAGTTTAAGAGTGACATTAAACCTTAAGTTCCTACTTTTATAACTTCAATTACTAAACTAATTTTTGTTTTGAACTCTTATTAACTAATTTTTTCATAATTTTGGACTCGACAATAATGTGATTATAGTTATGTATATTTTATTATTATATTATTTTGAAGATTATTTATAAACAAAACAATCTCTAGTTGATTCTATTTACTTGTCAAATATTTATGACAATTGTTTTATTTAATTCATATCAACAATGAAAAATAAAAAAATATAAAAAAATTATTTTTCAAAAGATTTTCATGCTGTCATTTAAATACCAGAAAATTGTAAGGAAAATGAAAATTTTCATGTAAAATGTATTCTTAGGAAAACAATTTCTTTAGAAAAATGTTTTACATTCAATCAAACGGACTTGAAGTATTACAGTATTTTCATAAGAGAATATTATTTTTTAATCAAACCCATATAATTACAATGGAGAAGAGGAATTGCTATCTGTGGGATTCGAACCCGATCTCTGGAGTGAAGTTGTAGAGTTCTAATCACTCGATTCTCTTTTCGTTCCCTATTGTATTAAAACATCGACTACACATGGGTTTTGAATTCATTCTTGCCTGCATGAAATAATCTCTTACAAAATCAAATTACAACATTTTCTGCAAAAATAAGCAAGACAGTCCATGTTGCATCACCTAATCCAAGGCTCAAACTTCTCTATATCGAGAGCCCTTCAATTTTTGGATTCTATTTTCCAAATAATTGTTGTTTGCGTGCAATGAGGAATGTCAAGTAAAGAATTACTCAACATAACAACAAAAGAATTGATGCAGGAAGAATCGCCAGCTACGATCTCAAGGTTTATGACCATAAGAGCTTTTAATGTATTAACCATTTGCAATATGCTTCTATTCGATTAATTTGAGCTTGAAAAAGATTTGATCGTTTAATATATAACTTTAACACAAGTGTATAATTATGCTCGTTTAATAATCGAATTGAGTTCAAATGTATTCTCGAGTTGATTGAATAAATTCACACGTGTATATATGTAAATATAAATAAAAGTAAACAATATGTATTTGTAGTATTTTTCATAAAGATCTACAAAAAATTAGTGCTGTTTTATATAAATAAACAATGTACTTTTTAGAAAAATTTTTGTATTTCAAACTTGAATTCGAGTTCGAACTTGATTTGTGAAATATAAATGAGTTGACTTTGAATTCGAATATCCGAATATTTTTATAGAAAAGAGAATTGAATTCGGATGAATATCTTTATAGAATAGAGAATCGAATTCGAATAACTTTTTGTGTTGGTTTAGCAAACATACAAAGAGCTTGACTTCTTTTTTTTTTTTTTTTTTATACAAAGAGCTTGACTTGAACATCAAGTATTCAATCGGATTCAGCTCGATAAAAACTCCGCTAGCCATAATTGGCTCAATATTTGATTCTTAAAAATGTAATATTGATATTCACTACTGTATACACTTGTTCCAAATCATATGATTTTGTCATTTGAATCCAAATGGACGAGGCATGCATTGAGGCAAGAAAAACCAAAGCAAATTTTTATGGTAGGAGGGGTCAATGCATGTACTCTAGCGAGACCATAGATCACGTTAATGAAAGTTGGCTAAGTTATTAAAACTTATTTTCATCAATTATGAAAAGTTTAAATTCGAATCTTGCTGTCAATAATATGTTTTATTAGTTTATTAGTAGAAAAATGTTTTAGTTCAAATTTCGCCATCAACAATATTTTATCAGTAAATAATCTGTAACTATAAAAGTCTCCTTGTGAACAATCTGTCATTAATGGACAATATATAGAATTATTATAAATCCCGAATGCTGACTGTGTATTGACCTTTATTTTCTCTTAAATTTTATTTTTAAAAAAATCGGGATTCAGCCTACGACGCCATAGTTAGAAAAGCTAAATGGAAAAGATCTTACGGCAGGGAGGGGGACAAGCAAGCAGACAAGTGGGCCCGTATTGTCTCCTACCCAATCATCATTGTTGGACCCACACACGCATATTGGTTCTCTGTTATGTGCGGCTTATCCAACCTAATCATTAAAAGAAGGCTGAATTTAAGATCGTCTTTTGTGGGTTATTTATTTATTTTTCAACATCATTTGTAATACTCGTCTCACGTTGGAAAAGTTAAGTAATTTAGATTAATGTATAAATTGAGTCTAACCATCCAAATTTAACGTGAAATATTTATTTTGAACTAGCGATGACAAAATTCAAAAGTTGGATTTGCTATTGAAACTCAGGTCGCGAGCTTAGGGGCATGACATCATTTATATATATTTATGTAACCTGTGTGCAACAGCTATCCCCCCCCCCCCCCACCCCAACCCAAAAAAAAACCCCCAAAATTAAAAGTATAAAAATCGTGCCCCTCTATAAATTTAAAAAACAAGATGAATTTTTGTAGAAAATTATTAGTAGTATTTTGTTGCGTGAGCTATTTAGTTCTTGTAAATACAGGTGGTCGGATTCTGAATTGACAAAATTCTAACTTTTTCTTTTGATTGACATATACTACAATGATTAATTAAAGATTCAAATTTGGATGGTAGCTAGATTGGTCGTAGAATCTTGTATTTAGGGTGGCACAGGTCGGGTATCTGTCCCTAAAGGGATTTGGTTAACTCGATCCTAACCTGCCAGAGTAATTTTTTTATTCTAATCCGACCTTAATGCCTTCAAATACCCAGTTCTTGGGTACCCCATAAACAAAGGCGGGTCATAAAGTACCTAACTCGCCCCTATTTTTTTATTAAAATTTATAATAACTAAAACACAAAATCATACACCAAGGCCTTATGAAATTCTCTTAACTTCTCTAATTCCCCAAACAATCGTAAATGTCCACGAATTCATGTTACTAATTGAAAGCTTATAGGCAAATTGAGGACTCCATAGTCTCAATTCATCTTAGTTTTGATGATTAACAAACTAATAACAATATATATTGATGTTTTACCAAGATGTATTTGTAGTAAAATGAGTTAGCAATAAAAAAGAAGTCAAAATAGAAAGTAAAAGGCGAGATGACTAACCAGACACACCAAAGGATGAAACGGACGATCAGTTAATTCCAAAGAGTATGCAAACGAAGTAGCGGACGAGATAACAAACGTTCGGTCTATATATGATAAGGTCCCTATATTTTTTAATATTTATATAATATACCCGTGGGTCGAGTCGGGTACCCATGGGTTTTTATTTTTGTAATCCGTATTTGATCCTAAATTTGCGGGTACCTGACTCTCGTATGTCTCGTTGAGGGAGAGACGGTTCGGATACTCTATTTTTCATATCGGGTCAATTCAAATCAGGCGTGTTTTTGGGTCAGCGGGTTTTTTTGCCCACCCCTAATTGTATTTGATAATGTATATATCGAAGTTTAAATGCCTAGAAAAAATGTGCATCTTTTCCAAATAAAACAAAGAAAGAGAAGAAAATATGTTCGTTACTTTAGTCAACAATAGCTTATTTTATGTTTTATAAAAGAATATACCTAGTGGTAGAGAGAATTTGGATAAAAGAGGGCAATAACGTTAAGGGAAATTTTTTTTTACTTTTACTTAAAAAATTCTAATAATTGTTTTCTTTGTAAATAAAATTCTAATAATTTAATGAACAACTTAGGCCACTATATACCACGAACAAAAAAAAAAAAAAAAAAACCTTCAACCACTCAAATGGTTGTCATTGAGTTTTGAAATAGAAATTCTTGTTTTTTTAATATAGTTTCTGTTTTCTTTTCTTTTATGATTTTGTTCAAACAAGTTTGCTTTTTGTAATTCATACGGTAAAATTTCATTAATCTCGAGGTATCACCTGTGGCGAAAAATTATGGCAGGCAAAATTCACCACTAATTTTTGTAAAGACCTCCTGAAATGTATAAATATATTAGCACACTCCAATGATTATTAGTACTAGTTTTAAGTTGTATGGCACTGAAATTCTCTATTTTCAAGTTGAAAAATATACTATAAATTTCTTCCAAAATTTTAAAGATAAATTTCTTCGAGAAATTTTAAAGACGTGCAAGAAAATTCATCCGGTTTTTACCAAAAATTTCAAAGTGTAAGAAAGTCGTTTACACCAATTGGCACAGCCGTCTGACTTCAATTTGAGCTTCCGTCCTTGTTTTAACCATTGACTATTTAACCGTTAAAGCCATTTAAGCTTTGAAAATTACTAAACATTTCTTTAAAGGTGCAATTTATACCTATTAGTACATCAGTATAAGCTATGTTTCATGCTTTCGACAAAGCAAACAAACTATTTCATCAACGTACTTCAAACTATCAGTGTTAGTAAATTACACTATGGTTATAACATGAAATATCATTTGTATACATATTATACGATTAAAAAAAAGTATGTACAAGTATTATTTAAAGTATTCACGTTTTAAAAATTATATATAAAAAAGCACGATAAACATGTATAGAGATGAAATGGAAAAATAGTAATTTTTAGTGCCTAAAAAGTGTATTTGTCGATATACATGTAAATTAAAGGCGATTTAAACTTTCAACAACTTACACCAAACGGAGTTCATAAAAAGAATCTCTATTCCATAATCCTCTGTGCAAAATGTAGGCAAAGTATCAGTCAACCCCATTTTTCAAGGCAAAGTGTAATTAACCTTAAAACTAATAAAAAAGTGGTTATTTGATGAAACTTCTTAAATTTTGGTCCAATATAAGACAAATTATATTCCAAAAGCCAAAGAAAAGTAATTCCCCAAGAAGTGGTAACTTTCCAATCCCTTTTTCTTTTTTTTGGGGGGCGGGGGGCGTTTGACACATTACCTAGTTAAAGTCTTTGTTTTACTATATATAAAAATGGCTGGGCAAGTAATTGAAGTCTATTTTCAACTTTCATGGTTGTCGTCTCGGTCACTCTTTTGCTTAGAATAATCTCATGATGTACTGAAACAAATAATATGTCTATTCATAAGAGAAAAGACCAAAATCGATAGAAAATTTTATCAAAATTCTTTCTAGAAAGTCTTTCACATTTGGGAAGAATAGCCCTCTGTACCTGAAATTTTCTTGTGTACTTTTCCTCTAGTTTTTGTCTAGGGGAACTTTTAGAACGAGGTAAAAATGCTTCAATTATTCTTTGTTACGTTGTCTGCAACAATCAGTTTACGTGGACCATCATATTATACTTAATTGATTTTGGATTCTCGAATTGTAGCTGCTTAGGGAAATGTACAATATACATGCTTAACAGTTAGTAGTATTATATTAATATTAAGTTATATCAATCAAGGACCAGATTTGCCACATGTTTATAGATAAATCAGTTGGGTATATCTTGTGTGATTAGAGCTAATAGCACTAGATCTGCCTGGTTATACAGGCGATATAGTCCACAAATTTTTTAATAAAACTTCGACTGAAAATGGAAAAATATATCAAAATAAATTGATTTGAATTTTTTATTCAATCTTTTGGGGTTCAGTTGATTTTCTTGAAATTTATGGATCCAATAAAAATAGAACGAAGTATGTGTATGTTTTTTTTTTTAACGAATTAGCTTTGAACTTTTTCTCTCTCATTTATATATATATATATATATATATATATATATATATATAAATAGACACAGTTTATCATGCAAACATTGAATGTTTCTCCTGACATTACAAAATCAACAGTCGAATAAATTTGACCCCTAGTATGAGACATTAAATAACACGTATTATATACGTTCATCATAACCAATGGGAAGTTTAAACCCATGTTATAGAAAATAACAACATATTTTTTCATCAAGTAAATGGCAGTGATTACAATTAACAGGTGTTTAAGATCTTTCTTATGTTTGAAAAGTAATTAGATCAGTCGTTTCATAGTTTGGTCAAAGGAAAGTTGGGGATGGATTAATTTTTTCGTCTTTATTAATGTCATTTTGCTTGTTAATTGGTTCAATGCATAGAAGATAAGTCGGTGGTGCTCTCTCTCTCTCTCTCTCTCTCTCTCTGCTTTTTGTACATGTCATGGAGTAAACTCATTCACTTACGTGTAGAGTTTATAAAAAATAGATAGATTTTTCTGAGACCAAACAAATTAGAAGAGACATATCTGAATTTTTTTGAGTAGACGATAATTTAATTTGTAGGTTGTTATCTCCAATTATTAAAGAAATTAACAAAATTCTAAATGTGTTGACTGATCCTAAATACAGAGGAACTAAATTTTATTCTTACCTCAAAAATGTCATTTTTAGTATGTAATATGACCACAAACAAATCATACCGTCAAACCCCAACCCCCCCCCCCCCCCCCCCCTCTTTCTTTCTCCTTCTCTGTCATTAGGCGTCTTGCATGTAACCATTTTGTACTAACTTGACAGGATAAATTGAGTTTACAAGCCATGGAGCCGAGCAGAAGTGTGGTGAATTGACCGAGTTGTTTCGCTTTTCTTCATCTTTTCTTTACGAACGAACGAATTAGGAGATGAGAACCAACCATCAGTTATTTGAGCCTAATGGTGCTAAAAGGTTGTATTATATTCATATTCGATAAACTAAGGAAATTCCATTGATTAAGAAAAAGAAATAAATAATTAAGTCTGCATAATTATATATGCAGAAGTCCAGTAAATACTAGAATGGTTTGTCTATTCTGTGCTATCAGGACACGAGATGAAAGATGGCATTTTAACTTTTGTGCCTTAAGCATAGAATAGAGTAACTACTCTATTAAAGTACACAAGATTTGCTATTTGCAAAACTCACTACGAATATTTTCATCAATTGCAATTAAGGCAGAAGTTATGAGATACAAGAAAAGAAAACAAACATCGAATTTGCCACATAGAGTGCATTGGTCGCACATTAATTAATTAGTTTCACTTCATACGAAAAGAGCAAACCACATACTTTTCCAATAGTTCTAAAATTGCAGTGCTTCTACTTGAGTTTCTGATTATTTTACGTAAAATTCTTCTCTCCATAATTATTTCTTGCAACTTTGTTTGTTTGTTTGTTACTGTTTTTTAGAAGCATATTTTTTAAAAATTTCATGCACGTTTGTTATTTAACTTTTTATCTCACATTTGCATTTTTCAAAGAGAATTTTTAAAACAACTACAGTAATATTTTTTCAAAAACACTCTAAAAAATATTCATCCAGAGGCAGCTAATATCTTAAAGTCTCCAAAATTAGCCTCGGGAAAAGTAAAGAGAACGGATAATCTTATATATGAAAGTAAGATCGTGATTATTATGTCAAACTTCAGAGGAAAAGCGTAATTTACTAAAAAATTATTCTAATAAAACATGTTCAATTTCATCACTTCGAAGGATGTTTTCTTTTTGTCTTTTCTTTAAATCTTGACGACATTAAATGTGAAAGAAACGTTACAAATTCCCTCCTATTTGTAGTCTGCACCAAAACCTGCAAGCACGTAAAGAGCCATAAATGCCTCATTATCTACGCAGCTCTTAATACATGACATAGACAATGCACCATACCAATACACAATTCCATCAGAGTTACTGTTTTCCTTGCCCATTAATCCATTGAATCACATGTTTCCCAACTGATCGACTTGATCACCCATCTCACTCAATGATGTCAACCATCATTACCAAGTACTACTGCACATATGTAATTCTATAATTCAATTCTTTTGACCAACAAATACATGCTGTGTCAGGTTGGTGCCTGTCTCTCACTGTGTGACACTGTGTGTTTTCATATGCAAATGTCTAAATAAGTGCGCTTCTTCAATGTATAGGACCATCTACAGTGCTGCATTTAATTTTTGTTTGATCAGAATTCGACTATTCATGTTTAGCGTTACATCAGAAGAAATTTAAATGGTGAATATATCATATTGAAACGAAGACCGTAGAGTTAGTTAGATTTAAATTTAATAGAATATTATTTTAAAAAGAATTATAAAAATTTTTAATTTTATTTTAATTGAAGAATAATAATAATTATTTTATAAATATCAATAATGTGTGTTATTATTGTTGACATCTATTTGGCTCCCTAATTTTCTTAAACCAAATGCCCTTATATATTTTGTCTACGTTTACTTTTCAGATCTAATGCTATTTGGTTACAATACTAAAAATATTTTTGTTAAGACGATCTTATAAATGACCTCTTCTACGTGCAAAAGAGGAGTATTTCGCTTCAAAATTTCTCATATATGTATATAAATTTTGGAGGAAAAGAAAAATCAAAGAGAGAGCCACACAGGGGGCATTGAAGATTGAAGCTCAAGGTCATTTGCCAATCATTTCAGCAGCTGACCTCTGAACCAACAATCCAGACAGGTTTTACCATTTTGGCTGAAACAAGAGGAGGACCTGCTGGCTATCCACTTACAACAACAACGAATGAACCCAAATATTTTTCCAAAGGTGAAGGACACGTGTCTACCATCAGACGGGTCAGATCTTTGACTTGACGACCATAGTCAAGTTTCTAATGATCCTAAGGCTAAGCTAGCAAACTAACTCCTTCCAAGAAACCATTATTACATTAACTACTTCTACACTAATAGTAGTATTTAGTTTTCTCTCCAACAACTCTTCTTTCTCATTCTTCCCCTATTCAATTTTGACCTTTTTTTGGTTGTTTCCTCATTTTTCTTCATTTTCTTATTTCAATCTTGTCCCCTTTGCTTTTTACCTTTTGCCCTCTCCAAACCCCACAAAAATATATTTATACATAGTGGGAGTGGGGTGGTCCTCTTGTGTTTCCATTTGCTGGCTGCATCATCACCATCACCATGGCGGTTCTTCCTGATACTTCAACTTGTTTGGAGCTAACTATTTCGATTCCAGGCTTATCTTCATCTTCATCTATCCCTTCTTCAGGTAAGAAATCACAAGCAATATTTTTGTGGTTTAATTCATCTTCTTTTATCTTTGCTTTTGCGTGTTTTTGTTTGTCTAGTCACACACCCTGTCTCTTTTGGTTCTTTTGGTAAGTTTGTCTAGTCACACACCCTGTCTCTTTTGGTTCTTTTGGTAAGTTTGTTTGATCCAAGATTCTAAAAATTTGGTGAATTTTCATAACCCTTTTTTATCCAAGATTCTAAAAATCTGGTGAATTTCCATAGCCCTTTTTTATCTTTATTTCTTTTTTCTGAAAGTATAAACAAAATTCTGGAGGTGTAAAATATATCATTAATTTCTTATACAAGATTTTTTAGGGTTTCTTGCATGGTACCAGTTTATTTATCCGATATTAAACATACAGACATCTACTAATTTTTCTCTTTTTTATTTTATTTTTTGGGTTTAAATTTTTGATCATATGAATAGATTAATAGACGATCATCTATTTCTTTAAGTCTGGTCTTGGAAAAGTTATTTCTCAAGTAAATAATACTTTGACTTTTATTTAATTAATTGGTCAAATATGATCAACCTTAAAAAATTAATGAAGGGGAAGGTGGTGGAGTTTCAATGAAAGATTTGGATATAAATCAAATCCCATCAGGAGGTGAAGATGATTGCATGGAAGATGAGGAAGAGAGCCCAAATGGAGGCCCTCCAAGGAAGAAACTCCGTTTAACAAAGGAACAATCTCGTCTTCTTGAAGGAAGTTTCCGGCAAAACCACACCTTGAACCCGGTAAGCACCTCTAGTGTATGTTTCCAGGTCATCTTTTTCTTTTTAATTCAGAAGAAATATTTTAATTATATTTATTTCTTTGGGAAAATTCACGCATGAATTCTATCAGTAATGTATTAGCAATTGTTGTAGAAACAAAAGGAAGCTTTGGCCATGCAATTAAAGCTGAAGCCAAGGCAGGTGGAGGTTTGGTTTCAAAACCGAAGAGCAAGGTACTATTTATGGCGTAATACTTATTAGTAGTTATTTCTACAACTATTTACGTGTGGAATGGACCTCATTATTACGTGTAGACTGAACTGAATTTATTCTGTTCACTATACATACACATTGGTTACTAGTTTTTATCAATTGTTGACAATACCTTAGCAATAGAAACCAGAAAGTGATGTTTTTTGGGTACCACATTCTGCAAAAGATACCATCTTGATGTAAAATTTCTATTTTTTATACTTTTTATTTTGGGTTTTATTCTTTTTGTATGCCGGTTTGAAGTCATCTAGTCAACATTGCATTTAAGTGGGTAACTGTTGGTGCAATTTGTAGTACGAGGCTGACGACCAAAAGTACTTAAATGTCAAGACTGGAAACTAATGACCTCATTTCTGAGAACGTTACTTAGGGTTTTCGAAGTCTACGTAGACGGTTGAATTAATTGATCCGTTGAAAAAAGGAGTAGTTTTGTCAATGGGAACCTAAAGAATACAGGGTCAATTTCACGTTGTACAATTAATTCTTTTTCGAGATAATTCTTAAAAGTATTTTCTGTTATTTGTCATCTAAAAGTCTTTTTTTTTTTTTTTTTTTGTTGTCCTTTAAGGAACTTTGTTATATGAGTTAGTGGTGGGGGTGTGCATGCACGAGGTACATTTTATACACACTACAATGTTTGTTAATAAAATCAGTCCTAACTCCTTAATGTGTTTGGTAGTCATGAATGCTTAAAGAATTTTTTGTTTCTTCACTTAGTTTAAGTTCAAATTTGGGGAATCTTTCGGGGACAAGAAACATTAGGATTCGTGTTTGCATAATTCTAGGTAACTTGTCTTTGTTTATACCTATAACAATCAACGATATATTAAAAGAACCAAATCCGGGAGATTTGGGTCCTTAAAAATATGACTCGTGGGATTTAGAGTAGCGTGAATTACTTGACCTTCTCAAACTTTAGAAACCTCAAATATTTAGCTCCATAGTACTAGAAAAGATACAGATATTTAATATTGTATTCATGGTCATTTGTTATAGCTTTGGAACGTATTGATGGTTTGTGCACTCAACAAATTATAGGAGATAACTTTGACAGAACCATTCGCAAGCTATATATTTTGCAAGGTATTCTACGGATTTTGCAGGAATCATCTGAAAATCATGAGTCTGTAAAGGACTTGTGAGAATATGCATGTACTAATGATGATAGTTTCATTACTGTAATTCGTTAGATTATGTCTAAAAATCTAAAAAGGGCAAGCGTTAGTGATTGACTTTGTTGTGAAATTCTACGTTGTTTTGAAACCACATTTCAAATGATAATCATCCAATCTGAAAACGTGTGTTAGTGTAATATTAGTTGTCACTTGTCTTGAAAAATTATGTTGCTACGTTAAACTACTAAAATTTCATAAGGTTGATGATATTCAACCTATGTTACTTTGACTTGATGGACTTCCATTAGTAAACTAGTGCAAAATGAAAAATCTGACATTAGTACATTAAAGCAAAGCGAAGAGTTCATGCAATATGTCGTACTAGAAAAATTTTGTCATTTAGATGAATATTTCTCAGACATGTATATATCAATATTTTTCTTTAATGCCTAATTGCCTAGTAAAATTTTGGCATTTAAATGAATATTTTTCAGACATGTATATATCAATATTTTTCTTAAATGCTTAATTGCCTAGCAAGAAAAATATCAATTCTCATGCATGATTGCTTCAATTAGGAGCAAGCTGAAGCAAACAGAAAGGGAATGCGAGTACCTAAAGAGATGGTTCGGTTCATTAACAGAACAAAACAGGAGGCTACAGAAGGAAGTGGAGGAGCTAAGGGCACTGAAAATTGGTCCACCAACCGTGATTTCGTCTCTCAATTGTGAGCCTCTTCCAGCATCTTCCTTGACTATGTGTCCTAGGTGCGAGCGTGTCACCTCCACTGTCCAACAAGACAAGGGTGGCCCTACCAACACCGCCACCACCAGCACCACCGCCTCGGCCAACCCCACATTGTCGGCTAAAGTGGCCTTCATTCAGCCCCAACATCCTTCCTTTGCTTGCTAGTCAAAAAAGCTTTTCATTATGTTGCAATGAGACCAAGGAAAAGAAGGGAAAAGAAAGTAGAGAAAGGTTGATGATTGTTCATAGTAGTACTAATAGTTTTTTTTTTTTTTTTTACTTTTTATTTATTTCTTTCTTTTTGTTTTTGGAGGAACTCCACCGCAAGACTTGTAGATCATACAATGTAGTGGCCCTAGTGGGAACTTAATTGGTGTTGAAAGTACTAATGTGGCATCTATATATTACTAGGCTAATTAATTTACCTTCCATTGTTTCTATATATATGAATTTTTCTCTTTTTTTTAGCCTTTTTATTCTCTCTCAGGCCTTACTTTATTTCAGATTATGTTTTCTTGTTATAATGATCGAGAATAGGGGACAATAGGTGAAAACATTTTCGGAAAGGAAAAAACTTTGAAACAAAAATATTGAAGCAATATAAAGGATCTCTGAGCTGTGTTCATGAACATTTGGAAGAAAAATTTTAAGGATGGGCTGATTCTCATATTTTTATAGAGCATTGATCTTACAATTTTTAAAGTTCGTTGAATACTCTAATAAGAAGCTTTGTGCGCATGTAATTCTAGATAACACAATATAAGCAAAATTTCCTGAACTGTTGATTATGAAGGATATTCCCCAGCAAAGAATCTTTAAGTAATTTTCTTGACAGTCATGGAGATAGCAAAACTGATAAATTTGAAGATATTCAGGCCAAATATAGAATATCAGCTTAACTTGTACAATCGAGATGTTCAGAAAAGCAAATCTTACAATTAAATATAACACATACACTTTTATTGTTTTTGGATCAACTTACACTATTGCAATAGGAGAAGGAAAATAGGTTTTGGTAGGATTCGAAGCCCCAACATCAGAGATGAAATCGTAGAACTTTAACTGCTCGACCCTCTATTCGTGACCTATACTTTTATTGTTGAAAAGATGTGTCAATTTTTTGAGAATATTTAAAACATTTGATATTCAAAATCTGACATTTTTATCTTGAAACAGAAATCGAAAGGTTCCAATAATTAACCTTACATCCAATATGCAAAAGCTAGACTTTGAAGTTCCATTAATGTGTACTAAGTAATTAATTAATCATGGTTCAGTGTGTACACAACATATGTTGGTTTTATATCTGCATATATAATAAAAAAAAAAAGAACAAATACAAAGAAAGTAAGTTGAATTGATTTCAATTGCGCTGAAAATCAAACTACTATATGTAACAAATGACACTCATAAAATGTTAATATTTTCATGAAAACAATACCCTTAATTTACTACATTAGTTGAAAACAATGGTAAAAGGTACTGGAAGTTATCTCACAATATATTAAAAGGAAGCATACCCTTTGCTGTTACCATTTTTTCACTTTTTGAAGTTTCAAAATTACCTTTTTCGCCAAGGATAAAATTGTACCTTTAACTTCTTATAAATCTCTAGTTTTATAACTACTCCAGCAAATTTTTTAAAACCTCAAACATTATATTTTTGAGAAAAGACTTATTCTAACAAAAAAGATATTTTTATGCAAAAAAATTATTTACTCAGGCACACGCATAAAGGGTGCCCAATCACTAATAGTTATTTAACCAGTATGCATTGGATTCAAATAATCTAGCTGCTGTGCCTGTAAAAAATGTCTCTTCGTGCAATTTAGCATGGTAATGTTGCACGTAAACATTGTATTAAGTTTGATTATGGCATATTTGGTCATAATCTGTCGAAAGCCAGAGACCAGACCCAGAAACAAAATTAGGTCCTTTTTTTTTTTGGATTTTTATTTGGATAGTTTCTTATATGATACGGTTAATATAGCTTAATGTTTCTCCTTTTTTCTTTTTTTTAATAGCATAAAATTGTGGCTTCATGATCAAAAGCAAAAGTCCATTAACTTAATCATGGATAACAAAATCTAATTACTGGAAATTGACAGGACTATTATATAGTGATCGAAATTATCAAATGTATTTGATCTTTTTATCGATTCTGTTGAGGGAAAATTTATTGCTCTTTTGGGCTCATAGATATAGTGTCATCATCTAGTCTTCAAGCATTCGTATAGAATTGGGCTCAACTTTTCCCAACGAGCAATAGTTTCAGTTGCCCCAATTATAAACAACGCCCAAGCACGGCTGAGCAGATTCGAGGCGATGTACTCATAGTTTTTATAGCCCAGCAATGAAATTCTACAAGTAGCTTTTCAATCCTCCAAATTTTCACTAAAACAGAGTTCCAAATCCATAAATTTTCCACCAATTTGGTCTTAAGTATTATTTTTGCAACTTGGATGTCCAGATGGATAACACCTTCTCCAAAATTTAGTAATGTTTAGGGCATAATATTGAACTTTTTCAAGAATTTGTTTATTTCACCTTCACTCCATTTATTTATTAAAAACGGCGAGAAGTTATTTTTACTTTCATTTTTAGACACACCGAGTGTATTTTTTTGATGTGCACGTTAAATATTTTATTTTTTTGACTTATAATTTTTTTTCTTTTTTTGGTTATCTAGACTCTTTTGATACTTCAGTGAACTCCATTTTAACATTAGTTTAGTGTGTTAAACCGTTGTTATTACGTGTTGTTAATATAATAAAATTTTAAAGACAAATTAAGTCTGTGTAAAATACTCAAGGAGGAAAATCGACCAGCATATAAATTTGATAGACAAAAGGGTGTCATGATATGCTTAGGATCCTTTGCATCATTCAAGTGACCAAACGTTGGGCAGTTGGCAGATCATTTCAATTCATACTAGCCAACCAACAACGACAGGCATGGTCCGCATAGATGTTCTTGGATTTGGAGTTTCAATCGTTGAATCTCAATTGTCTCAAATAATTCATGAATTCTTGCATAATTGAGACTCATTACATGTAGAAAAGCAAATTTCGTACAATTTTTAAGGTAAAATGATTGTACGTCCACAATCAATCTTTAAAGATGATTGGAATATCAATAGTTCTTTAGGCCCCATTTTGAATGTTTTATACCTAATGTATACACCTTGTTGCACAAAATTGTGAAGGACTTTAACTTTGCCTCCATGAGAAAAAGTTCAAAAGCCAAAAGGAAACATATAGGAGGAGGTTGGGTGGTTTGTGTAAAGGCGAGCAGAACATCACAAAAAATGGGCAAGAACAGGCAGAGGGAAACAACAGCAAAAGGATGCAGACTAGTTTCTTCCCTTGCATGACCTATTAGACACTTTAAATCCTGTCTGGGACAAGGATCAAACCCTACAACTAATCTTTTTTTGTAGGACATGTAACAAAAATCTGAGTCACTCCATTATAGGGCATGGGATAAACTCCATTCATTTGTGCTGTCTCATTTGTCATATATTGGTTTTAGGGATTATACAAAAATTTTAGAGTCCCATTCACTTGTCATTTCACTTCATCTTTGCACTTCTTTTTTTTTTTTTGGGCATTATTAACACAAATTTACGTTATTTTGAAAGTCACCAGTACAAGAAGCATTATACGTGTGAGAGAGGCACTATGAATCATAACTAAGAGAAATTACGAATTATCCCTTCGGTTAAATGAAACCACTGAAAAAAATGGGATATAGTTTAGAGTATTAATTGTTATTATTTTATCATAATAAAATAGGAGTTCAAGGGCTTGTTCTCAACATGTATTGATTTTTGTAAAAACTGATTTTGTAGAAGTTGAAAAATCAGTTACTCTTGATTTTAATTTATAAAAATCTAAAAATAGGGTTAAAATAAAAAGCAGTTAAGAACATAAAAAAACTGATTTTCAACTGGTTTTCCAAAATCATAAGCTAAAAGCAGGTATAAAAAATCTGCCGAGAACATGTCCTAAATCTCACTGTCTCAATTTGTCCCTTACCTCCTATGAATATCTGAACCATGTATTTATGCATGGGAGATAATTAACACGTTAGTAAAACGAATAATGGAACTCCTAAAAAAATGTTGAGAAATGAGATAAAAGTATTTTAAGCAAAACTTTCAGCTTAAAACTTTTTAATCATTATAGGATTAGAAATAGGGAGCTAATTAATTGGTATTAATCTCCGTAGCTACAAAACAAGAAAGTTAAACATGATATGACAATTCTCCAATGTACTTTGCCAATCTGAAGTCTGAATTGTCCTTAACATCCATAAGGATTCCCTCACAACCGAACATGGCGTAATTTCGTGGCCAGTTACAAACCTGAACAACAGCATACGGGTCTCAGAATTGATTTCAGCACCAAGAACACAATGTCAGAACCACGCAGTGCATTTGCTTTCCTAACCTGAATTTTGTCAAACCATGGCCTCGACATGTCTCCAATCCCATTAACATTTGCCCCCATTTCATTAAAGCCAATCCTAAAATGTCCAAAGGGTACCATTCTTATCTACACATCCGTACTTCTTGGAAATTGCCAGCACTTCATATTTTGATAGTTTCTGACTTTTAATAAATCACTTCATTTTTTTTTTTTTGATATACTAGAGGGAATGATATTTGCTTCTAGTGAATTATTCGAATATAACTTAAATGTTTATATTTTTGTGATGGTATATTTTCTGAGTCGGGCACATTTGAATGTTCGAATTATAATTAAGGTCTAAAGACTTGTCAATCATAAATTAGTGATTAGTTATGACAAAATAGCAAAGCCAAGAACCAAACAATTAGGGGGGGGTGAGGGTTAGTTTGAGTAAGAATGTTCAGTCACAAGCTCAACTTATTGGTGTAGATAAGGAATAAAGAACAATCACATGACAAAATAACCTCACAAGCACGAAATCTCTATAATATATGCATCAAATTAAGTTAGTTGGCTCCATGAAAGAATCACTATAATTGTATGTTAGGTACCTCAATCAAATTTACACATTCAAAAAATTGAGCTAATACAAGATTTAGAAGGGTGTTTGATTTAGGGGAATCAGAGAGGGGAATGAGTGTAAGTAGTGATAACAACTGTTGTTGATGTTTGCTAGACCATTATAACTATTATTCAATCAAAATGAAAATGATTAATTGGGGTCTTTATGATTTCTCAAAAAATATTACTCCATCAAATTCATTAATCTTTTTTAGGGCGAATGATATCCATTCTATTTTTAAATTAAATATGTTGGAGAGAATTATAATATCCATACTCAGTACGTAAGATTAATAATATTCATAGTGATAATGATTAATGAATTTGAATCAAACATCTTCTTAACCTAGCTAAGTTTCCAACCGCTTAGTGTGGCGAAACTTGACTCGGGTCGTGGTCTGCTCCATGTCGTACCGTCTGGTCTCGCGTCGCGGTACATCTATCTATGTTCATAATGCTGACTGAATCAGAAAATAATTCCGATTATTTAAAAACATATTGGGTGATATTTGCATGTAGGGCTTTAACATTCTTTCCTTTCTGATCTATTTCTTATTTCCTGCTGCCTGGGGCGTGGAGTTGGGCCAACATGCTAGTTAACTAAGATCGAGGTTAAGAAAGCTTCTACTGACAATAATAGTATGACGATACATGAATATTTATTTGTTGTAGAATAATACATTTTTTTCGGTTCAAAAAGAACATAAGCCCGGATAAAAAATAAAAAAAAAAAGGAGAGTTTGAGGTTGAATCAATAACCTTACCATTATTTGATTCTTACCGGCTGAGCTAGATTTTGAAAATCTAAAAATTAATGACCAAAAAAAAAAAAAAAATTCAAGCGATCAAAGCAAGTTTAAGGTTTTTATATAATATATTGTGACGTTGTGCACTAAAACTAATAATATATTGTTACGTGATGATGATAGGTCATACCTTGTAATATTTTGTAAACAATTAATTAGTTCTAATATATTATGTGACAAGATACGTTTGCGTACTATGTGTATCCAATATCACTCATATTAGGTCACATTGACACCGTAAGGTCCATTTTAAAGAAAGAAAAACCCACCATTTGATTTTCAGTATATGCTCTCGCATCATTTCTCGGGTGGTGATTACCGCTGTTGAGTAAATGGGTAATTTAACTCGAATCCGAACAATCCGTTCGACAAACAGTTAAACCACAAAGCTGTCCATGTCTATGGGGTAAATGGACGACCTGTCATTTGAAATTAGTTCGCGTATATTGGGTTTTTGAACCAGTTGCAAAAATAAAAAGAAATTTAAATTTTTAAAGTTTTTCACTTTATACACTCTTGATTCTACTTTTAAAAATAAATCATTCATATAAAATTTGTTTGTTTCCTAAATTGAACTCTTATTAAAGCTAACTTGTTCAAGATTTTTTATTTTTACAAAATAATGATCACAATTAGATAAAAATATTAAGTCTAAATTTATTAATAATAGAACTATGCTTTCAACATAAATATAATTTGTTTTTTATTATAATTTTTTTAAAATTTAATTTATATTATATGTGGATTGTTTTGAGTAAGAGGTGATTTGCAAATTACTGAATCAATGGCTAAGTACCTGAACTAGTACACCACATAACAGAAACTGGTTTGCATACCTTTTTTTGGGTTTAGAATGAGTCGATTTTACTGGTTTTTTAATTTTTTAGATTCTCTTGAAACAACTCTAATGGTGATAAGCTTAGCAGTATGAGACCATAAGGCCGGAAATGGCAATGGTTTTTAGATTAAAGAAATTTTGGCTGTAGCATTATCCATAATTAGATCTAGCAATTGGTAATTATTTTGATCTCTCATCTTAGAACCATAAAAGTTTGAGTTCGCATTGTGCTCAAACATTTGAAATTTCAATCTTCCTGTCCAAATTGAAATGTTTAGATTTCTAAAGATCCATGTGGAATATTGATAAATAGAAATGTTTTACGTAGTAGTTGGACTAATCACTCACATGTACCCGTAAAACTGATACCAAAAAATGGTAACTACTAACTTAGAGAGCCAGAAACGAATAGAGAGTCGAGTGGTTAGAGTTTTATGACTTCACTCTAGAGGTCGAAGTTTCGAATCCTACCAACCATTCCCCTCACCATATGTAACATATGTAATAGTATAGGTTGCCTTAAAAAAAAAAAAATAGAGAGCCAAAAGGTTATAAAATTTTACTGTTGAACTAGGAAAAAATAAAAATGCATTACATGTATTAGATGAATGGTAGTTGCAACTAGCAAGTCATTAATCATTTTCTGAAATTGATGCCGATTGAGAGCAACAAAAATAGATGCCGGAAAATATTAATCATTTATACTTGCACGGGTCATGAATCTTGTGATCATTATTTTATTATAATTACTCATCCATTTGGAGTCATGTGATGCAGCAAATCATTCGGCTGGCCAATTTAGGAATGCATCTATTGCACACTAGCACGAGTTATGGATATTTGCTTTGATCAATTGTGTTTAAAGTTATTTAGTACCATAATAATTAGGCATAGATTGGGTTGTTGAAATAGTTATTTATCCTCCCTAAAGAGAAGGAACGATTGGGGGGAAAAAAATAGAAAAGTGAAAGAATATGAGAGGAATTTAGATTGGTGGAAAAAATTATGGAACTGGTCATGAATTTGATCTCACCAATCTACTAAATCTATGATAACCCAAAAAATATAAATATATACACTAGCCAAACAAATCATCAAATGTGACTAGGAAACCTGCTGCTCCTTGAAAATGTGCACTGAGTAAATCTTGCCCCTACAATAGTCGGCAACTACAAGGAGAGATAAGCTACAAAGGCAAGCCATGTGCGACGGGTAGATAAATCCTACTCAATGCAATAGTTCGCAAACCACACTGAGAAGTGAGGTGCACTAGGCAAATCATGTGCTACGAGTGAATGTCTTTGGAGAGTTTCGAACCTGGGGTAGCAGGAAGGCATTATACCAAATCTCCCTTGCTGGCCAACTCAAGGGGGGAAATCATCGAACTTGTATATTTTGGATCACTTATATTATTGAATAAAAAAATGCATCTTAACTTTAAATGTGTAGTCTTTAGTTAGCGATTCTTTTGTACGGAATATATTTATAGTGAAAAAAAATTAAGTTTTCGGCTACTCACATAATGAGACACATGCGACTATTATTTAATAAAGATATGTGGCAGACACGTTGTTATTTCAACTTAATGTATCATATTTTATTTTTAAACTTAAGACATAAAAGGATGGAACAGAACGAAAGGCCTTAAAAACTTGAGAGACACACATTTTGTACGGTTTATACTTGACAAATTTACTAGTTACTTACAGTGTTTTGAAATCTTCGTGTGAATATTAATTGTTTTATTAACAGCGAGCTCAAATAATTCACGTCTTTATTTACGAGCTCTAACATAGAGTATCACAAAAAATGAGTTCAATATGTAACATAGAGTATCACAAAAAATGAGCTGAAAGATACAAGGCGAAATTGAACAATCGAATTTAGATATTAGAGACATCAAACTACTCTCGTTATACGTCTTAGAGTCTAGCCAAAATTATAAATTTCACAATAAAAAGGTGCATGCAACCATGGTTGATTGCAAAGGTCAAGGATGCCCCAATAGAATAGTGGGGTGCTAGGGTAATAAAGAAAGGGCGTAATGGTGGGGTGTTATAGGGGGCTTCAATAGGATGGAAATACGAGCGTGGAGGGTTCGGTGGTGGGGAGTCCCGTTGGGCCGAAGGCGCACCACTTTTGAGTAACATGCATTTTCCCCTAACTCTAATTTCACCAACTGCACGTAATCAGAGACAATGAGAGCGACTTGGAACCACTCAACTTTGTATCATGTCTTCTGACCTTTTTTTACTATTTTTTTGGGTTAATCTTTTCAGCTTATGTCTTAATCTCTTTCACTTTATAGAACCAATATGTTGTATGGATTCAGCCCCCAATAACCAAAGTTCAACTCATCAATAAAATTATGAGTATTGTTTTAGTATATATTTCTTTTGTTTTTAGCAGCCATGTTCATGTTTTACCAAACATTACGGCGAAAATGATGATCTTACCAAATTAATGCTTGCCCAAAATGATTATATTAGTGATAAAAGTGGCATTACAAATCGCTTTCATTAAAAGTGCTCATCATGGTGACCTACTAAGATATCTTCATTTTGAGCACAACCATTAAAGGTTTCTTGGCAATATTTTATTCTTTTAGTTCTAATTATTGGTGTGCGAACTGGTTAGTGCTCAAAATAGAATACCATTAATAGTACACTTCTTCACCGCCCGAAATTTGAGAATTAATTTTTTTAGTGAATAAAATTGTTCCATTGAAAATCTTTAATAGACAATTTGGAGGAAAATACAGGCAACAACGTAGCAGATTTCTCTCGGATGATTTAAACTATATAAGAAATCGTTTTCTTGTTAAAATTACGACATAAAAAAAGTTTTAAAAAATCAAATAAAAAGTTTTGAGACTAGAAATCACTAGCTTACCAAAATATTTATCAAGCTATAAAATACATATCCGCCAAAATTGCCAAAATAAAAAAATTATTCAATTAGAAATGGAAACCGCGTCAAGCTCCTACTTCCTCAAGCATCCTAATATATAAAGAAAACATAAGCAGATAAAGATGTTACTTTATACAGGAGCAAATCTCAAATTTAATAATTGTATTTTGAAATGGTTTAGGATCCTTAAACAAAGTTGTATCAATAACCGTGAGTGCAAGTGACTTGTATAATATCACGATGAATTGGAGCACCAACATCTGTGATGTTCTTGCATGTCTTTTGGGTTGTTTTGAGTTTGTTATGGATGCTAAATGCTGACCTAACAAAAGAATCTTATTTCTTATTATTATGGTTCAAAAAAAAAAAAGAATCTTATTTCTTATTTGCTTCATGATTTAGACCGGTGAGATTCGTATATTCGCATGACTTGAATCGAGTTGATCCATAGGAGACATGGTCCTTGAGAGAAATTGCTAACAATTCCACTTGGTACCACCTAAAACTTTTTCTTTATCCTCCTCACCTGTATGTACTACACTATTACAGGGCATGCATGTTTTTGTTTTGTGCATTATTAAAGGACCTGATCTGCATAGACATTATGCACAAAGTTTTACTTTTTTAAAGATGCACTAATAGACTATAGAGTTGATGTCCATGTAGCACAAATATTTTTACATATCAATATTTAGGGATGAGAAGCTTCAATTGTTGATCACTTAATTATCGTAAGATTTTCATGGAACAGCCAAAATGTATTTTAAATATAATGTGCTCCAAGATGTTTTATATGGCGAAAATCCAATGATATAAAGATTGTCTGAGAAGCTAATTTAACCTTTATGGTGAATTATTCAAGAAAATGAAAATTCCAAGCGTTTCTCATGAATATTTTGTCAAGCGTCAAAATTATATGAGAGTGAAAAGTTAAAGCATAGCTCACTTCCAAGATTGATTCTATTACAAGCTCAACTTGAGAGAGGAGTTTAACTATTGGTGAGGTCATAATAAAAGGGATACCTAGAATGGGAATAATAACTTCTTTTTAGTATACTCAAAATCCAGACACAAAACTTTAAAACAAAAAAAAAATCAAATAATAGAATAAATTTTTAGTGTTTACTCAATCATGCGAGGACAGCCACTGCCAGGGCTCTCCCCTTGCTGCAAGTCAAGGGATCAAATCTCCCTGTGACAGTTAGGAATTTGAATTTAAAAGAAGGGGGTGGCAAGATATATTTATAATATTATTAGGAGTCTCACCCGACTTGTGTAAGACAAGATACATTTATAGTACAATTATGATTGCTTAAAAAAATTTAAAAAAATATATCATGCAGGGACAAAGGTGACTGATATTTTAGGTATGTGAATGTGACAGGGGTTAATTACTCCAAAACTTAAGCCCTTAAACTATTTCCTAGGATTTATATTAGTCAAATCATTTGTTTGGAGAGATATTTCATTGTTGTTGAATAGTTTAAGAAGTTTTATATAACTGTGATATCTCGACAAATCCAATTTCACTTCACGTGGCAAGTCGTCACTATTCTTGTTAAACGACAATGATGTAACAGAGATTTAAAAAGACCAAGATTAAACAGCAGAATCCTCCATACATATTGTATTGTTAATTATCTCTTCAAAGATTAAAGAGGAAGAAAAAGGGGGAAAAAAAGATTTGGGAGCTTTGGAACTCTCTTAGACCATGATGACACGACGACAAAAAGTCATCAGTTTGAGGACCACGGTGCTTAATTTTATTACATTCTTCTTTTATTATCTCTAGCATGATAATGACCTAGCATGGTTAAATTAATAGTTAGCAAGATCTGCTGAAACACAGGAGTCTTTGCTGCTGGACAGATAATCAACCAAATGTAAAAGGTAAAGGTGCAACTTATGCTTTATTTTGCTTTTCTATTTTTGGTTCTAACAATTAGCGTCTAATCATGATGACTTTTGTGTAATTAATTTTGGGTAACGTTCAGTAATTAAGATTTCTTTTTTTTTTTCTTTTTTGTTGGGTTTGTAAAGTTTTGAGCAACTGAAAGAAGAACAAAATCTGATGGAAAGAAAATAGATGATGTTCAAGAAAAATGTAAACATTATAAGTAAAATGGGCTCAGGTTTATGCTTCAAAGTCTGACTCTGTTTAGAGCTCTTATAACGTGAGTGGCTGTTATGTAATTTCAGCAAAATGAAATTCAAATGCAAGACCAGTAAAAGAGTAAAGAATCAAGAAGAAGAGAGGAAAATAATAGAAGAAAAAAATATAGAAAATTTTGTGGAATTTGTTGTGTTGCCCTCAACTGGGGGAAATCAAATTTGAAAAATAAAAAAATGTGCTAACCAAAAGAAAACCTAAAAGATAGCAACGAGAGTTAGAACTCAGTTCTTGTTTTCCATCCTCATTTAATTAACTTATGAAATTTTATGAATAATTCGTAAGATATGTAGCCAAAAGAGAAGGAAAAAAAAAAGGGTTGCTAAGCTATGTCTTTCAAAAGTCAGACAAGTTGGTAAAATATGTCATTACGGTGTCAAAGTACAAAGATTTATTTCTATAACTGTCCCCTTCTGTTTGATTTATGTAAACGTGATGCATCATACGAACCTTCTGCCAAGGAATCGGACAAGTTTAGATTTATTATCAAAGTGTCTACCGTCTCGTGAGTTTCTTGCCAATTATGAAGCATTGAGGCGGCAACTTGACACTTTGCCATTCAGCAAGGATTATCACTTTGCATTCACTGATTTATCTCGACTATGATAAGTGTGAATGCAAGGTGGCAATCCCTGGTTAATAGCATTAGGAAAATTGACACTGAGAATTTGCAATGCTTTGATACATAAAAAATCTTCCGCTAATTAAGGTTTTACAGGTTTCTTAACTCCAAGAATTTGGAGGTATACTGAAAGCCTAAATAGATTGTATTGTCAAAGTTCATCAATTTTAGACCAAGAATTTTGTCTGAGTTGTAGAACTAGCAAGTACTCGTGCAATAGACTTGGTATTGGAAGCTCAAGTGCCCGCTTTTAAATAACTTAATGAAAATAAATTCAGGAAACAAAGGCAACACGAGGAAAAGTTGTTAACAACGTCGCTTTGGCAAACAATTTTGGCTTCATGAAGTCCTGAGAAAAATAAACTGATGAATTATTTTTTCTTAACAAGTGGTAAAAGAAAAGAAATATAAAATCGTAGGTCAACTAACATTCTATTTGTTCTATAGTGTATGGTAATACTTAACTATCAAACTTAGTCACGGACGGACAGAAATTCAGCAAACTAGTGCATGTGATGTATGAACTGTTGATCACAACATTAGCTCTAAATTCCGAAACGAAAAGTATAATTTGACAAAAACAGAGTCATAATAAACATGTGCGTGTTTCGCTTGATGTTTCCATTGATGCTTTCACAAGTCTCATTGAAGCCTGTACATTTTTTTTTCCCTCCTAGTATCAAAAGAGACCGCTGAATTAAGACAAGAATAATGGATAAATGGATTGATTGAATTTCAAGGTTCAGTTGTTCACATTTCTACAGTTATAGTAGAATCTCTGGGTGTAATTTTTAATAAACAACTTACACTTTCATGCCTAAATTAGTTGGTAATGATTGAGATATCTCATGTACTTCATTTTTTTTTCTTGGGATCCTCTTGAGAGATTAATGTGATGATTTTGTCCTCTAACTTCTCCTCACATATGATTGGACTTCCGTTTTAAAATCAATTGTCAACCAACGAGTAAAGCAACTTATGTGCTTTATTAAAATGAGATTTTTAATAAGTAAAGTAACCTATGTACTTTATTAAAACAGAATTACTTGGAAGATTGATACGGGATTTTTGTCCCTTGATAGCCCCCTCTCATATGTGATTCAAGTTTTTAGGAGGTGTGACTTGAGTTATTGAGAGCCTGGGGTTAACAGAGAGCTTAGAAGTTATGAGAGACTAGAGAGATTTCAAAGCACTTAGAAGATCAATGTGGGATTTTTATCTCTTGATACTCCCTTTCACGTGTGATTCTAATTATTGAGAGCATGGGGTTAGTAGAGAGCTTGTATACTTAACTCGGGTTATTGAAAGCCTGGGATTAACGGAGAGTCCAGGAAGTTGTAAGGGATTAAAGAGGATTAAAGAGGACTAGTGACATCTAGAAAATCAACGTGGGACTTTTTTTCTCTTGATATTTCCTATCACACGTGACTCAGATTATAATTAAGAGCTTAGGGCTATTCAAGAGCCTGAGAAGTTGAGAGAGACTAAAGAGCACCAAAGGTACATGATCTAAAACCCAGTTTTGATCCCATGATAATAAAGAACTTGAATTCCAAAACTAATATATAATGAGTGGAGTGATGCAGGCAATTTATTGATTAAGATACGATTAGTTGGGATTTCAATGTGAACTTTTGGGTGTGTTTGGATGACCTGTTTTTTAAGAAATGAGTTTCTTTGGCACAAAAAAAAAAGAGTGTTTTTGGCATATTTTTTGATTTTGCACACACACACACACATATTTTTACATACACCAAAATCCTACACACCAAAAACACCAAAAACACACACTCACCTTCAAACTCACACCAAGAACACCAAGAATATACACTCATTTTCACACACACACACACACATATTATACGTACATAGATACGCATGTACATATGTATCTATGTACGTATAATATATACAAATATATTTTATATAAATATGTATCATATATTATATATTTATATATAAATATATGTACGTACGTAAGTATGCGTGCATGTACATACGCATCTATGTACATATAACATATTTATTACCTATATATGTTATATATAATGTATATTATATATATTATATGTATTATAATATATATATAGATAATATATATACATACATATATTGATATATATAATATTATATGTATGTATGTATGTACATATAATATATATAAATATGTTATACATAAATATATATTATATATATTATATATATTGTATGTATTATAATATATATAAAATAAAAAATATATATAGATAATATCTATACATACATATATTTATATTTATTATATTATATATATGTACATATGTATGTATGCACGTATGTACATACGTATGTATGTATGTATAATATATATAAATATATATTATATATATTTATATATAAATATATATATGTACATATGTATGCATGCATGTACATACACATTTATATACGTATAATATATTTATTATCTATATATATTACATATATATTGTATATTACATATATTATATATATATTATATGTATTATAAAATATATAATATATAATATATAATATATATATAGATAATATATACATACATATATGTATATAAATATATTATATTATATATACATAGCTTTGTATACATGCATGCATGCATGTACATATGTATGTATGTATGTATGATATATATAAATATATTATATATATTATATGTATTATAAGATATATAATATATAATATACATATATTTATATATATATATTATTATATGTATGTATGTATGTATGCATGCATGCATATACATACATATGTATGTACGTATAAAATATATAAATATATTATATATACATATATATTATATATTGTAGATATTTATATATAAATATATGTATGTATGTATGTATGCATGCATGTACATACGTATGTATGTATGTATAATAAATTTATTATATATATTATATATAACATGTATTATATATATTATATATATTTGCTTATATAATATACGTATAGGTATGTATGTACATATATATTATATATATAATGTAAATACATATATTATATGTGTGTGTAGGTACGTACGTATGCCATGTATATGTGTGTGTGTGTGTCTACAAATTTGAGTTTTGGACAAAACCCTCTAATTGTTTCTAAAAAACAATATTGTCCAGACGCTGGTTGTTCCTAAAAAATATTTATAGTAAAATTTCTTAAAAAATACTCCAAAAAGCACCTATCCAAACGCAGCTATCTCTTACAATTCATCTCACATGCGACTTGGTTCATTCAAAGTGTGGAGCTAAAGGAAACTTCAAGACTAATTGAGAGCCCATAAAGTTGTGAGAGGCCAAAGAAGACCCAAGGCATGTATAACGTTTTGAATGGAAATGTATGAGTTAAAACTTAAAATTCAACTCTAATACCATGATAAAGAATCTAGACTTTCATAAGTTGTGCGAGGTTAGAGAGGATTCAAATTATGTGTAGAGTTTTGGATGAAAGTATGACTATAAATGAATCGAGTCCTGAACAAATAAGTCGGGCTCGATTCAAATTTAAATTTTGATGAGCTCGAATCGAGTTTGAACAAAAAGTAGGATTCGGTTGTACTATTGAGTCAAATTCGAGCATATATATATTTGACTCGAGTTCGGTTCAATAAAGCTCAAAATTTTTATTTAAATAAAATACATATTATATGAAAAAATATATAAAAAGTTCAAAATTAAAAAGCTTGAGCTTTCTAATCAAATGTGAGTATAAAATCGAATCGAACTCGAACTCAAATTTTAACATTGTATCAACCTCGAGCTCGAATTCAAATTCAAATTTGAGCTTAAAATTTCAAATCGAACCCCACAAGTTTAAAATTTACCTCGATTCGATTCATCTACAATTCTAGATGGCAAAGTATGAGTTTAAACTTTAAAGTTCAGCTCTAATATCATGATTATGAACTTTTGTCCCTCGAAGCGTGACTTTCGACATACCATTTTCAGCCTTCAGTTGCTTATTTTTCTAGAATTTGACTCATCTTTCAATTTCACATTCATTGGTTCTTACGTATTATCATGGCAATTGAAATCATAATATTCCTTCTGACTTTCGTATTGTCACTCAAATCCAACAATTTTAAGGTGCAAAACTTTGACCGGCAGCAAAAGAGATTGCAAAGAGAAAAATTGTCCATTTCAGCAATAAATTAATGCAATTTGCCATTCTAGGATAAGTATATCTTACAAGTGCAACGTCATTCATTATTTGCTTAATTGATAAGTGTGCCATAAAATCGAACTCAAAATTTTATGCAAATCAATTACGTACTATCTGAAAATTTAGAGTTTTGACTAGAGAACCACTACCTTAATTGCATAAAACATATTATTTCCTTATTATGGATCTACTTAAACATAAATGCATAAGATTTTCCTTTGGAAGGGATACGTTACTGTACTACTATACTTTTCTTTTGTTTTTCAACTTTCTAATTTTGTACACCATCTTGAAATATTAGAGACATGGTTAAATTCTTCTTTGGACAAAAAAAAAAAAATCACTTCGTTTGAATAGCATTATTTGGAATGTTTTTCGAGAATTATTAGAAAAAATTATTTGGATTTTTTTTGTTGACTTTTTTGAAAATGTGAAAAAGTGTTTGGATGTGATATTTTTTTTGAAGTGATGTGACAGTGATTTGAAAAGTGAATAATTAGTGTGGGAAAGTGTTGAATTGTTCAAAAATTTTGGACTAACTTGCACTTATTTTTAAATAATTGTATAAGAAGGACATCGAATTTTTTTGGAGAAAAATTATTTGAAAAAATGAAAAAAGCACCAATCAAAATGTTATCCATATAGATGGAAAAAGTAGTGAAGCGGACGTCCGCTTCAGAGACGAAAATGTCTTAGTGAGCACTGGGCACGAATGCTGGAGCGGACGTCCGCTTGCTTTGTTGTCTGCTTAAAGAAGCAGACGTCCACTAAGACATTTCTCTGTCTTAGCAGACGTTCGCTTAAAGAGCGAACGTCCGCTTAAAGAAGCGAATGTCTACTTTGTCGTCCGCTTCATCGTCCGACCTCAAAACTCACCGAAAATGAATCTCATTTTTGTTATTCGCGATTGTTTCAAATTTTCTAAATAAATTTTGAACATAAACATATTTGCTTTTGTAAATAATTACGTAAAAAGTCTCTAAAGTTCATTTGAAATTTCAAATGAAAATTTGGTGAGAAAATTTGGTGAAAAAGTTTGACCAAAAAATTTTTTAACTTTTTGACTAAAAAATTTTCCATGCCAAACGCAATTGTAAAAAAATTTTCCCAAAAATTGTATCCAAACGCAATTGCTAGTCTTTTTGACGAGATCAAAACATACTAAAATGTCATGACTGTATCATTCCTGTTAGAGACACAGACTAATGTACACGTAATTCACCATGATTTCATTAAAATCCACACAAAAAAAATGTCATATTGTTCGCCATTTAATCAACAAGATATATTACTTTACTCCAGTGTCTTCAACCCCACTAGAACTATAGAACTAAATATCAAAGCATCTACTACAGGGCCATCTTCGATCCAGCATCTTGCTTTAACAACAGGGCTAAAAACCAGACCCAAAGTCCAAAACTTTGACAGACAACAAAGGAAAAGAAACTTGCAAAGACAAAAAACTGTCCACGTCTCCAAAACAAGCCATGCCATACAAGACTAGCCACGTCCACCAAACACATAGTCATGTCTAGTTTACCGAAAACAATTACATCCCAACTTAGCTCATCTGGTCCCTAGCCTTTCCCAATCCCATTTAATTTTGCTTTTTCAATTTGAGTTCGTGAACTCTCATAATACTATCAACTAAGCATCAACTAAAGTGACTAACTAAGATAATGCTGCTTAGGTCAGGCTCTAGTAGAAAGATTAAGAAAACGGACGAGATTAAGTTTTTACTTTTCAAAATTTAAGTCACACGGAAGTATAGTAATAGTTGCGTGTAGCAACTCTTAGTAGTTATGTCATGTTTTAGCAAGATTTGGTTCATTTTAAATATAGATATGCGTACACGTACGCACTCGAGCGCGCACATAATATACTGACTTTTTCTTATATATATTTGAGCCATTGTTACACCTTGTGCATTTTCACTCTTTCCAACTCTTCAACACAGACTCTCAAGCACATTTTTTTAGTCACTACTATAGTCAGTAGTTGCCAGTGAAGTAGTCTCTCTTGATTCAATCAGCATAAGGTTCAGCATAACAGTTCAGTACAGTACAGCACAGCAGAAGACATCAATCCCTTTAGTCAGTGCTCCTCTTCTTTACGGTTAAATAACGACTTTTTCCTTCCCATTCTACCCTTCTCCTCGTCCCTTTAAGAACATAATACCAATTCTTAACTCTCAAGCTCAACCACTCTTAGATCTGCAATCCACTCCAGCTACCTAGCTCAGATTTCTTGCAAAAAATTCTCCAAAAGAGCGAAAATGATCACAGGGCACGACCTTTATGTGGTCTTATCGGCCATGGTCCCTCTTTATGTGGCCATGATTTTGGCCTACGGTTCTGTTCGTTGGTGGAAAATCTTTACACCGGACCAGTGTTCCGGTATCAACCGATTTGTCGCGATTTTTGCGGTCCCTTTACTCTCCTTCCACTTCATTTCCACCAATAATCCTTATGCAATGAATCTTCGATTCATAGCGGCCGATACGCTGCAAAAAATCATCATGCTAGTTGTGCTTGCTTTATGGGCTAATTTCACCAAAAATGGCAGTCTTGAATGGAGCATAACAATTTTTTCGCTGTCCACACTTCCAAACACACTTGTCATGGGCATTCCATTGTTAATTGCTATGTACAATGAATATGCCGGGAAACTAATGGTACAGGTGGTGGTCTTACAATGCATCATTTGGTACACCCTATTGCTATTTTTGTTCGAATATCGGGGCGCAAAGATGCTAATTATGGAACAATTTCCAGAAACCGCTGCCTCAATTGTATCCTTCAAAGTTGAGTCCGACGTTGTATCCCTGGACGGACAAGATTTTCTTGAAACGGATGCTGAGATTGGTGATGATGGAAAGCTACATGTTACCGTGAGAAAATCAAATGCTTCAAGAAGATCTTTTTGTTCACTCCCCACATTGACTCCTAGGCCATCCAATCTTACTGGAGCTGAAATTTACAGCTTGAGTTCATCAAGAAATCCTACTCCAAGGGGGTCTAATTTTAATCATGCAGATTTTTATTCCATGATGGGATTTGGAGGCAGATTATCAAATTTTGGTAATTCTGATACTGGGAGGTTATCAAATTTCGGACCAGCTGATATGTACTCTGTTCATTCCTCCAGAGGGCCCACTCCTCGGCCGTCCAATTTCGAGGAAAATTGTGCCCCGGGAGGCCTAATGAGCTCCCCTAAGTTCGGATTTTATCCTGGACAGCCAGTTAATCCGTCATCATATCCTGCTCCAAATCCGGAAATTGCATCAACTGTTTCCAAACAGGGCAAAAATAATAATACCAACAATAATCAGTTACAGCAGCAGCTCCAGCAGCAGATGAGTGCTAATAAAGCCAACCATGATGCTAAGGAGCTTCACATGTTCGTGTGGAGCTCCAGTGCTTCCCCAGTGTCGGAAGTTGGTGGGCTCCACGTGTTTGGTGGGCCCGATTTCGCGGCCAACGAGCAATCAGGACGGTCCGATCATGGTGCCAAGGAAATCAGGATGTTGGTGGGTGATCACCCCCAAAATGGGGAGAACAAAGGTGAACATCAATCATTTGTTAATTCCATTTTTTTATTTTGATATTTTTTTGGTAATATTTGGACGACTAATGTCAAGATTTTAACTTTTAACCTCGCTAACTCGATGCATAATTGCTTGTTTAGATTATTTTTTTATGTAGTTTCGAAGTATGGTTTGATTTTGTAGATTAACGTTATGATTTTAATATGTGAAGCCGCTCCACAAAGCGGGGATTTCGGCGGGGAGGATTTCAGCTTTGGAGGTGGCGGAAGAGATGGAGATGAGGAAAAAGAGAAAGAGGGTCCCACAGGGTTATCTAAGCTGGGGTCCAGCTCAACAGCTGAGCTTCATCCAAAGACCGCCGGAGGTCAAGATGCCGATGCCGGTGCCGGAAAACAGATGCCTCCGGCCAGTGTTATGACTAGACTTATTTTAATCATGGTCTGGAGGAAACTTATCCGGAACCCCAACACCTACTCAAGCCTTGTTGGTGTTATCTGGTCCTTAATTGCATTCAAGTAATTAATCAGTTCATTAATTTAACTAAATGAACTCATTGAATAGCTGATTTAGTTAACTAATTGTGATTTAATTTTCATTACTTTAATCATCATGGCTGTTCAATTGATGCAGGTGGAATGTGCATATGCCAGCAATTATAAAGAATTCGATTTCTATTCTATCAGATGCTGGCCTTGGAATGGCAATGTTTAGCTTAGGTAAGTAATTTGGTTCTTGTAAATAAATAAAAATTAACTTCAACTAATAAAATAATTAGTTTAATCCCAACTTTGATGTTAGAGGCCACAAGAATGTGAAAATGGTTGGTGGTCAATAATCATGTAATCTTTTCAAGAACTACAATACATTTTTGACCATCCATTTTAATTGATAGAAGTGTCATCTTCAAAAATTTAACACTACCCGACATATGGGACCCTTGAGCAACGTTTCTAGCGGTCCAGGAATCGGTGAATGATTGATGCCCTCAAAAATATGTGTAAATTGTAGGGTAGTAAAGGTGGTTGGAATATAAATTAATTTTTTTAAAAAAAAAAAAAACAAAAGTTGGTTGGAAATTAATTGAAACATATTTTTCTGCGAGTTATCTAAATGGGTTGCTAATTATGAACTTGATAGGTCTGTTTATGGCTCTTCAACCGAAGATTATTGCATGTGGGAATTCGGTGGCTACTTTTGCTATGGCTGTTAGGTTTCTCACTGGTCCAGCAGTTATGGCAGCTGCCTCCATTGCTATCGGCCTTCGTGGTACCCTTCTCCATATAGCAATTGTCCAGGTAAATCTTTATTGTCTTTTCACTTTACTTTGTTCTTTTTGGTTACTTTGGACCATATTTTTTCCCTTTCAATTGTTTTTCTCTTGGGTAAGAATTCAAAGAATGATCTATTAGTTGTTGAACGATTTTAGAATTAAAAAAGTACATAATTTATTGTGTTTGCTACTAGCTAATTTTGAACAGATGAAATTAAAGCATATTTAAGCGAACTTAATGTCCATATCATCAACTTGAAGCATTTCTGCTGTAAAATTTGCTGATTTATACTTTCGCTGTTTATAGGCTGCGCTTCCACAAGGGATTGTTCCGTTTGTATTTGCCAAAGAATATAATGTCCATCCAGCTATTCTTAGTACAGGGTAAGCCAAGCTATGAGAAGACTATCCTTTATATTTCTTTTCTTTTGTAATCTTTCAACTTAACAACCAACAAATTTATTGTTTAAATTTGTGGAATTTCAGGGTAATTTTTGGAATGTTGATTGCGTTACCAATTACATTGGTCTACTACATTCTTCTTGGACTATGAGATTTCCACAGCGCAAGCAAGAAACCAAGATAGAGTGAAATTCAAGAACTTCTCCTTTGACTGTAAAATGTTTCCAAAGCTTGGTTAGAGCACTTGTTGAGGGCAAGTTGATGAAGGCAAAATACTGACTCTATGTTGATTTAAGGCAGAAGATGTCCAGGAAATGAAAGAAATGACAGCATCCAAAGTAGTAGGAGGAAGCCAAAGGAAAAAAGTTTTCTAAGTTTAAGTTGAATCCCTGATAATATGAGGATCATACACTCATCTAAAGCAGGCATATTATGTAAAATTCTTCAAATTTGGAGGAAAGCAATGGAGGGGTAGGCTGGTGGAAAGGGCACAAAAGAAGGGGAGAGAGCAAGATGAGCAGGGAACTGAATTTCTTATCAGTAATCATTGCGCGTGAAGAGATGCAGTTTGGAAAAATCATTTCTTTGCAACTTGAGTCTAGGCTTTCTTGAATGAAGTGGAGAGGAATAGTTATAGGATATCTACCTTTTTGGTTTGTTTTTTATGTTTAGTCTTATGCCCTCTTGGCTTCTATTCTTTCCTGAGGTTGATTAGTTAATTTTGGGTCAGTTGTTATGTGTAATTCTTACTGTTCAATGGTGCCATGTAATTACATCAGAGTTTAGAATATCATAATCAACGAGTTGATGCATCAAAGCCATTTTATTTGTTTGTGCATATGAAAATGATGAGCTTTCATTTCCATGAAGAGGCATATTTTTGCACTTTCTGCTTTCACTAGGTCAGAAAGCAATGGGGGAGGAAAAGATAAGAGAGTGAGAGACTGCGAAAGGACATCATCTTTCTGGTTGCTTAGTGGAATTGTGTACTTTTTGTGGCACACAAAAGCACTTTGGTTGCTTGCTTTCTTTCTCGAGACGAATGTGAGCAGTGAGATAAGAGAAGGCAGAAAGACGATCAAAGTCAAAAGCTGCTCACTTTTACTTTTTTATTTTTCATTTTTTGGCTCTGCCCACAATCCTAATGCTAACCATCTATTGTCCTATCCTATTCCTATGCCAACTTGACAAGATCCACTGATCTATCCATCCCTCTTAATGAAGTACTTGATACTTGGTGGTGCAACTGTTTGATCCTACATGAAAAATGCTTGCACGTGATGTTATGTCATACTAAGAACTAACTATGAACATACCACAAGGCATCACCATAAATGTTGTCTCTGATCATTTAAAACACTCAATCTATTCAATTAAAGGCCCTAAACCTAGTAACTAAAAGTTGGGAGTCGATTTAATTCGGTTTAAAATCTCAAACATAGATTCTCAAAGATTGCTCCCAAGGGGAGATTTTAACTGTTTATGACACTCGCATTGCGCAAATTTATTTAGCAAATACATTGTAGTATGACATGAGCGCCCATTTTTTATGAGAAAACGTGACATAGATGATTTATCTAATTTTTCTTCGTTAAAAAGAAGTGTAAAATTTTCATAGGTTTGCTTTTCTTTTATGGATTTTGACTTCCATTTTAATTATATTTACCCGATATTTGGTACGTGTAAATGATATTAGATGAAAATGTCTTTATAACTTATACATTCTATTATCATGTTTTGCATAAACCTTTCAAGTTAAAAAAATCCTTTTCCTCACTATAGTTTTCCTCAATATAGTTCTTTCCCCCTTTAATTATGAAATGCCAAAATAATTAGATGTCAAGTTTATCCTCATCCTTCTCTCTTATGCTTTGCTCCTATATGGTGGCATACCTAACAAAGTATTATTTCTATATTTTTTTAATATGTATAATTCGTTATGTTAAATTCAAAAATTTTATTTAGTACTTTAATTAGTCGTTGTTCCAATAATACTTATTATTACAATCAATCGCAATTATACTTAACATTATTTTTCTTTTCTTTTTTTGCTGAAAAAAATTGTAACATCGTTTTCAAATATTTGTTCAAGTATGAATCATTATTCGAATTATAATTCTTTACATATTTTAATCTTGCTGGTAATTGATCTAAAAGTTTTTGAAATGAATATTCATATTGCATTATTAACAACTCAAACTAACAAAATCAATTATTATGCAATTATATTATTTTTTATTCTCCAAGCAACATTCATATAACTTCCTTGCACTTGTAGAAATAGTACATAGCATATAAAAAGACCTGTTATTTTTTTTCATAATGAGTCATGGACATTTAAGTCAAATTAGCATAAAATTTATTTGATTTGCAGTTAAGAATACTTATATTTATATATTAAAAATAAAATATATATTCCATTCTGACATATATTACCAAACATTGGAATAACAACATTTATTCAAAGCGATTTTGGGTGAAAATATATTTTGTATATGAAAGGCCTTTCTATTTTGAGTCAGTCTAGGGTTTTAGACCTCATTGCTTTCAAAGATGGAATGATTGACTAGTAAGATAGATATTTGTTATATTCATGATAGAGCTGAGCATGTAACCTTTCTTATTTAAGGAACTTGTTTTGACTAGGGCTTTTGCTTATTTATCAATATGGAATTGTCATGACTTATTCATTTGGCTTATTTATATGTCAGCAAAATTGTAACACATTTATCATTTAAAAGGATTAGCTCGAATCATTTGTAATGGTTGAGAGAATTTTTTCTTAAAGAAATTTTTACATATTCATCACCGAAGAATGACAATAATTTTATAGAACAAAAATGGCCACATATTGAAATTAAATGTTATATTAAACATATGAGTGATTAACAAATAAGCTCATATTGAAAAAAAAAATTCGTTCGTATCGTTTGTTTATTAAACAAATTAAACAAACCTACCACCCACACAGAACTAGAATTTATTTCATTTTTATACTTTGGATAAGATATATAACCCAAATTCGTTTTTATTCATTTTTATGAAAGTTTTAAACGAAGGAGTGAACTAATTTGAGCATAAATGATAAATGTGATTATTGAGAGCTTGGATTTTAACTTTTTAATTGGTGTTCCTCAAAGGACAAAGAGATTCAAAAACCAAAATAAAAAAAAAAAGAAAAAAATGGGTGTTTGGAATCAAAATATGACAAAAGTGTAGGGGTGATTTCGGGAAATGGAAAGAAAGATAGACTGTCATCATGCCATCAAATAACGGGCGGACCAACATACATTGGAAGAAAGCGATTGGTCAATTGCGTTTTACGAGCGAGTCATCGGTCGAGTTTATAAAGAAGACGCTACGACAACTCTACGACTACGACTCACGGGGTCTGTAGGACTGTAGCAATCAGGATACGTTACAAAATGCGGCTTCTTTTTACTGGCCTCTCCTGAGTTTACGCGCTACGAGTCATTTAGGTTGCACAGTCTTTGATGAGTTGACCCAATCATTTTTTTTTTTTTTTTGGTTCTAATGAAAGAGACCCTCTGCCTAAGGATTTTTTTTTTTTTCGAAATACTAGTTAAGGTACAATTAATGAAAACAAAGAATAATAGCTTAAACTTTTAAGATAAATTTTACATCGTTAAATTATAAGATTTTGCACTTTTCTTGTTTTGTACGAATAGATAGTTATTCAATTAGATTTTCTTAAATGTAGTTTTTTCCTTTCTAAAATTTGTTGATTTAGATTTAGAAGGAGACACTACCAAAATACAACTACAGGTACTCTCAATTTATATATAGTAAGTTGTAAGATTTGATTAAGAAGGACATATAATGGTCTAGTTGCTGAATTCACATGACTTCGATGATTGTCATTTTTTTTTTGGGGTATTATAGACCAAGAATTCAATTTAAATTCCTATCATTGTTCTTTTTTTTTTATCTGAATTCCTCTTAATGTTATGTTATTTACATTATTTAACGTAATTTGGTCATGAGCATCTGACATTCCGAGAGATTTATGCATCATGTCAAAAAAAATTGAATTAAAACTGGTATGAATTGAAAAATAAGTGAGAATATATTCTCTTTTTAACGCAGCAAACCTTAGGGAAGTTCAAAGTCAATCTACTTCATTTCAGTTCTCTTCCCCTCATTGTATCCATCAGTGTAGTATGCCTTTTGGGCATCAGAATAAGTTTAAGGTTTTTATCCTTGAATGTCTTAACAATTCAAGTCTCTAAAACACACAAATGACCCAATAATCTCTCTATGCATACATCCAATTTAAACATTAGACTTCACTTTTGTCAAGTGTGTATGTTTTGAAACGATTTAGAAGAAGAATGAATTTATACCTTTTTTTCTTCTCCTAGTTAAATATACTTTCATGACATATTTTTATGATTTCATCTGCCCTTTTTGATTTATTGCTACTGGTATATTAATGAACTTTCATCTTCTTTATTAAAAAAAAAAAAAGATAAACATTTTTATCGAGCAATAAAAATATAATTGATGCATGCAGATTTTTATTGATACCAATTAAATCAAATGGAATATATGATCAATTGAAAGTCGAAGCTTTACCAACAAATCCAAAAAAAATTCCATGATCCCATCCATCGTATCTCGCCCCATGACAAAGTCCAAGGATAAAAGGTTTTCTAAAGTACACTTCTGAACAGAATTTTGTTCCCAAAGTACCCTATCAAATCATGTTTAGAAGTTGGAGTCTGCATACATTCACGCATACGTTGTTATCATATCTGCCAAGCGTCGGAATGAGGCCAGTCTGCTGTCTTCACAGATTCTATAGTTCTTTGATCCAAGAAAAAGAAAGAATTTTGATGCATGCGCTGTATGTACTTTTTGTATGATTCCAAAAGATCTAATTCACTCATTTATCCTTTCCCTTTCTCCTTCCTTTCAGGTTTCGAGAATGCCGAATACATGCCCATGTTATTCGGCCCATTTAAGTATCAGAAGACAGAACCAGATGCCCTAGTTATCTCCATCTGGATGGTTTTTTTGACGTGTTTTTTAAAAAATATTACTGCTATAGTTTTAAAGATTTTTGTGGATTAATGCGGTTTTAAAATAAAAAATAATTGAAAAATGTATATAAATTCTTTTTAAAAAACATGTTTTTAAAAAATAAAACAAATAGTCGAAGCCTCAGTTCGATGGTTACAACATCTTGTAATCCTAGAAAAGCATGTTGTATAAATGAACCAAACCCTGAAGAATTAGATGTTTACAGTTTAGTTTGTTTTGGTTTAATTTTTATTAGTTTATTTATTTAAGATATTGAATATTATTTGTTAGTTTTTTATTATAGCTATATTTTCTTTATTATCATATTAACTTAGAGAAGAAGTGAGGGTCTAGAGAAATTTTGAATGAGATGAAAACAACTATATCGTGAGTTTATATAGGTCTTTGAGAGTCAAAAAAGTATTATCTTATAACTTTTCTCTTCACAGATATTTTTATATGTGCTAGATAAAATTTAATGTTATCACTTGATTTTTTTTAGAAAATAAAAGTATACAGACTATAACTTGAGAAGTTACAATCTAATTTTCACCACACAAATAGAGAAAATACAATATGTTCCCCTTGATTAATCTAAATTTTAGTAAAAAAACTAACACCCATTCAAAAATAAAACAGGCGTCTGTAATGCAGACGGCTGTAATGTTACTACTGCCCTTTTTTGTGCTAACAATAGCACAATAGGCACTGGAAGTTATTCCATGTTTTTGGGCAACGACATCTTCTTGAATCTTTTCTGTGCTAACAATAGCGCAGGCTAGGTAAGCTGATAATAGGTTTTTACACTTTATAAAAACCAAATGATATACCGACAGTTCCACATAAGTTTAAAAATTTTCAACCTATTTATAAAAATTAAGAGAAGGAGATAATGCAGAAGTGCAAACGTGTTAATTTTTTAGGCGATGAATCCCTTTAATTTCTATGACTCTGTTGAAAATTGCCCAAAAGAACTACAAAACGAGGCATAATAATTTTGTGGGACCAAAATGGTCAAAATGTTAATTCGAAGTAGCTGGACCATCACATTCCTTGTCCAACAATTGTCGCAGCTGCAAGCGATACAAGTAGGAAGTCCCATTCCCACATGGTCCTTTTGACGTGAAAGAAATAAATTTCATTGCCATGTGTAATTGCTTTAGAGAAATTAATTTCTCGATACCCCCAAAATTGACTTTGATATTTGATCCCATGTTTGCTTAAAGCATTTTGAAAAATGTTTTGGGGACTGTTTCAGCTTCAACCATGCGACTAATCCTATTGATTTAAAAGTGGAACTTTTTTACAAAAAAAAAAAAAAAAGGTTGATTTGTAAATGTCATATGTTAGAAATTTGGGTTAATAATGGTTTTCCACTAGGAAGCTTGATGATTTCTGATATTAATGTCTTTTTTGAGTTGTCCTTGTGGACAGTTTTGTCCTCAATAGTTTGTCTTTTGACCTGGCCAATGTGAATCTGCAGCATAACTTGTGACATTTTGAATAACCCATCTTTTCGCTGTGTTCCTCCAAATTCAAATTTAAATTAGAGTCAATTTAAATTCAAATTTTAATGACCTTGAATCAAACTTTGACAAAATTTAGGATTTGATTATATGTTGGAGTTAAATTCGAGCTTATGTTTGTTCACCTCGATTCAATTTGATAACAACTAAATAATTTTTATAATTTATTTGTTTAATATTTAGTATTATTTTATTCAAAATGATATATATATATAACAAAAATAATCATATTTTATATAAAAATACATTTTTTATAAGTAAAATAACATGAAATTTAAAATTAAAAAAAAACCCTCGACCTTTTAAATCGAATTCGAGCTTACTGAATATAAAATCGAATCAAGATTGAACCCAAATTTTAAACTTGTATCAAGCTCGAGTTCAATTTTGAACTCGAGTTTAAGAATTCAAATTGAGCTCGATAATTTAAAATTCAATTTGATTTGATTTATTTGTAACCCTATCCAAAGTAGTCCGAAGATTTAACTTGATCAAACGGCAAAGGTATTAATTTGGTTTTTCAAAGTAGTACAAATATTTCATTTTAGTCCCTCAAACTGAAAAAGTAAATTTGACAAATTTGGCAAATTAAATCTATAAAATGCTATGGTGTTTTATCATCATTGAAAATAGTAATTTTTTACAAGTAGTTGATAAAATTAAATTTCATTATAATTTCCTTAAATTTGACTAGTTAAACCTATAAAATGCTATGGTGTTTTATCAACATATAACATAGTAAATTTTTTAAAAGTAATCGACTAAACTTTTATCATTTGAAAAAAAAAATCATCATACTTTTACGGCAAATTTCTCTGAATATTGTTATTTTAAAAAAACTCTCCATTTTGGGGGGTTTTTTTTATTCCAGGTTTGTAGTCACTACACACAACATGTGCGGCAATTACTTAATTTTCTTTTTTTCCACATGTGTAGGTGTGCAAGTGTGTGTCAGGAGGGCTTTTGTGCAATTTTTGGGCAATTGTGAAAGTCACCGCACAAGCTTTGTGCAGTGACTCTCACAATTGCACAAAATTACTATCTGAATTTTTTTTTATTTTTTTTAGTTGTGGGGGCCTTTTGTGCAATTGGAGATTTGGTGTGAGAGTCACCGCACGGGTCTTGTGCGGTGACGCTCACATTAAATCCCAAATTGCATCTTAGCCCCCTTTTATTTTATTTTATTTTTTTACGTTTGGGGGGGGCCTTTTTGCAATTTGAATTTGTTGTGAGAGTCACCGTTCACAAGTCCAAATTCAAATTGCAAAAAGTTGGCCGTGGAATTTGGCCCCTCAAATGTTAAAGGAAAAAAAAAGTTAAAAAAAATCATTCTCTTAATTAGGTTATCAATTAGTTAATTTATATAAAAAATAAATTAGTATTAAAAAAAATAATTCTCTTAATTAGGGTTTAGTTGAATAATTCTTGTCTTAATTATATCAATTAGTATTTTTATCTTGTAAAGAATAAGAAAAAAATTAATTCACAACTAGGGAAATGTATGTATTTATGTTAATTTTTTACTTGAATTACTTGTTAATCCTTAAAAAAGTATCTTAAAAATAATTAATTATTTATTTATAAAAATAAATTATTATGGTATGTTAATTCTCAAGTTGGGAATGGTTAATGGTTTAGGGAATTCACAACTAGGGAATGATATGTATTTTTTAAGTTAATCCTTAAAGGAATACATTATTTATAAATAATGGTACGTATTTGTCTTAATTCTGTCCTTGAATAAGTTTATAGGGTAAAAAAAATTGTTCTGTTGATTAATTACTTAAATAATAATTTTTTTACCACAAAAAGTTAAAAAAAATTACATTTGGGGGGCTATATGTAATTGTGATTGTTTGACCTACAAATTTAAAAAAAAAAATTGGAGGTATAAAACAAAGATCTCCTAATTACTTTCATTGAATGATATATAATTACTTGCAACAGTTTTTTCCTAATTAATTACTTGAATCACAATATTTTTTTAATACTAATTTATTTTTTATATAAATTAACTAATTGATAACCTAATTAAGAGAATTATTTTTTTTAAAGTTTTTTTTCCTTTAACATTTGGGGGCCAAATTCCACGGCCAACTTTTTGCAATTTGAATTTGGACTTGTGAGAGTCACCGCATTGTGACTGTGCAGTGACTCTCACAACAAATTCAAATTGCAAAAAGGCACCCCAAACGTTAAAAAAATAAAAAATAAAAAAATAAACGGGTGCTAAGATGCAATTTGGAATTTAATGTGAGAGTCACCGCACAAGATCCGTGCGGTGACTCTAACACCAAATCCCCAATTGCGCAAAAGGCCCCCTCAACTAAAAAAAAAAAATTTCAGATAGCAATTTTGTGCAATTGTAAGAGTCTTTGTGCGGTGACTCTCACAATTGCCTAAAAATTACACAAAAGTCCTCCTGACACACACCTGCATACCTGCACACGTGGAAAAAGAAAATAAAACAATTAAGCAGTTGCCGCACACAACAAACCTGGAATAAAAAAAAAAGTAACTCCAAAATGGAGAGTTTTTTTAAAATAACAATATTCAGAGAAATTTGCGTTCTTTTACTGAGTTAAGTGACATTGAGTCACAACGCACACCACAATCTATAAATCTCAATTGACTCAAGAAGAAAAAGTGAGAATGATCCTAATTATATGCGAATACACATGCTTAGATATTCACATCCGATTTTTTGAGAGAAATGTCAGCCTGAATTTTTACAAATGGATGGTTGAGAACAATGCACGAATTATGAAATTTCTTTAGTTCATCTCTTATCCTTTTGCATGTTGTGGGCTTCATTTTCATGTTCCATTTGAGTTTTTTTATTATTTATAAATAAGTTAAGAAGAAAAACGTGGTTTCCTTTTAATTCTAAAAGTTGTTTATCAGTATCGTTTGGATTCAAGAATGCTAGAATTTCTTTTTTTTGGACTGGCTTTGTAATTGTTCTTTGCTTTAGAGACATCATGTCCCACTATCATGTCGTTCTCTTGCCACCATTCTTTACTTTAGTAATATATTGGTCATGGACAAGATTATGAACGTGTGTTCCTTTCAGAAAAATTTAAAAATGTATGACAGCAATTGAGAATTTTGGACCTTTTAATGTTTTTTGTTTGAAAATTCTACTTATATCTAGAAATTTCCTAGGAAGATATGCTTATGTAAAATTTTATTTGTTTGAAAATTCTACTTATATCAAGAAATTTCCTAGGAAAATATGCTTGTTTTATAAGTGGTTTTCCAACAAATCATGAGTAAAATCTTATGAAAATTTCCAATTTTTTTCTAGATTATTAATTCCTTTAACACTTCGAATTATTGGTACACTTCTACTATTGGAAGTCCAATGGTACATTTTCTACTAAAATCTCCTTAAACATGTCAATGTAGTAGAGGTTATTAACTATTATGCTTGTGAGTTCCATTGTGGTAGATAAACAAGAAAGCCGAAGAAAAAAGGAGAAGTGTTTGGGAATTCATGTGCCCTTTTTTTGCGCAGAAATTTGTGGGCTAAGTTAGCGCTGTTTCATTTTGGGTCCAGCGAAAATTGTGCCACAATTTGCCGGAAAATGTTGCTTAGACCTAATGATCTATTAACTTTCCATAACAGCCTATTTTCTGTAGATAATTCTCTGGCCAAATACAAGCACAACAAACGTTAATTATCCTTAATCCATTGGCTAATCTTCCCTATCCTATAATTACCGCATTAATTTTCCTTTACCGAAACAAAACCTAATCGTGCAAAAAATGGCAAATATACTTCCTCATCCAATTTTTTTTTTTTTTTTTTTTTTGAGCTTCTCATCCAAATTCATCCATATCCAATGCTAAATATATGAAGAAAGTATTGAAAAAAACTTAAAATAAGATTAAAAACTTAAAATAGTATATAGATAACTGATGAAGATGTCACAATTGCTTATAAACCCTAAATTTATTATGTCTTTTTAAAAAGTAATTTGCTTTCTTTCAACCCTCGACTCTAATGCGATTGCTTATAAATCCTAAATTCCTTCATTATTATGTCTTTTTTAAAAAGTAATTTGCTTTCTTTCAACCCTCGACTCTAATGTAGTTACTACAAAAGCTAAGTTGTCTGCCACTCTACCCCCTAATTACAATTGTACGTCGCAAATTGATCCTAAATAATTGTAGCTACTAACGATCTACTCGAAGTAGCTCCTCCTCATAAGTCACATTCCATTAGGCACCATCAATCAGTTCTTTGATTGCCTTTATTCTCATTGACCATCCAAATAGAAGCGACAACGACCCTCTGATAATGATCGGACGGATCATGTGGCATGCATCGAACAATCAATTATAGACTAGTAATACGACAAGCAAATGCGCATGGCCTCAATCAATAGCGCCCTATAGCTATCCCAAACCCTAAACGACATGGACATATTGAAACAAGTATCCTTGAGCTTCGAATTCTGGATGCGTAGGACAATTGGTAAGTAATTGTACTAATGATGGCTCGAACAATAATGCATTGTTCGTCGTTCAATCGGTAATTAATCGCTGAAGGAAGTACATTGTAAATCATTCAAACCCTTTTTGTAACAATGTATCCGAGCAAATAAATTGGCCTAATCAATTATTGTTTAAATTTAATAATGTACATAATGTGTGTGCATTGAGGTGATAATATGTGCGTATTGAGAAGAGATTGTAAAGTGGGAACCTTGGTGCTATGAATCTTATACCAAGTTCAATATCAATAAAAAAAAAAATTACCAAGTTGTTTTTATACCTTGAGGAATCACTTAGTTTATTCTAATGTTAGGATATGTTACAATTTGATAAGTGAGAACACAACGCCACAATTTTTAATGATTGACATTATACTTGACATTGTAATTATGACATTGAAAAATCCAATTAAAAAATTGTCGTACATTTTAGTGTCACAAACCCACATACACGTGGTGTTGAGTTGTTAGACGCAAGACATTGAGGGTCCGTTTCCATGTGGCAGCCCATACCATTGTCATGTGGTGTTAGGGTTTGATCTTATCAATGGTGATGGCAATGGAAGCCAAACATATGCATTGCATGGCATCATGAATTATTGCAAGTGGGGAAGAGAGGAAAAGAGAAGTGAAGCTGGTAGAAAGAATAGAGAAAGAGGGTTTTTTTTTTTTTTTTTATGTTTGGATAGATATCAAATCCAAATAAAAAGGTAGGGCTATCAAAGTGTCAAAGTTTTGATGAGAATATATATCAAGTTTGGCAGAAACTTTATGGACTTTTTTCATTGAATGTAATTAGGCTTTTCCTTTTCTTTTTCTTTCGATGAACACCACAAGAACTGCTGCTCGTACGCCTCTCAATGTCCCACATTTATTCGCAGTTTCTACCTAGCAAGAATACGTGTGGTTAAGAGAATAAAGCCTAATGAATAGTCCCCACATTGCCGGGAACATGGAGCCTGGAATTTTTGCCCTTATCTCCAATTTCACCTTATCTCTTTTAGAAAATAAACTTCAATGGAGGAAGTATATGAATTATCACACTAAGCATTGGCAAGACTTGATAGGCCAAAACTTTTCAATTATCCATCTATATACGATTAAAGTTTTCCTTATTGATTTTACAATTATATATCTCAACACATGCAACTGTGGGTTATGCCTAAGTCCATGAACGAACTAGGAAAAGTAAGAATGTTAAGTTATGATGAAAATAACAAATTTGTCAATCTGCAGATTGGAGCACCTTTACGCATGCGTGGGGATTATCAATGCAATGATGGAGAAGGGGCTGCAATAATTGTTAAAAGACAATTCTTTTGAGCAATGATTTTTTTCTTTTTGTGATCTATTAATGTACATTTACGATGCGCGAGCACACACAGCTCTTTTATGCACACTAAATGTACAAAAAATCATAACAATTAAAATATAACGAAAGAAAAATATAGTATTCACACCTCAACTGTTTGCAATTGGAGTTGTCCAGTCCCTTCACCGGAAATGACTAGTTGATAAATTTTGTGCAAACTCAATCATGAAGTCATGATTGAAGAATATCTTTTCAGTTTTTGGTTATCAATGGATTAATTAGAAGAAGAATATGATGAAGCATGGTATTAAGCAGCACAGTTTCTATATTTGTCAGATATTTGTTGATAACTCGCAATCTCCTACATAAAATAGAAGAAAGAAAAGCAAAACAAAATAAAAAATAAAACCTCATGCATGCGAGAAGTTACTCCCATAAAAGTGTGTAATTGAACAAGAATGAAAGTAAGTACAAGTCTAACGAAAATTCACATAAAACAATAGTTCGATTAGATAAGCAAGATCTAATAAGCAAAATTAATTTTCACTTTTTCTTATTTTTCCTCATTTGGAATTACTTCTTCGTTTTGCTTCTGGGCAATGCTTCAATAGAATAAGGAATCCTATAGACTTGCGAATGATCATTGGAATTGGACAACGATAGGAAACAATGCATCATATTCACTGCTGTGTAAAATCAGAACATAAAAATTATGATCACTTTTCCAAGAGGAAGAAATCAATTAATCAAATATATGGTGCTACCCTGCGTGCGGGTGGGTTCATCTCCATCCTCTACGGGGACCATTTTGGCATTTGTATGATTCTTATTAGTATAAATTTATGTCATTTTATTATTGATAACTTCTTCTTCTAGAATGAAAAATTGATTTAAGCAACCTTTTATGGTTCTTTACGTGTCGATAACGATAAATTTAGCCCAAAACAAAATTCTGAAAATATGAATGAGCTATGTTTTTTTCATCTTTTTTTTCTCATGATTTTTGTTTGAGACTTGATGCTTAGCCAAAGGCAAAGTGCCAATACTTGTTTCAAAAAGGTAGTGCTTTATTAATGCAAGTCTTTTTCAGATGAAAAACTCCAGTTAATATTATGACAACCTAGGTCAAGTTGCGTAAAATATAATGATTATATGAGGACAATGGATATACTACTACATTACATCGTCTACATTGTAGCATTAAAGTCTTAGACAAGTGGAACTTGGACCAATTAGTACAATTTAAGCCGTGGTTCTGATGAGAATTAATACATCCAAACAAGAAAAACATAAATGCTTGACGTACACATCCAATATGTGAGAGGGGGAGAAAGGGATGTCATGGTCAGTGTAGGGTGAACAACAGACATGGTTTGTAAAAGGAACAACAATAGCTAGGGACCATTAAGCTTAAGGTGTGTGTTGAGAGAGACAGGACTCAAAAAAAAAGGTTCCTGTTACAATCCAATTAATCACTACACGACTTTTTCTTTCATGTATTTTTCAATGCTACATGCATATCCTATTCTTTGAAGACTTAAAGAGTTTGTACGTAAAAAGAAAAAAAAATAAAATAAAAGAGGAGAGCTCAAATACAAGTGCACTCATGGCTGATGAATGTTACTTGGTTACTATGGATTGAATTTGGACCTCAATAATCATCCTTTGTAGTTTTGAATTCTATTACATTTTTGGAAAATTCTAGTTTTGACTTCACTACTTGAAATTTTTGCACCCCTTTTGGTCTAAATATACGTAACAGTATAAGATGGTTATTTATTTATTGAATTTTTTTTGGGCATTTTCTTTTAAAGTTATACATTATAAGAGACTGTTATCAAATTGAATAACTTTTTAATGCATATTTTAGGATCAAAAGATTTTTCCTAAGAATCTCCCTAAAACATAAATGTAGACTGACTAGACGAGCCATGCTATGTTGATTATAAAAGTTTGGCTGTGTTAGATACTCATTTTCCATCTTTCGTTGTCTAAACCCATTCATGGAATCAAAGGCCCTATATCCCTCCAAGCTGTTGCCCAGTAAGTAGAACCTGACCTAGGGTCTTTAAACAGAACAAAGGCGTATATCTCTGTACTTAAATAAATCAAAAAGGCCCATGAATTGTGTCTCCAGTAAATAAAAAATAGTAGTAAGATGTAAGTTTTTGTTTTTTTTTTTTAATAAATTCCTCCTTTGAACAAACATAGTCGTCTGGCACTTTCTATTACAGAGGGGGAAAAAAAAAGTCAAGGCAATTGCTTTTGATTTTTGAATAAATACGTTGCTTTATTTTTATTTTTTTTATTATTTTTTTGTATATTACACTTATGTTTGTTTCTATGCTAAAGATATTGTGTCAAATATACTAGCTCCCAACGAGTTATGATGTTTCTATGGTAACTTCTTTATCTCGTCAGATTGGGTGTCCTAACTATCCAAGTGCTATTCCATCCCCTTTGCCCTCCCTAGATAATCCTCCTTTCACCGGATTACTTCCGATGTAATTATACAAGACTAATTTTTTAAAAAAATTTTAGACTGAGTTTCTAATAAACTTTGATTCTGAGCTAGCCCAGCACTAACTCTTCAATATATCTCTCACCAAAAATACCCGTGATCTTGTTGATAATGGATGGGTTTAAATAATTGGATCGGAGCAATTATTGAACCATACCACATAGTTCTAACAACAATAATAGCCACAAAAATACAACAAAAATTCTCGTGATCTTGTTGATAATGGGTGGGTTTGAATAATTGGATTGGAGTAATTACTGAACATACCACATAGTTCTAACAACCAAAATACCCACAAAAAAACAACAGTATACCACCGGAAAGACTGGTTTATAGACACACACTAACATTTATGTAGGAATGAACGTACAGGTATAGCGAGTGACTTCTTTAGTATCAGTAATTTTCTGATTTATGTTGTTAATTTCATGTCATTAATTCATCGGAGTAAAAAGTTGAGAGATATGTGATTGTGTTGTCGATTAATCTATATGAGTGCCTAAAACTTGTGCCAGAATCCGAGCAGGCTGAACTAACTATCAAAAATTCCATACAATTTGACGTCCTCAAAATCTCATCTCATTTTCTGTCAATGGGCTTGACATCTCATTTTCTTCCAATGCGTTTGATATCCCCAAAATCTCATCTCATTTTCTTCCAATGGGTTTAACATCCCATTTTATAATCTCATCTCATTTTCTTCCAATGGGTTTAACATCCCATTTTATGATCTCATCTCATTTTCTTCCAATGGGTTTAACATCCCATTTTATTCCACTAATCATCTCATTATTAATTTAACAAGTATATGATAACTCTTTGGTTTTGCTCGATTTTGAATTATAATTTCATTTCTGGTAAAGTATTTACATATTTAAATTTTGAAAGATATTGGACATTTTTAATTGTCACTTGTAATTTTATGCCAAAACTAATGACGAGTAACAAATTATCTATTTTTTAGGAAAAGAATGAAACGACGGTGAAATTTATTTTCTAAATTTATTCGATATAGTCTTGGTCTTTGCCTATTATTCCGATAGACTTGACCCAAAATCTGCTACTTTATCACAAACGACATCATATTTGTTAATGAACTCGACCGATACTAGCACAACAATAATGATTCATCTGATATAAGAATAAGGATTCATAATATTATTCAAGAAAGGTTGGACTGGATTTCATACTTCTAGCCTTGATTATCAACAAAATCCAAGTCCACAATATATCATGGGCTAAAACAATTATTACAAATCATATTTCAATACAATAACAAGTCATCTCTCTATTTAGAGCCCTTATTTTAGAGTTTCATATCCGACCTCTCAAACTTATTAGACATCTGTGAAGCGTAGGAGATTAAATTTTGTATACATGGTAAAATCTCAACGGCCATAAACAAATGTTAAGATGATTCTAATAAATTTTAAACTCTTTATCATATGTTTAGAAATCAATAAATATATCAGACTTTCTTAAATACTTTCGTATCATTAATTGGCTTCCATATTGGACTTGACCCATCTTTCGAGATTGTTATTCACATTGAACTTGACCCATTTAATCATTTTTTGGAATGACCCAATATTGTTTTCTCTATGGTCCCTTTAGACCGATTTAATCAATTTTGAATGGCCCAATATGGTTTTCTATAAATGCCCATTGTTCCAGTGGGACTTGACCTTCCACTGCTTTTTTCTACACGAGATCGTATGTATTAACAGCTTTTTAGCGAAAAATCTCCTGTGGATTTATCATTCATATCGGACTTGACCCAAACTGATGTAACAATGAATTATTCATATGAATCAATAAAAGTCTGGCTGGACTGCGTATTCACAAACTTGACTATTAACATAATCCAAGCCCACCAATAAATCATAGGCTAAAACAATTACTACAGATGATATTTCAATACAACGACAAGGATATTTTATCATTAATATAACCACATTTATTTTGGAAATATTATTCATAAGAAGGATGATGAAAGTTTTCTAATAAATAAAAAGGACCAATGTTTTGCCTGATTTCTATCAAGACTAAAAGCTATTTGCCTAAAAAATCGAAAATTATTATTTCAAAGGAAATTACATATATGGCTAATTATAACTATGATTGTAATGCCCTGTCTCATGTTGGAAAAGTCAAGTAATTAGACTAATGTCTAAGTTGAGTCTAAGCACTCAAGTTCAACTTGGGATATCCATTTTGGACTAGCAAGAACGGAGCTCAAAAGTTAAACTTGGCTGCTCATATTTTGGTCACGCGCTGCGCCTACGGGAATTGGGCGTGACAAAATGGTATCAAAGCGAATCTTGTGTGGCCTTTGCACGGGGTGAGACTAGGCCTATGATATTGGATCGAACTGCGCAAGGAAGTGGAGGAACTAAGTATACATGCATGTCCTCCGCAACTAAGTGGATAGCTCAGATCACGTATGTATGGATTGGGATTAGCATAATAAGAAGGAGTGAATATAATACCCTGTCCCACATTGAAAAAGTCAAGCAACTTAGACCAATGTATAAGTTAAGTCTAAGCACTCAAGTCTAACTTGGGATATCTATTTTGGGCTAGTGAGAACAGAGCCCAAAAGTTAGACTTGACTGCTCAAACTCTAATCGTGCGCAAGGCCTACGAGCCCGAGGCGTGATAATGATTGCCCTTTAAGTAGAAAAAAAAATCGTTTCTCTTGCCATATCTCTAAATTTTAATGTCAAAATCCACCCTATTCATGATACTAATCCATAATCATGTTTACACCCATTGACTTCAAAGTCATACTGATTGTTTCCTGGAATTTCTTGGGGCACTATTTTCAGAAGAGTAATATGTTGGACGCAATCAACACAAATCCCTATGCATTGCACCCCGCGTCCGGGTGCAACATGCCGTGTATTAGGCTCACCCAATACGCAAGGCTCAAAAAATTATCAAAGCAATTCTAAATCATAGACATCGCAAATATTAAAATACTCCAATTAATATAAAAATCCTCTAATAATAAAAATTTAACATCTACAAAGTTATCAAACTTCCGTAGCAGAAATAAATAACACTAAACATGAATAAATTACTGTCATATACCTGCAAAATAGATAATATAAGTGGGATGAGCAACTAACATGCTCAGTAAATAGTTCCATTTCTTTCTCACCAGTCTGGGTAGTTACACTATATACATATACATATACATACATACATACATACATACATATATATATCATTCCATAACACACAGTTCATAATCATGCAAAAACAATAATACATGATACATAGCAAGGTTTTGGCATATTAACCAAAACCTAGTCTATGTGTGCATACTCGTACGTACATAGGTAGACTCTGATTTATCAATACAGGACCCAGTCATTCTAGATATCTAGCCTAACTTTTTCCCAGTTAGGAAGGTCATAAGTGTGCGTGCATGTCCTAACTACTCACTACCAAGGAGGTAGACGAGAACTAGTTCTCTCTGGTGTACAAAGATTATTAGAGCCAAAACATACACGTCATACATTCACACATCACACACATACATGCATATACATATAAATAGTCAATGTGCGACAGTATACGAATAATTTTCGCACATATCACTTGCCAATTATGAGTTTTGTATCACAAAAATATTCATGAAAGTAAATATATATACATATAGTACATATTTTAAAACATGAGAAAGGGTAAGTACCACTTACCTTAGTGTTCAAATCTAAAATCAACCATTTTAACTCAAATAATCATGACCACAGAAATACTCACCACCTAAATACCACCAAAAGACAATACAATGCCCACTTAATAATTATATCAATAAAAACAATAAAATTCTTAGACCTATTGTACTAATAATCCTTAAAATTCCAAATTACTGTTATAACCTAATTATTTTTATTTAACATTAACTTAGACTATCAATCATTATTTTAATTATTGCCATTGTCCAATATCCATTCTTACATCTTCTACTGCTTTGATTATGAAACACTTATTTAATCCTCAAATATCAAATCGTATAACTCAACACATGACGGTATCAATCCTTGACTATTATTCAATATTTTAATCCCCTAATATCAGTACATATAAATTATAACAAATGAAGGCATAATTCCTAGCGATGATTAAAGAGAACATTCTGTTCAGATGTTCCGTGAGCCGATTGCGTTCTCCAGCTTTTACCACTAATTCTTTTTTCAATATCATCACCAAGTAGGATCAATTCCAAGCATCAAGAAGTAAGTACTACCATTCTACTTCATGTGCCCATTGATCTAATTAGTGCCGTACGAATTTTGGTTTGCCATGGCATCAATTTTTCATTTTTTTCTTTTCGCTCCACTAAACCAAACAATTCAAACTTCATCAGTATATAGTCACCAATCATAACTCTTCCAGGCATAGCAATACGTCCAGTTTAATTAGCAAATTCTTTTTTTTTCCCCTCAACAACCACCAAATACCTAGATCTACATCTCTACTCATTCTTCAATATGCCTCCATTTAAAATTCTAAAAGCAATATATAAAAATCAATTCCTCTAAAATTGCAAAATCCTAAACCCCAATTTCTCTACAATGCCTCTTATAAATTCTAAAAAAACTTATAATCAGGAATCAAACTAACCTTAATCATAACAGGGATTGTAGGTATGGTTTGCAACCCTTCACTTAGTGGATTCTTTGCTCTCTATCTATCCTACACTTAACCTGGAGAGTTGAGTAACTGTAAATTTTTGGAAAAAGAACGTCTCACACGTTCTATTAAAAAGAAGAGTTTTTGTTTTGTTTTGTTTTGTTTTGTTTTTTTTCTCTCTCTATTGGACGGCTAAAGAATAACAGAGCGTAAGAATTATGAAACCCTATTAGTAGTATTCTATATAACTATCTATCATTTAAACCTTACTCCCCTATCTATAAATATTTGCATAATAAGCCCTTTAAAACGGGGGTGTGGGTATTTCATAATTCATTAAGATTAGTCCTCAGCCACAAGACTTGTTGATTGTTTGACTGTGATCTTTCTAATAAGATTTGCTATTTCAATTATTTTTGTTTCTAATTGTGACTATAAGTGCTAATTTCTAATATTCCTTAAACTGAAAATACTTGTTGTAGTTGGGCATATATGTTAGTTATTTTGAAATAATAATTATTTCCATGCTTTAAAAATCTATACATCTTGCAACTTCATCTAGAGAGCATGATTACATTTCTCACAAAAACTCTTCTTTTTTTTTCTGGTATTTATGTGCAAAGTGCCAGTTTATTTCATTACCCAATTAGCTATCTATATTTACTACTAATGAATGATGACGGTATAATTTGGATATACAAAAATTGCAATCATTTTCTCACTGATTGGATAGGTGTAGCTAAATGCGTCAAGTCTGACTATGTCACTATGTTGCCTAGGAAAGCGTTATTACACAAATAAATGCATCCCATGGTAAACTCAATTTCATCATTAAAACAGTTTAGCTGAAATCACAGATAACATTTTTTGATTGAAATATTGGATGCTAAACCAAAATTTAGACCAAAAAAACAAAAAACAACAATCTGAAACTTGCTTCACTTTTAACATATAAAAACCATTTCTTTATACCAAATAGTGATTTATATAGACACTATATATATAATATTTGCATAATATATTTGCATCAATTTATATACAGTTAGGTGATAATTAAATTGAAATAAAATACATACACATATTCATAGCACCTGATGCAAATAATAGAGACTTGGTGTTGTGTGGATAGTAAGTCTTTGTCAATGTATAATAAGACAGGTGTAAAAAGAGAAGAAAAATAAAAGGAGAAGCATCTACATTACCAAACATCTATATCATACTCTTGATGATCACCAAAAGTTTAGTCTTTTCAAAGAAAACAACAAATTCTTGGCTGTATATCTTCTCTCTAGAATGGGGAAAATTATCACCAGTAATAAGAATCCTAGCTAGTAGAATTCTCATAATATATAAGGCCTTGATTAATTACATCAAATGTAATGAAAACTTAGTAAAAAACAGAAAATAAAACAAAACAAGAAAATGGGTAGTGATGATCATGATTTTTGATGATACTTGCAAAGTTGTTGATGAAGAATGATCGGCATGAGGTGGTTTTCTATAGTAAAAAGGAAGCCATGGCACTATAGGCTCTGGAGGGGGTGGTGCAAGACCTGAAAAAGAACTAGGTGGAGGAAAATATGGAAAATTTCCTGTTGGTAGAGAGTAAGATATTGGAGGTGAAATAGATCCTGCTGCTGGTGGTGATGGTGGCGTTGTACTCGCTGATGGATTGTTTCCGGCACCGGTAGGTGGTGGATAACACGGATACGGGCATTCTTGGGCCAGTGCCCTCGCTGGAAAATCAAGAACTATTGAGAGGAAGAGTAGAGCTGAAAGTAGTTTTTGGAGGGTGGAAGCCATCTTTTGTGAAGAAAGAAATGAAAACGAAAAGACAAGAAATGGAGCGAGAAGACTTGAGGGGGGTGAATTGAGTTCCAAGAAAAGTACGACACCGAAAGTGTTGGCTTAGCTAGTGAGGTAAAATAAATAAAAGTGTGGACCTAGGTAAGAAAAACCTTAAGAACTTTGTCACTATTGAAAAGAAAAAAGCCATAGCTGATGGAAGACTTGCAGTAGGATTATTTAGGAGGAGAATGGAATAAAGAGCAATTAAGCTTTGGGTCACTCATTGGATGTCTTTATCTAGCCAAGGTGTAACATTTGTCCATCATATGCATCGTCTATTAGGTCTATGCTTGAGGGTCCATCCAAATTAAGCGGCATAGTTGTTTGGCCACTAAATTTTAAGAGCAAAAATGTGGTAGTTTCGTAGGTATGATTGTTTGGGAACCATAGGGAGAAGTCAGTACCAAAAGGAACTCAATAGGAAAGTTTGGAAACAAAGAGGATACCCCCTTTAAAATTTTCAGTGATTGTTAAATTTGTTCTAAATAATTTGTTTAGAAATGATGAAGTCTATAATCACCCTAAGATGTAATTCTCATTTCTCAAACACAGACTTGATCAGAGTAATTTAAAAAAAAAATTCTGGACATATACATAGGCATGCTGATTTCTGGTCATGAGAGAGTTTAGGAAGAAAAAGAAAAAACAAGAAAGATAGGAGACATGACTAGTTTGCTGTCCATTTTTTACTCTAAGACGTGTGATATATTTGATGCTCAAATTAATTTGATTTCTACCGTACGCAAAGAAAATTAAGGCCACAGCGGTTGTTGAGGAGATGCCTAATGATTAAGCCATGTGGGCCAAAATGATCAACATCAATTTGCTAAGTCTAAAGATTTCTTGAGAATAATTAGCAAAGTAATAATGACCAACCAATCGACATAGAACATGTATGAGTTACAAAAGGGATTAGTTCTTTGTTTCAGTGCATTTTTTAATGATTAATTGGATGAGAAGAAGGTAGATTTCATCGGCAATCTTCTCGAGTCATCGATGCCTTTTGCCTACTTTTCATATTGTCGTCAAAAGGAAGAATGATTCTCTAAATATAAACATGAGTGAGCACTTCACTAAAAATTGCTGGTGGCTAAAACTACTTCAAGTAGGGGTGGGAAAAAAAAACTTGCTGAACTAACTCGAAAAATAGGATCCATAAACCGTCATTCTCTCAACGGGGTAAATGAAGATTGGGTACCCAAAAAATTGAATCAAATACAAGTCAAGAAAAAAAATTTTTGCAGGTACCCAACCCGAACAGTATATTATATAAATAAATATAAGGACCTTATCATAATTTTCTTAAAAGTATTAACCTAAACAACTATGCATAGTCACGAACTTGACATTCACTTTGCAAGACTGTCGTTCGGCTTTGTTGTCCGTTACATTCCAAAGACCATCCGGATGATTAACCGGATGTCCACTCCTTTTGGTGTCGTTCGCTTTAGTTTTTTACTCTCTAGTTTGACTTCTTTTTTATTCCTAACTAATTTTACTGCAAATATACATTGGTAGAATATTAGTATACATTGTCATTAGTTTGTTAATTATCAAAACCGAAATGAATTGAGACTATAGAATCCTCATAAGCTTTCAATTAATAACATGAAATATTGGGCATTTACGATTGTAAGAGAAATTAGGAGAATTTTGGAAGGCCTTGTGTATGATTTTGTATTCTAGCTATTACAAAGTTTAGTCAAAAAATTAAAATAGGGGCGGGTGAGGTACCCTGTGAGCCGCCCCTATTTATCGCCTACCCAAGGATTAGATACTGGAAAGTATTAGAGTCGGGTTAGGGTTGTAAAATTGCTGACTCAATAGGTTAGAGTCGGGTAGCCGAATCCCTTTTGGAACAGGTAACAAACCTGTGCCCACTCCTAAGGCTTGTATATGCAATAGATTCGTATAATCTTCTTGTCCAGTTGTGATGTAGACAACCTGCTCCTAATTCTTAACCACTTTTTTCTTTTTTTGAAATAATTGTTTGACTCCTTAATCAAGATTAAAAGAGTGTGCCCCTATATATTTGAGATTGTGCAACAATAAGGTGGAAAAAGCCTCCCAAAAGTGGCATGAAGCTTCCCCTCTTCTTTTCTTTTTTCTTTTTGCTCTTTAGATAAAAAGGACAAATTTTGAAAGTTGTGCAATGCAGAACAAAAAAAAAAAGGAATCTTTGTTTTGGATTTCACATACCTCTTCTGAGATTTATCATAATTACACATAGTCCACTCAGGTTTCAATAATTACACTTATGTTTCTTATTTCAATAGTTTTGGTTTAAAAAAAATTTACTAATGTAAACTATAAAACAAACTGAACATCCCAAAATGCCCCTAGAAATTTTTTCTAAAATAAGAAGAACAATCTTGAAAGTTAACAAATTAATCAATCCAAATGTTCTAATTACTTCTTATGATATTGAAAAGGCACAAAGAAAAAGTCGAGTGATAATAATAATTTATGCTTTAAAAGACGTGGTCATTACTGCTAATCTGGCTTCTTGATTAACCCAAATTTCTTCTTGAACTTGGTATTTCTAAAATTAATGCGGAACTAAGAAGTGGTAAAATTTCTGTTCCGCTGCTTAATCTCATAACTAAATCCTTTAATTGGGTTGTTATTTACATGATGTCGAAAAACTTTTTTGATTCTACTTCCCTTTCGTAACAATGTGACATAGACTGGTAGAATCGAAAAGTCACAAGTCTTGGTAACAACATGTTTTTTTGAAACATTTTCCTCACTTTGTTTGTTTGGTTATATTCTTTTATAAACATATTTTAAGAAAACTCTAAACATGTTTTTCAATCAACTTTTTATCTCGCATGTATGTTTATTAAAAAAAGTTTCTAAAATTGTTACAATATTGTTTTTTGAAGAACATCCAAAAAAAAAATTCAAAACAACTAAAACATTAGTATTTCTTCAATTAGTGCAACAAGAAATGGAAGGAAAAAGAAAAAAAAAAACTTATTTGAGTAGTAGCTCCTTCTATTAACTTGCACTTGAAGCTGATGAGTAAGTAATTAGATCAAGAAAACTTCCCAATGTTGGACGAGGTGCTCAAATTACTCAAGTAGATGACCAAGTTGAGCTTTAGTACTTGAGTATTATGCTTGTCAAGCATAATTGAAGCTCATCCACGTTTTAGTTTAGAGGCAAATGCAAAAATTGAGATTGTCAGACAAGAAGTACAAAAATATATTTTGTTTTTTTGATCAAATTTTAAAGGAAAGAAATATATCGCTGTAAAATACAAACTGAGGTGGCGTTTGGTAAGAGGATTTCAAAATTGGAAATTGGAATGAAACCTATAGTTATTGTTTGGTAATTGAGTTTTGGAATTGGGAATCGGAATTGGAATTAAATCTAAAAATTTTAGGTTTTATCAAACCCAACCAAATTAGTAGGTTTTGATGAAGACCCACCAACAATTCTTGGAAAGGACATCCATGCGGATGTCCGCATGGATTATCCGGTTGTCCTCATGGACTATCCGAATGTCCAAGAATATGTCAGCATCAATTTTAGGCATATGCGGACATCCGCATTCCCCATCTGCATGATCAACTGGACATCCGCATTCCCCATCTGCATGATCAACTGGACATTCGCATTCCTCGTTTGCATGATCAACTGGACATTCGCAACTGCTTGTCCAGATGCTCGTCTGATTGAATGGATATGATTCTGATTCCCATCAGACTAAACAACAATTATAGTAGTGATACACATTCCGAATACTGAACCAAACACATGTATTAGAATCGACTGCTTCATTCCCAAATCCAATAATTCCGATTATGATTTTGATTCTGATTCTCGAATACAAACCAAATGCCACCTGAATTCTTTCAAATTGCTAATGCAAATACTACAATTTCAAAGTTTTGGAGAGAGTGATCGGTCCATGTACGATTTTAGTTTCCTTAAATATGAATGTACATGTATGGCTACTAAACTAATCTAAAAAGATAAAGGAACAAAGCGTATTTACCTTAAATATATGCTCGGAGAGGCTCAAGATTAATTCAGCTTTTATTTGATTAGAGATTTAGATGATGAAAATCAATAACAGATTAGAAGTTTGAAGGATAGCTTGAAAATTGTATTGAACAAATTTTGTTCGTGATCGCGTTGGGCCTGATTTAATAGAGAGTTTGGTTTAAGGGAGTATTGTTGGCATATAATTAAACTAAACTCCTAAAGAGCTACAAGTTCTCTATTTAATTTTGGAGGTCATATTTTAGTTGACATTTAGCTGTTTATATATATAAGGTACTAAGTATTATTTTTTAGATTTATCAGAATTAAATCATATATCCAACCAGGTTTTCTATTATTGTATATATATGGAAAAAATTTATTATTGTACTAAGTGTTATTTGTTAGTTTTGCATTAGAATTATATTATGTATTCCAATTAGGTTTTTTATTATTGTCTTGAGGGTTATATATTGGATGATTTATTATTGTATTAAGTTGAAAAGAGTTAAGGAGAGTTGAGAAGGAAAGAAAGTTGGAAGTTCAGAGAAATTCTAAATGCCATTGAGACATTTGTGACGAGTATATGCGGGTCTTAATATATGAACCGAAAATGCTTTAATTTACAAGTCCTCTTCTCCAATATATTTTCGTATGTGTAAAATAAAATTACGCAATGTGTGTGTGTGTGTGTGTTTTTTTTTGTGCTAACAAATTCTTTCCAATATTTTCATATAGACCCAGACTCATTTAAAACCACTATAACCAGAAGGCTCAATTTAGATACTTGTTTTTAGTACATTTTTACAAAGTCACACAATAGAATTTTTTTAGACAAATATGTATGTGCAACAAAAGAATTAGTCATAAAAATTTGAAATTTACTCAAAAAATAATTTTACAAAACAAACTCAATCCAAACGGTTACGTGACTTATTTTTTTTTTAATAGATAATCCTTTAAAAAACATAAGACTGCACAACGAAAGACATGGGCCGAATATGGCTGCTCTAATTTGACTACTGTTTGCCGCCATCTATCCAAGGTATTTAGTCATAAGTTACCCACTTACGTTGGACGTCCAATACCCAAAGGGCTTTTACTAGGAAAATTTTCAATTTCATCAGCCCAAAATCTTCATCCCAAAAGAATTCAAATTGGCATCATTTTTTCTAAAGCTGTTTCTTTACAAATTCTTAAAGGAAAAAAAAAAAGAAAAGAAATAAAGATTCCACAAGGGTTTATTCAACTGTGGGGTTTAAGCTCCCTTGTGCTTTTCCTCAGTCACTAGTGATGCCCTAATTTATTCAGCAGCTGCGAATTTGGGGTCAATTAATTTCTTGGGTTTCCTTCAGTCAAGTAAGAACTCCAAAACCCTCTTTGTTATTTGTTTTTAGCTGCTTTGTCCGTAGAAATCATCAAAATTTTCTCTCAAGAATGAAATGAATTGGAAAGATCGCCTCTTTTTACAATTTGGGATTTTCTGTAATGCATCGAAGGATTATACTGTTTAGTCACACGGTGCTCACAAGAACCTCGATTTTACGCCCAAGAACAAGCATTATAGGCACTGAATTAAGAAATTGGGAACAAAAAAATAATGGGTTTTGTTTATTTAGAGCATTTATGTACACATTTACGCAAAATAGGCGAGTTCAGGACCCGAATGACCCGGCCACCTTGATGAAGGAGGATGGGGTTTCGGTTTGTAGTCAAATGTGGATTGAGAATTTTAGAGAGCCCGAAAAAACTGTGACTAATTTGAGTGATTATTTGAGGAGATTTGAGTTGTGGGTGTTGGCTTATCAGAAGGTTGCAGCTGATGAAACGGGGGCATACGTGCCTCGAAGCTCAATAACAAGGGGTACCCTTGAGAATTTGTTGGCATTGAGGAATGCAGTTTTGGATAATAGGTTTAAGTGGGGAGCTAGGTTAGAGTTTTTCATCAAGTCACCAAGAGATAAGACAGATTATGAGTCGTTGTCGAAGAGGAAGATTAGGGCTATTATGACTACCACGCAGCCAACACCATTTCAGGATAGAATTGTTCAGGAGGTCTTGTTTTTTATTTTGGAGCCAGTTTATGAGGCTAGGTTTTCAGAGAAGTCATTTGCATTTAGGCCAGGGAGGACAGCACATACGGTGCTGAGGGTAATAAGGAGAAGTTTTGCGGGTTATTTGTGGTATATAAAGGGGGATTTGAGTACAGTATTGGATGGAATGAAAGTTGGATTGGTTATAAGTGCTTTGATGAGAGATGTTAGAGATAAGAAGGTTATTGATTTGATAAAGGCTGCCTTGACCACACCTGTAATCACTAGTCAGGTTGATGAGCCAAAGAAAAAGAAGAGGAGGAAGTATCAGAAGAAAAGAGTGCTAGCTGAAGATGAGCCAAAGCCTGATCCATATTGGTTGGAGTCCTTTTTCGGGTTTGCACCTGAAGAGGCTGAGAAAGTTCCTTCATGGGGGCATTGTGGTATCCTTAGTCCTCTGTTGGCTAATGTTTGTCTTGATGAATTGGATCGATGGATGGAAGGTAAGATCAAGGAATTCTATCGGCCTTCAAAAAGTGATGTGATTTGGAATAGTCCAGAGGGAGAAATTGAGCAGGGGAATACATCCTGGCCAGAGTTTGTCCCCACAAGTGGGCCAGATAAGACCCGGAAAATTGATTACATCCGTTATGGTGGTCACATTTTGATTGGTGTGAGAGGACCTAGGGCAGATGCAGCAACATTGCGAAAACAATTGATTGAGTTTTGTGATCAAAAGTATATGCTGAAGCTTGACAATGAGAGCCTTCCCATTGAGCACATCACTAAGGGTATTATGTTTCTTGATCATGTATTATGCCGTCGAGTTGTGTATCCAACTCTTCGATACACAGCAACTGGGGGCAAGATCATAAGTGAGAAGGGTGTTGGGACTCTGTTGTCTGTTACAGCTAGCTTGAAACAATCTATCAGACAGTTTAGAAAGTTGGGATTTCTCAAGGGGGATAGAGATCCAGATCCCCAGCCTTGCTTTAGAATGTTTCATGCCACTCAGGCTCACACAAATGCTCAAATGAATAAGTTATTGTCCACAATGGTTGAGTGGTATAGATATGCTGACAATAGGAAGAAAATTGTTAATTTTTGCTCTTATATTATAAGGGGTTCACTTGCTAAGCTCTATGCTGCAAAGTACAAGCTTCGATCACGAGCAAAGGTCTACAAGATTGGTTCTAGAAATTTGAGTCGTCCTTTGAAAGAAAAGAAGGGACAATCCCCAGAGTACAATAATTTGCTCAGAATGGGCCTTGTAGAGTCAATTGATGGACTTCAGTATACCAGAATGTCTCTTGTGCCCGAGACTGATTATTCACCTTTTCCGGTAGGTTGGCAGCCTGATCATGAGAAGGCGTTGCTTGAATATATATGGCTCGATGATTCAAGAAACTTGGAGGAACAACATAGGAGTCTTAGAGAGCAGGGACTTATTTCACCTCAGGATTATATTTCAATGCTTGTCTGGAATTACAAAAGAAATGCTATTCCCATGGATCGGGTTTCCTCAATTATCACCCCAAGAGACAATAAACTATTGTGCAGCTCAAATGAGGATAGCGATGATCAAAGCAACACAATAGAAGTAGAAAGTGAAGAAAGCACGCATGCTGCTCAAATGTAAAGTGATTTTAAATTTTGTGCTCTTGAAGGTGATTGTTCTTTCTCTTCAAAGCAGAAGTTTTCTGTTAAAGATGAGAAAAAGATTTCTCTTCTGAAGTACAATAATTACCCAGCTTTATGCGAAAATAGCTTGTACTTTTTTGTTACATATAGTCTAATACAAATTCACAAATTTTTATTTACATGGCTTTGTCTGATTTTTTTTGGCCTGATATTTTTTTCTTTAATTTTCTTCAAGCCTGGACATGCATGTTGATGGTTGTATATATTGTGAGCTCAGTCAGCTGAGCATCTATAAGAAACTTTCGACTACCCTTCTCATATCCTCCCAAAAAGAGAGAAAGAAAACATCTTAAAGCTCACTGCTTTGATTATCGCTTTGTATCATTTATTGGTTATGTCCTGAAACCCAAAAATAAATAAATAAATCTTGGATGTGTTTTCTTATGTGCTGTGAACACATATTTAGATGTTTGGGTTTGTTTTTTTAAAAAAGTTGCTAATGAAGGTGTTGTTGTCAGCCTTTTGTTTGGGAAGGCTTTATTTCTTTACGTGATTGCATCAACAGGGCATTAGTTTCTTATTACTGAGTTTGTTGTGACACTTGCCTAAATTCTTTTGGAATGGTTTCCTGCTCACTCTTTATCGTCCTACCTTAGGTTTCAGTTGGTTGTTTCTGCTGTTGTTGTGGAGGTTACTTGCATCTTTTTAGGCTGATGGTAGCCTTATGGTAAGACCTAACCATTTATTCCAATAGTTTTTGCTATTTGTGTATTTTTATCATTCTTTGTATTCTCTTTGCCTTAAAATCAGCATGTGCTTATTAAGGATTACATTGGCTTAGATATGGTTTTGGGTTTAACGTTTTGCAAGACACAGATAATTAGCATTCATTTGTTTTTTTTGGCTTATGTTTATCAAATGTTTGATGGGTTCTATCTTTTGGTACTATTGCCTCCTATGTTGTATGTAGCTTTATTTCAATTAGTATAACTTTGACTATTTTGATTCTTTGAGTATGTACCATTTGTTATTTGGATATGTGTTGTTTGCATTTTATCTTTATTTCTGTTCCCTTTCTCTACTAGTTTCTTACTGATCTCTTGTCAGGATTGGGTCCTGGGTTTTACTTTTGTATATTCTGTCCTTTTAAAATTTCCAAGCAGTGAAATTATTGAATGTCATGTATTAACTTTTATGCTGGAACTTTATATATTTTGCCAGCATGTAACTATATATCTTTTGTGCTTGTTTCTGTTTTTGTCGCGGACGGAAGAGAGTGTTGTGGTGGTGTAGACGATTCTGGTGACTTTGGATTGTTCCTTTGATCAGCCTGCGGTACCCTTTTATTAGCCCAATCTGATCTTTTGCGTGCCCACAGCACCATGTAAGATTAACATAAAAACATGTAAAAAATAAAAATTGGGACACTCAAGCACACACTTCTAATTCATAAGTTGCATATACATTTAAAGGTTTCATATGGCTTCTTTTTTTGTTTGAATTGGTATTTTGCAGGCTTACTCTGTATATAAAATGCCTGTTTTGAGTCTTTTAGTGTCAATTCCCGGATTCAAGCTTTTATTTTCTCAATTTTTGCATAAGTTGGATCTAACTTGTACAATGTATATTATATAGAGGCACATGTGAGTTCTGTAGACAAGGTATGTTGCATATGTTCTAGCTCCAAATTATCAGGTGTGGTTCAATGCATATACTTAACAAAGTGTGATCTTGTTTTCTTTTTCTTAGTGATGTTCGTATGACAGTAATTTTTCAAAATGTAACTGATATTAATAATCCCTGCTAATCTTAGACATTTTAGCCTCCTTTTAAGGTCAAAGAAGTCCTTCAATGTAGTTACAATCCAAGGTATATGGTGCAAAATAGTTTTGTTTATTTACAGAAACCAAACACAGGTTATTGTATATAGCTGTGTTCTTACAGCTTTGTGCAGGTGAGATCGTTGCATTCTCTGTTGTTAAGTTTTCCCTGATTTTAATTTTTATACTGAGATGTGCATGCCAAATACCAATTCAAAGCCCTGTCCAGGAGGAATTACTGATTTTGGTCAGCTTATGTAGGTTATATATCACTGATTGCTGGCTGCTCCTTTCCACTGGAGAATCTATTTATCCCTCCCTAAATGAATGAACAACTAGCTCTTTATCAAAGATTTTGAGAATAGTGAATGAAGAAGTTAGCGTGCTAGATGCTTATGTGCCAGTTGTAGAAGGGAAAATCAAAAGAACACAACAGAAATAGTTTAGCAACTTTTATCTTACTGTATGATTGGGGCATCATTCTTTACTTTTTTCCTTTTTTTCTTTTTAACCCTTCTCAAGAACAAAATAATTATAGGTAGGTTTAGCGTTATCGAGATATTGTCAGCTTGAAATAGCAAATTATGAAGTGCCTTTCTGTTAATCTGAGAGAAATAAAAGGTAGAGACTATTTAAATACTACTTAGTAACTAAACAATCTAACCACAAACAGCTTGTCTGTTCTTTACTCAAAAAGAGTTTTGGGCTTCGTCTACATGGCAAAAAAGGTGGAATTTGCATTCTACTTTTCTTTTTCATGAAGCATAATTGCATAAACTTCACAAAGGGGGTCCCTCGTATAAGAACTAAATCTAAAATATTACTTACTAAGTAACAACGATCAATTTGTTTAAAATCAAACCAACAACTATTGATCCCTGTTTGCTCTCAAGATTAGTTTTTTATCAGATACATGAACTCATTAATTTGCTTCAAGAAAGGACATTTTGATAAGTGATCGATACAAGATTGAAACAATAGGATTAGAAACTATTGGCAATGCGACAGATTTACAGATGAGTAAAAACCGCACAAACATAAGGTAGTTGGACACATCAAAAAAGTTATATGGGATAGTTTCCTCTTGGTGTCAAATTTGGGTCCCAGCTTTTTGTTTCCAATGTTGATCTTACTACTTTCTATCTACTGACAACCTCTGACATCAAAATCAGATGGTAAAGAGGCTATAGAACCTTCTTACATGGATAAACCAATTACCTTGCTTTATTTCATGGGACCATTAATGTAATTATCAAAAAGAGCACATTCTCTTAGCACATGTCAAAAGGAAAGGAACCTTATGGATGGTGATGCAAAACTCTGGCATAAAGTATTGTGTGTTCCAATCATGAAAAAAGCAAAGAATTTTTCTGAGAGACTACTTCTCAAATCCTTGATGAAGAGATGAAAATTTGGAATAAAAGTGTCAAGCTTTAGGTATCGGTTGGGAGGCTTTCTGAGTTTATACACCAAGAAGAAATTAGATTTGCTTCTTTTCGGGAAGGTTGTAAATTGAATATGCCCATCAATTCTTCTTTCCAATGAACTTTTACACATAATGTTCATTGATCGTGACTGAATATGAACTTCTTCTTTGTTACAGTAAGTACATGAAAAGTAACTTGATTTTAATGTTACGAGTTTTAGCATTAGGATACTGCATAGTACAATGTATTATTGAATGATTTAACGAAGTTTCTTGCCATATTCTAGTTAAATTTTGGTCATACGTTTTATTATTAAGCACAAACAGCTGTCACCTCTCTATAAAGGGCTGTCAATTGTAAAATAAGGTGATGAATATTTCCACGAGGTGAGCGTCTCAATCTGACTTTCCAATTTGATCTAGTGTAACTCTTGACCAATTATCTTTGCTTTCCAACAGTCTTCGATCTCTAGAAACATTGTTTTCAAGGAGCCTAAATGAATGAAATGTTGAATTATATATCAAACAAGTCCAAGATTTTGTATTTTCTTTCTTTTTTCTTTGAAAAAGAGTTGGTGAGTTATAAGTCGTATGACAATTTCTTGAAAATAAAACAGCATCTCCATAACATGGAAAAGAAAGAAGAAACAATATATGTAATAAAGAAAACTTTAAGTAAACGTTGTCGATTTACATGGCTTATATAGACCTTAACAACTAAATAATGGTGGGCCCAAAAGGCAAAAGAGCTTAACTTTTGTATTGAAACGCCAAGTGGAAATGCAAGCTGGTGGATAATATGTTGCTTTCATTATTAAATCTTGAGTGCTCAACTAAAACTTGGCCCTTACATGTAATGATAATGATCTATCATCGCAGAATTGGAAACTTTTTTTCTTTCCTTTTTTTGTTTAACACAGGAACTTGGTGGCTTAACAACTTCACTGAATTGGAGACTTAAGAAGCAATGCGTTGTTCCTTCCCTTTTTTTAATGGCATGTTTTTGTACAAAATAGTAGAATAGGTTGGCTACCATCAATTTTTTGGTAAGCAACATTGAATTCACATTATACCGTCCTACATCTAAGAAAGTCTATGTAGCACATGATGATGTTTATTTGCTCAAAAAATTAAAAAAAAAAGAAAAGTTAATGAAAATATGATTAACTTGCATTTCCATTCATAGAGCTAAATCAAGGAAATTGATGTTCAAGAAAACATAGAAAATGATGGGACAACAGAATAAAATTTGATACTAAATTAAGAAAAGGGTTATTGATTTGTCAATAATGTCGACCATCGGAAAATGAAAAAGGGAAGAGATTATGACACATTTGAAGACATTAAGATAAAGCTAGCAGTGCTCTAAAGGATTACAAATATTTCTCATCCATAAAATTCTTGTATTTAGAATCCGAATCTCTGCCCCTTGAACTGCATCTGGATAAAATCGTTACCTCGAAATTCTGATCCTCTAACAAATTGATCATATTCACCACAAAGCTAGATGAATTATGCTACCAATCAACAATATTGGCAATCCAACAGTGAAGCTCTTGACCGCACCCGAAAAGTAATTATCAATAGGATATAAGTTCCCTGGCGGACCTGTTATGTATATATACTGAGAAGGCGGGGTAGGCACAGTAGGACCGCTTGGTCCACCAGGTGGAGGAGGACAGCTTATGGTTGGTGGCTTCTTGGGAGGAGGAGGAGGTGGTGGTGGCAGTGCTGGCGGCGGTGGCGGTGGAGGCATAGAACAGGGATTGTTGCAAGGACAGCCTCCACACTTGTTTTCTCCATCAGGGTTCCCTGGAACTTGTCCATTGATTGGAACTGCTACAGCAAAAATGACCAAAATTACCGCAAATCGCAACATTTTTTAGGCTGACTATAGTAGTTCAAAGTTTGATCTTGATAGTGTTTAATAATGTTTTTTCAACTGATTAGTGTGATGACTAAAAATGATGTTAGATTGGTGACTCTTTCTTGGTTTGGGGAGAAGAAGGTTGAAAGAAAATGAATGATGATGAAGTCTTGAAGAGCGGATCGCTTACGTTTCTAGGCGCATGAAAGTAACCAAAAACTAAAAATAAAGGTCACATATTAAGAAATTTGGATTAGACTACAAGCAAATAGAAGTGATTGTGACATGAACCCTCTCTTCTATATGTATGTTTGGTATTTGGCGTAATCTACAAGGCAATCACATTGCATGTGGATGGTCCAATTTTTGGTCCCATAATTTACGCATGAAAAAACTTCAACTTAGCTTTATAGAAGCATCGTATTATTGCATGCTTATACTCTCAATAATTGGTAGCTTTTCATAAATTATATGTAATAATGATACTACTTATTTTACTATAAAAGAATAGGTGTCTCCTAATATAAAACAAATCAAGGAATAAATACGAGATTCTCGTACAACTTTGATGAAAAATTGGGTTCTTACATAATTTTGTTTGTTTACCAAACTCAACTTCTGATTTATTTACATACCTACACAACACTTTAAAAAGAATTCTTAGAGAAAAGTACTACTTTCCCTTAAAAATTCCCAACTTTTGATTTTGAAATGATTGAAGTCAAGTTGTTGGTTCTCTGCTGCATGTGGGATGACCTTTCCTCAACTTCTTTTTCAACCATATTATATAAGATTGAAGCATGTATGTAATAATATGTGGGCAGGTATTACTTGTAACGCGTAAAGAAACCGTATTCTCTTGCAAAGACGATAAAGTCTCTGTTTATTGAAAGATAGAGAGGGAATTAATATTGGACAGCCTATCATTTGTATAAATATTTCAATTTTCAACTTTACACAAACTTTTTCTGCATTAATTGTGGACATGATCCTTTCATCTTTCTGTGGTCTGCCCACATGTTGAGCGCCAGGCATGTTCATTTAATTTTGAAGAAGTTTAGCTCAAGGTATACAAATTCATGTGGGCAGACATGTCGATTTTCCTAGAAACTCTTTCCGGAATTCTCATATAGATTTTCACTAGTGTATAACAATTAGCATCATATGATTTCGTTTGGATAGTAATTTTGAAGGTGTTTTAACAAATATAAATATATATATATATTTCTGATAAATGTGTATATGAGATAAAAAAATTATTGAAGAACCTATTTAAAATTTTCTAAACACATGTTGGAAACAACTCAATCCATAATGCTATTTGAGAACAACTCAATTCATAATCCTTTGAAAAAACAAAAATTATAAAGATATGATGTATATTTAGATGGTGTAAATATCTTTTCGTTTGCTTTTAAGGTAAGAGAAGCCTCGGCTACAAGTGAGGTGGAAGTGATTAAGGTACCGAAAGGGGCTGCTTGACTGGACTGACTCTTAGCCGCCATCCACCCACAGTCATCGATTCCTTAGTCGGCCGCTTATGTTGGGCCTCAATTTTCAATAGCTGAAGTCCTTCATATGAAAAGAAATCAAATTGGCATCAACCCTTCTCTTATGGCTAGTTTGGGAGTTTTAGGATAGAAAAGAAAAGAAGGGGAAAGATAAATTAAAATAGAAAGGAAAGGAAAGGAAAGAATACATAGTAATTTTTTAAATTGTTTGAAATTTTAGGAAACAAGCGGGATGTATTGGACTTAACTTTCACTCACTTTTCCTTCACTTTCTTGCCAAATTTGGAGGGAAAATTTTTGTTAAATTTACATTAGTATATTTCTTTCCCTCTCCCTCCTTTTCTTTTCCTTTCTTTCCCAACTTTAACTCCCAAACAAAGAAAAATCATTTTCTTCTCCCAAATCCTTTCTTATCTTTCACTTTCCTTCCTTCCAAACTAGGCATTAAAGCTGCTTCTGAACAAATTTAAAAAGAAAAAAGAAAAATTCTTTTACTAGTGTCTTAGGTTGATTTTTTCAATAATTTTGCATACTGGAATATCTTTAATAGTTTTATTTTTCTAAATTTTGGAACTATTTCTTTGGTCCAAACATTATTATAGTTAAAAGCATCCGTGCAAAACTTTCAAAAAGAAACGCTAGTAAAAATAATTTACCAAGTAATTAGGCTGCCCAAGTTGAGCCTCATCTACCTAATTCTACGATATTTGAGCTGTCTCTGCAAATAGTTTATGACCACATTGAAGGAAAAAGACGGCCCAAAATTTCTCGCCTAGGAGGAACTTCTAACCTTTAAAAAGGAAAGAGGCACAATCTCACCATAATTTTGGTTTTAGTATGCAACAGGGAAAGTGTTATCCAAATGCATATTTTCTTGATGCCAAATTGGGATATGATATTTCATTCCATTAGACAAGTGTTAGGAAACAAATAGCTTTGAAAAGCCTTGGCTTGTGCTATAGGTTTTAGACAGAAAAAAAAAAAGTGGTGAGAGGGGAAAAAAGAATTATACGTAAAGCACAGGTCTTGATTTTCACATTATTCCAAGCTAGAACCATATTTAACAAACTTATACCCGTAAAATGTAACATTAAATGGTTTACATACATAAAAGCACAGCTATTCTTTGAATCAAAAAAAAAAAAAAAAAAAGAAGCATAGCTATTGTATACAAAAGAATTATCTAATTTTCCAACGGGAAATGATATTCGCACATTCTTTTTAGCTACTAACACACTTTTGTAAATAAATATTTTGCACTAATATCATTTTCCTTTCACAAATATGGCTTTTCAAGTAATTTCCAACGGTGGTCTGACTTCAGTCAGTTGTGAATTTTCATCACATCTTGCGTTTGATCCTTTTGAAGCATTGTATATCAAAACGTTAACCAATAGGACTTTTTCTCTTTTCAATTCTCCTCTCCATCCGAAAACAAAACAAAAAAATCTAAAAAATTCTAGTGATAACTCAGTCAAATTTTGACTAATTGCTTACTCAAAAAAAAAAATTTTTTTTTTGACTAATTAATTTTGTTGCACATGTTGGGTATCTTTTGTACAAGTTTAAAAATGACCAGTAAATAATTTGCCAATGTCCACATTGAATAAGGCCTAAAAGTTCTATCCCAAATAGCACATGCAAAAAAACAGTGTAGTATTTCCACATGGAAAAGATCAATTGCTTCCTCCTTCATTTCTTCCCCCACAGTTCATAGAGTATGTTCTCAATAATTTTTATTTTTAATTTTTAATTTTTTTTAAAAAAATCTATTTAGTGATATTATCAACTGCTTTTTTACTATGTTTTTGAATTTTTTTAAGTTAAAATTTGAAACAACTGATTTTTAAATTTTCTAAAATTAATTTTTATAAAAATTAAAAATTATTAAGAACAAGCCCTTTCGTAAATCAAACTAATACAGATTTAGGGATTTGAATTTAATGATCTAGAAAGGCCACCTAGCAATCTAGTATTATTCTACAAAAAGAGAAAACGGGAAGCTTTTGAGGTAAATCTTTCTGATCTCATATCCCCTCTCTAGCAATCTTAGTACACAATGTTGAACTCCCAGCCCAAGCCCAATAAATGCTAGCAGGCTTAGACAGCATGGAGCCCGAGAAGTCCAAGACTGAAGAGCTTGCCAGAAACCCAAAAATAAATTCTCATTTTTTGCCTCAGGCGGATTTTACAAGTTTTAAAGGTGCGAAAGAGGGAGGGAGCCTGGGAATCGATAGCGATCAGGAAAAAGGGGAAAGCGCAAAAGCTTGTGAGGTAATAATAATAATAATTATAATAATAATAATAATATTTTGTTAATCCTTCTTCTTCCTTCTCTTCTACCATTCTGCTGTTTAATGTTGATTGATTTTTCCCTTTTTTTTTTGCATTTTTTTATCAATCGTTAAAAAAAAAAAAAAAAACCCTAATTGGATTTTGGGTTTTATTTCCAGACCCAGAGGGAATTTTAGATCGAAAAAAATTGGAACAACCATGGTGATGCAGCAGCTGGGGTATGCATCCTTCTCTCGCCATATGCTTTTTTTTTTTTTTTCATGTGGTTGAATTTGGTTATCATTGATTGTAAAGAAGAACTATAATTTTTTTTTTCTTTCACTTTTAACCGTCGATCGTAAACCCCTTTTTTTTTTTGAGGCATCATAAACTTTTTTTTTTTTTTTGGTTGTGGCGGAAATCAATATTGGAGAATAATTTTGTTTTTGCCTTAGATGAATCCAGAATTAATTTCTTGATAAGAGACTAAGACTCATAATTCATCCTATGTTAGTGTTGTTCAATTTTCCAGACGCAATATGGGTAAAAGACTTGGGGCTATGAGGGCCTTCTCGGGATTAACTGCTAAGGCAGCTGGAGGAGGGACGGCTGCTTATTTACGCGCAGTTGCTCAGCGGTAATTTAGAGTTTTTTTTTCTTCTAAATTAATGGGCATCTTTTTTATGTCTGTATTTTAGTTTGGTTTGCATAAATGCTCTGATTGACTGATTGTTTGGGTTAGGGGGGGCATATGTACTGGTGGGGTTTCCTGGAGGTTAGATCTTTTTATTCGTTTTGTTTTAAAAGGTTTTTGAGAAAAATTTTATTGTAGTACAGGTATAAGATAAAAAGTTAATTATGATACATGTATGGAAAAAGGATTTCTGAATGCAATTAGGCCATTAATAACTTGAATGCTAGGCCTCTATCAGCTAGTTCGAGGGCTTCATTCCTTGGGTGTCACACAGCTATGCACGCACATTTAATCTGCCATATTTCTACCGGGCACCTTTAGTGTTGTCTACTAAACCAGATTTTAATGTGTTACCCTATTCAATTTCATCCCTCACGAGATTCCTGGTGGTTTTGCATAGGGTGGAATTGCCAGGTGGAGGGCGTATGGTCCTTTGGGCGAAACTGAAGAAAATGTCAGTAGGTAAGTATATAATCTCAAGTGCTTCTCTTTCTTCTTTCTTGTTTTGTTTGTTTGTTTTTAAGAACTTATTTTCTTTTTACGAAACCAAAATTAAATGAATGTATACATAAAAGTGAGAATCAGCAAATTTGAGGTCCATGCTGGCATGGTGCACATTTGTTGCTTGCGATCACATGCAAAGAGTCACTACCAAATCAAAACGTTAACTTAAGTACGAGTCTTGAGGGTCAGACCCTTATGTGGGTAAGATTATTTTTTTTAACAAGTATTTACTGGTTCATATTACTTGATGTTGATGCCATATGTTCCAAGTAGTTCTACTTGTTTTCTATTTTTCTAGCGTCCATGTTGTACCATGATACACCAGTTTTCTTCACTTTGTAGCATTTGAATCTTGTGTGAATGACAATACCCTTTATTTCCTCTGCATCTCTGATAAAGGCATGAGAGTTAGGAAATTTGAACTGGTTAAATTTTCTCTCTAGAACTTTGTTTCAATTTCTTTTCTTTGGAGGGCATATATGAAGTAAACTTCCAAACAAAAGCTAAAATCCTACATTAGAAGCAATGGAATTTAGTTGGTCACCACAGTGTTTTCATCCTATTTCTTACCTTCTTGACCGTCTAGAGTCTTAAAACCTATCATTCATCCTTTTAGAGCATAATTATATGTATCTTAAAGTACATGAATTTTAGTTTAAGAGACAAAAGTAAACCTGATTACAGACTTATGATTGGCTTCCTTATTGTGGTAACCTAATAATTTAGGGGTTCAGTTGTATTAATTAAGAAGCACATCTTTATGTAAAAGTTGACTTCCTGATTCTCTTGTTATGTACCATTTCTTCAAGCATTATTGACATTGATGATGTGTTCTCTGTGTTAACTTCTTAAAATCTAGTAGAGGTAATTGAATAAGTAGGTGAACACATGTGAAAATATAAGAAGGTCTAAAGGGAGTGGAGCACAAATTAGAAGATCACAGCAGTTAGTGGCTACTGATATATGACAAATTTGACCTCTCGACGAATTTAACCTCTCAAGCTCCAGTCAGCCTTTTTGTATTTTTATGCCCAAATTGCCTTTCAATAAAATAAAAAAACAAAACCAACCACCACCTCTTTCCTGTGCCTCTGCTAAAGCTTAGAAGTTACTTCCCACTGGAACCTCAAGATGTAATGAATTCTTTCCATTTACCAGGGAATTGCCCAGTCGTATTTGAAAGTTAGAGAATATGAATGGTGGAGATTGAATGGTGTTAGAAATTTGAAAAAGTGGAAGGTCTCGTTGTGAACAGTATCATTTTAATGATCTAGAAAGGGGCCCTATCGTCTAGTATTAATCTCCAAATAGAGAAAAAGCGAAGATCATTATGTAACTTTTACTAATCTCGTCTCTTCTTTCTAGCAATCTAGTAAATAATGTTGATTAAGTTTCCCCTTTTTTCTTTTTTTTTTTTCAATTTTAAATGAAGCTGTGATTGGATTCTGGGTTACTTTTCAGACCCAGATAGGAAATTTCATCAGGAAAAAATTGGAGCTACAATGGTGATTCAGCACCTGGGGTACGCCTCTTTCTCTCATTATATTCCTTTTTTTTTTCTCGTTTTAATTCTACTACTACCACCACCACTACAACAACAACAATGATGATGATGATGATGATGATGATCATGTAACATTCTTAATTCTGTTTTTCTTAGTGTCGATTTAGGAGATATATTTATGGTTGTATAAATTTTTGTTTGTTAGGGATATTTCAATAATTGACAGTTGTAGTTGATGCAGAAGGAAGTTTTTCTTCTGTTGGTATCATACGGTTAAAATTTTGTATGTTGATGATATTTATATAGTGAAGGTTGTTAAAATTGTCTCATTTTTGCTGTTAGTTTATAAATTTGTTAAGATTTTATGGAATTTTGATGGTGGTGGTGGGAATTAAGGTTGCAGAATAAACCTGCATTGAGTTATTTTTTCTGTTAGATTAATCCAAAAATATGCTACTTGCAAAAATATAAAAAAAAGGCTTTCTTGCATACTAAGAGCAATTTTGTGATGGGCATTGCCGCATGATTCGTCCTATTGTGGTTTTGTTTGATTTTCAGACAATACATGGCTAGAAACTTCGCTGCTACGAGGGCTTTTTCAGCATTCGCTGCTAAGTCAGCTGGAGGAGGAATTGCTACTCCTTCACGCGCTGTGCATCAGCTTGCTCGGGGGTAATTTTAATTAATAAGCATGTGTTTGTTGGAGGAATTGAAATCAATCACGTGATAGGCATTGAATTGGAAAAGTTTAAAAGGTTAGACTAATTTAAGAATTTGAACAAAAAGTGCATCGTTGACGTAAAAGTTTGGGAGAAATGGAGAGAATCCATGTAGGAACTCTGATTCCCTCCCTGTTGATCTTGTGTTCTCATGTCTTTGTGTCATGTTCATCAATGCCTGGCCTTTGTCAACTGGTTTTTGTACTCCTGTTGCTAGGGGAGGGAAAGCTAGGGTTCCGTCTACCCCCCGCCATTTTAGTACTGGGTATTTTAATTATTCTACCATATCACACTTTGGTATATTTTCTATACCAAATGCTGTTGTGTTGAAGGAAATTTTTATTTCTGTCTAGGGACCCAGGAGGCCTGAGCCCTGATGGTAAGTGGTATAATAGTCCATATTCTCGTTTCTTTTCGACTATGATTTGGAAACTAGATTGCTTTAATGCCCTTTGCTGTCAATTGTATAATAGTCCATGTTCTCGTTTCTTTTCTACTGTAATTTGGAAACTAGATTGCTTTAATGCCCTTTGCTGTCAATTACTTGCTGTTGGTGCTCATTTTTCATCTTGAAACAGACGAAGCAATATTAAAAGCTGGGATGGGTGTATTGACGGTTTCATGTGTTACAAATTCAGTTTTGTTGACTTTTGCGAGCATTTGTAATTTAACCGGGTGTGTATTTAGCCTTCCCATATTGTCTTTTGTTTGTTCCACAATGGCCTTTCATTTTGCTTACTGATAGAAATTCTCTCTTCATCTTGGCAGGATTAATCCTAGGGAGTTGGTGGGGTTTGCATTTAATAAGGATGAAGACTGAGCCTGGAGATTCTTTATTTTGGTGGGAGGCTTTAGTTATTTATCAAACTATGTGCACCTTATGACTTGACTTGGTTTCTGGAGTGGTTTTAGAATATAATTGTGGATTAGGTGGTATTCCTGGCTAGGATGTGGGAGACAGAGTGTAATCCATCAAAAATCTTATGGAGAGTTTTGTGTAACTAACCGCTTAGGGAAGTGTTATTTTATCAGAACAAGAAAAAACTAATGGCATGGTACATCCTCAACAACAGTTCACCTCCTTTAACAAATAGTTTCGTTGTAAATGCATGTCAACATTTTCTTATTTCAATCATTGTCTTAGTTCTGCTGCAAACGCATGCCACCATTTTCTTATTTCAATTATTGTTGTATTTCAATCATTTTCTTACTTCAATTTTGGGAAAGAACCTGTTATTTCCTACAGCACATGAAAGATACAAACTACCACATTATCTTTTGCGTTGTTTCTTTATAGATAACCTTGTTCATATGGCTTTTTAATCGATCAAATTTAGCAGTGGTTTTTGTCTATAAACTGAACTCCAATCATCTGTCCTTTTTTCTTTGTACGAACATTTCTAGTTAGCCACTGGAGCTTGCTCCAATGGTCATCCGAACCCTGGCCTTGGCATTTAGGAGAGAGAAAGGGTAAAAATGGTAGATTTTGAATCGGGAAGTAACACCCTAATTATGTGTAGCAAAATAGTTTGGGGTCGCACTCAGTACATTATTGGGAGTTATACCTTACTTGCGTAAGGCAAGGCAATATATATTGCAAGATGAATAGTTGAGAAAAAAAAATTTCTATTTGGTTCTCTGTTTCTAGCAATTTTGTCTTTTATTAATTAGGAAATTGTAATTAAAAATATCATAAAGTACTAAAGCCGAATAAATCTAATGTATCTCAAAATGTACCTTTTTGTTGAGGATTTAAATATAAATTTGATTATTCTATGCGAGTCGATGTTCTTTGTAAAATAAATAGCTAAGGGCACAAAAATGTACATTTTGATTACATATAAAAGTAGTGGAAAAGTTTTAAAGATTTAAATGGGTAAAATGTGTAAATGACAACATTAGAATATAAAATTTTCATCATTTGTCTGATTATGCGTGCATTTCAAATTGTTCCCATCTTCATAGATGGAGACAAAAACACACAATTTTTCCATAATGCAGCTTCTCGAAGACAATCACATAACTAATATCGCAACTACAAACGGAAGAAGGATTATGGTTAAACGATCAACATGATATTCTCCAGCATACACTTACCTACTTCAATTCCCTATATCAATCGTCGGACAATATAGAGGATTGGACTTAAAAGAGTAATTTTTTCTTAGATCATCTCAGATTAAAACTAGAAAACTCGGAAGTTCATGGATTGGACTTGCCTTTTAATGCTAGTGAAATAAAAGATGCGCTCTTTATGATGCCCAAATGGAAGGCACCCGGACCAGATGGTGTTCCGGCTGGTTTCTTTCAGGAGTACTGGGATATTGTCAGTTATGAAGTGACGAATTTTGTTTTAAACTGCCTAAATCACCAGACGGCTTTGGAGTTATGGAATGTCATGAAGGTAATCCTCATACCCAAAAACAATAACCCTACCAAACTTTCGCATTTCAGACCAATTAGCCTGTGTAACATAATGTACAAATTAGTGGCAAAAGTATTAGCGAATCGTTTAAAAAAGGTTGTTCTGAACTTGATCTCCTTAAATCAGAATGCTTTTGTCTCCCAGCGCTCCATAACTGACAATATCCTTATAACTCATGAAATTATGGAGTTTATTAAACGACATAAGAAAGGTAGGAAGTCGTTTGCAGCTATCAAGTTGGATATGAGTAAAGCCTTTGATCGAGTATCTTGGTCTTTTCTACTTAACATTCTAGTTAAGATAGGTTTTTCGGATAAATGGATCTCTATCATCAGAAACTGTATCTGCACAGCTTCTATGTTTATCTCGGTTAATGGAAATCATACAGACTCCTCCTCCATGCAGAGGGGTCTTCATCAAGGTTGTCCCCTATCACCGTACTTACTCATTATCTGTCAGCAAGCATTATCGGATGTCCTTCGCAAATTAGATGAAGAAAAAGTATGCAGAGGAATTTCGATTTGTAAAAAAGGGATGTCCATTTCTCACCTACTGTTTGCGGATGATTGTATTCTTTTTTTGGAGATAACAGAGTCGACAATACAGGCTCTATTGCAGACATTTGATTTATATTCTCAAGTATCTGGACAATAGATCAATCGGCAGAAGTCAATAATCGTTTTTAGCCCCAATACACAAAATATGGTCCAACTGCAGTTTATGGAAAGTCTGGGCATAAAAAAGGCCTCCAATATTGGTATATACTTGGGACTGGATCTGCACTTTGGCCAAACTAAGAGACAGCTCTTTAAGAGTATTCAAGATCGGATCACAAATAAAATCTCTTCCTATAGAGCAGGTTCTCTCTCGATCATGGGACGCGTTACGGTGGCAAAATATGTGTTGTCTTCTATCTCACAATACACTCTAGCTGTTTTCAAATTGCCCACATCAATTGCAAGGAACATTGATAGACAAATTGCCAGATTCATCTGGAATGGAGACAAAGAGGGAAGAGGTATACACTGGAAATCATGGGATTTAATGTGCAAATCAAAATTTCATGAAGGACTAGGTATGCGTTCCACTGTATTGCTAAATCAGGCCTACCTTGGGAAAATCGCAAGGAAAATCACTACAAATGAAAACTCCCTTATATCTACATTTTTTCGGCAAAAGTACTGCTCACGATCTCCATTTTTATCAACTAAACCTTCATCAAACTCTTCCTGGGGATGGCGTAGTATCCTATGGGGATGGGACTTGCTAGTAAAAGGAATTAAATGGAGAATAGGAAATGGTCAATCTATACACATTACAGACAATTGGATTCCACACTTACACAACCCTTTGAGATTTCATCTTACCCCCACTTTGCATCTCTCAGTCAAAGTAAGTGATCTAATTGATGAGGCAAGAAACTGGAGGAAATCACTACTTTCTGTGCTTTTTCCTGAACAATTTGTTCGTAACATCCTGTCCTTATATATCCCCACGAAACCTCATCAAGATAAATATATCTGGTCCATGGAGAGAAATGGAGCTTATTCCATTAAATCTACCTATCATCTAGCATCAAATTTGGCACTTATTTCTAAACCCATGTGTAGTTCTCACATTATATTAAAAGACCCACATTCTATTCAACACTCTAACTCTTGCTTCAAATCTCTCTGGCAACTGAAACTACCTCCAAAAATGATATTCTTCTTTTGGAGACTTCTACAAAATGCTTGTCCTACACTATTATCTCTATTTGATAGAGGCATAGTACTCTCACCCATATGCCCTCGTTGTGGAATGGAGCGGGAATCAGTTGAGCACTTAATTTTTGAATGTGACAACTCCAAGAGAGTATGGCGTATTTCATCCCTGGGATTAAACTTTGATGTTGGACATAAGCAAACTTTCACAACATGGGCGCAACAATGGTTCCAGGAGGTCACAGACAAAAAACTCATCAGACGATCGGTTGTCATATGTTGGTGCATTTGGATTGGTCGTAATAATCACATGTGGAATGACATGATTTTTAACCCAATAGTGGTTATGAATACAGCAAATGACATCTACAACCAAGCATCATGCATGGATTATTTAATGGATATCTCAAAAATCAATGCCAAGTTTATGGACCTCAAAGCTGAAAGACCAGGACAAATCTCATCCACATCATATCCTTTACCGACCAATTTGACCCTTCACACAACTGCTGCGGCATTCACACCAACAGAAAATGAGATCATTTTTCACGTTGATGGATCTTACATTTACCAAACGGGTATGGCGTCAATTGGTATTACTTGCTATAACAGTAGTAAGTTGCAACTATTTACCATAGGGGAGTTTATTCAAGCCAGCTCTCCACTGCAGTCTGAAGCAATGGCATGTCTCAGAGCTATCCAGTCAGCGATCCAAAAGGGGTTTCACTCTATCGCCCTATTTACTAATAGTCTTCAACTAATACATCATCTAAATAATATATTAAGTGCTCCTTATGATCTTCATTCTTTGTTGCTTGATATTTTGTATTTCGTTTCTTTCCTTTCAAAATGTTGTATTTACAAGAATCAGAGATCAGAGATATGCCAGGCTCACAACTTGGCTGTATCACTGACCAGGTTGTAATTGTAAGTTGCATTCAATATAATATACTTATGGTGTTTGTGCTCAAAAAAATTGTTCCCATAAGTAACAAGTAATGTTATGTGGCTTCTTAGGATTATGGGTCCATGGAGAATCGAGCTTAGTTCTTTGTATTTTTACTTATTGGAGCCAAAAATCACTGTTTAAACACTTGCACAATTTGATACTGAATAGCACAATTTGATACTGAATGGCATAGTAATGACAATGTAATCGTGTTGCCCAAAAGGCCATGAACTCGTAGGCCCAACGGTGGAAATTGAGCCCTGAATCCCGATGACTCAATTTCCATTATCCGTAGACCTGACCCATTTAAGTACTTTCCTCATTTCACCATGCACAATCTTCCTTTTATTTTCACATCTTAGAGATGACTGTCCATGCGTTTCTCCAGGGAAATTCATCTTCGTCTCTCCTTTATCCCAAGCATTTTATCGTTAATAAAGCGGTAAGAATAACTTCTATTAGTTTCACTTTATGTTTTGTCCAAAATACTTCTTACAAATGTGGTTTTTATAATCCACTAACCATAATTTTCTTATCTGTCTCTCGGCATGATGTTCAAAATATTTTCGTCATAAGATAATTTGGTATAACAAAAAAAAAAAAGGAATAGATTAAGGACATTGACAGTCAAAATAATGATCTTGTTAACAATAAACCAGAAGCCTCTCCATACTACGAAATGCATGTATAGGTGGGATGTTATGCAAAAAATCCTAATTTTCCTAATCACATATTTTTTTGTGTGTGTGTGTGTGTGTGTGTATTTTTTTTTTTTTTTTTTTTTTTGCATAAAAGGTGAAATATAATTTTTGAAATACCCCTACCGTGGCCTATGACTATAGTCTTTGATGAATCTAAACTTCAGATGTCTTCTGAAGGCATCTAGGCTTATTTTTCGATTTGCTCCATTTAAAAATGAACCATAAATGAATTTGAACTTTAGGCATTACAGCATTTTCACCAAAGAGCGATGTGTGCTCTTTCCGAAAATAATTGCAGATTCTTTACTGTAACTTAACGGTTGTAATTGTAGACCAAAAGCCAAGTCAATAACCACAAACATGTTTGTTCAAAAGCAGTTGCCGTGTGAATACACATCTGGCTCCTAAAGGCATGACCTCCAGTAACTAGATTAAGTAGATCTTTTTATCTTTTACCTTCAGCTAGATTTTTGTACCTCATTGGTTTTCTCCATTCCAAATTCTAACCTTTTTGTTGTAAAATCTCTTTCCGGACCACTAAATTGACAATTCCATCATAACTATTTATTCGTACACTAATACTACAACTCTCCTCAATGTGCAATTAATGAACACTGCCATGCATCGTACAGCTCCTACTTAACATTTGATCATTGTTCATTCATGTATTTGTTTGCAGACTGCAGACTCGTACGCACAGAGGTTGTCTTTTACTCTCTGATATGCTTCTTTTGATCCAGTAAAAAGCAATAATTACCGAATTATTAGGAGTTGCAACTCTTCAATGCCCACTAAAATATCAAGATTGAACAGCATTGATTAACAAAACTTTTCTGCACAAGTTTCTTTCATTGCATTAGTAGCCGATTCCTGTTCTTGAAATACTTGGGACAGACACAGTTAGGAGTCCTGTACTTGAAATACTTGGGACAGACACAGTTAGGAGACTTGCACCAATGTACGATATCAGGTGTTAGCCAGCCGGCTCAGAACCACCAGGATGCTGCACAGAAAACACAAATACATCAACACAAAAGCAGATGAGAGATTAAACATCACAAAAACTTAGCATTTATCCAGGCAAACACGAGTTGGTATACATAAATTCTATTCTAGTACTGTGATTCTAACAAGCATTTGATTAATAACAAAACAAGCAAAAGAAAATACCCAAAAAAACATGGTAAGAATTTGGCCAACTACTAGATTCTGCGTATCAGCTCTTTTTGTTCGGGTAAAGTAGATGGGTAATTTTGCTGAAAAATGGAGTGTATTTTTTCAATTTCTCAGATGAAGAATCAAAGATGAAAGTATTGGAGCAGTCACCATGGCCACTAGGGAGCAAGATGCTCTTCTTTAGACCATGATCACCTGAGATGAAATTACAGTATGTGGATCTCAAAGTTGTACCAGTTTGGATTCGGCTTCCACATCTAAAATTGCATTACTACAGAGTGAATGGGTTAAGAAAATTGGTCAGTTATGTTGGGAAACCACTATACACTCACAAACAAACTTCAAATCAAGAGTGTGTGTGTTATGCAAGAATATGTGTAGAACTGGAGGTAGGAGCAGAGAGCGACCCCAAACCATTACATTTGTGAATGAGTACGGCCAATGGGAGCACCAAGAAATTGAACACGAATGGATGCCATCAAGCTGCATGAAATGCAAAGTGTTTCGACACAACCAATCACAATGTCCAGCAGGAAAAGAGGTGACAAAGTGGATCCCAAAAGCAAAACAAGAAATACAACATACGGAGAAACCTGAGGTAGAAAATGGAGAAAGAAAAGAAGGCAATGTAGCCGCTGAACAGAAAAGAATGAGAAGAGAGAACAGAAAAATGAGAAGAGATAACCGAAGTAAAAAAGGAAAACCAAAGGGAGGAAACAGTACAAGCAAAACAGAAGAATCCAGTAGAAAGGAAAGAGGCAGAAGAACAAGACAGGAATCAGCAAAAGGAGAAAAAAGTAATGAAAGTAACCAGTCCTTTGACAATGAGAAATAGCTACAGAATATTAGAGGAGGAAGAAGAGCAAATGGCAAATCAGAAAACAGAATCCAAAAAGCCAAAAGAAGTAAAGGAGAAAAGGGCGAGAGGTGCAAGAAAGAAGGTAAGCTGTAAGCACTTTCTTTTAACATGAAAATTATATGCTGGAATGTGAGGGGCTTAAATGACCCCCAAAAAACAAAACGAAGTAAGGAAAATAGCAATAGAAGAGAATGTAGATGTATATGGAATAGTAGAAAACGAGTTGAGAATGCAGAATATTAACAGAACAGTCAAGAATATCTTTCCAGGTTGAAACTATGACCTTAATGGCAACAACAAAAAAGCATTCAGGGTGATGCTATATGGAATCCAGCTACTACTGATTGTGAGATGATGTCAAAACATTAGCAGGCTGTGACTGCATATGTGAAAAATAAGGGAGGAGAAAATAGCTTTATGATAACAATGGTGTATGGGGAAAATAAAGTTGAAGATAGAAGGAAGTTGTGGAGTTATCTACCGCAAGTAAAGAGAATTACAGAAGATATGGCTAGGGTGATAATAGGGGACTTCAATGCTATAAGGAACTCAGATGAAAAACTAGGCAGTGATAAGGTGGATTGTGGATCAATGGCTGAAATTAATCAATTTATTGAGGATGTTGATATGGAGGAGTTTCAAGGCAAAGAATTCTATTATACATGGTGTAACAATAGAGAAGAAAGGGGGAGGACCTACACCAAAATTGATAGAATTTTCACTAATGAAGCCTGGATTTCAATGTTTCCATTGGTAGAAGTGGAATTTAAAAGTCCAGGGACCTCTGATCATTCACCAATTGTGGTTTCAATAAAGGAAGAAATCAAGCTGGGATCAAAGCCATTTAAATTTCATAGCTATTGGATGAAGAATCGTATGTTCAAGGAGGTGCTGATTAAATCTTGGAATTCTCCATGTCCAAGACATCTCAGTCCAATAAGGGTAGTATGCTACAAGCTAAAGAACCTAAAAGGAGACCTCAGAGAACTGAACCAAAAATTGCTACAGCAACTTAAGTATGAGAGTAATTCAGAAAACGGAACAGTTGAACAGTGCACAAGTCCAACAGCAGAAACAACCTTTTGATAAAAAACTGGGGGAAATGATTTAAGGATCTAAAGGTGCAATATGGAGAACTAGTGGCACCTGAAGAAAGATTCTACAAAGACAAGGCCGGAGTTGCATGGTTGAAATATGGTGACAAAAATACTGCATTTTTTCACGGGAAGGTTAAGACTCATATTGCAGGAAACAGAATGCTCAGCATTTGTGATGATGATGGAACTTATGTCACAGAATATGAACAAGTAAAGAAGAACATGCTACAGGAGGATGGCACAAAGGGCCCATTGGATGACAGCTGGAGTGTTTTCTTTTAGTTCTTTAGCTGTAAGTTTACAACTAGAATATGGAGAAAGATACAACAATTATGTCTGGTGAGTAGAGAAATTAAGGGATGGACAGAAGAGTTGCAGTGGTTATGTGAATAATTGAAGGGTAATAACTTCACAAATTCGGCGGTTATTCTAAAATGCGCTGAGAGAGAATGGGGATTTTGCTAAAGTGCGCCAACTGAAAAACTCCATTTCCGGTGTGCTGAAGCTCCCATTGCTGTTCGATTGCTGCTTAATCGAATCGTCTCTTCCTCCGCAACAAGATAACCATAAGAAAAGTTTCTTCTCTGTAATACCCTAGAAGAAAATTGAGATTGAAGTGAGAAAAGAAGGAAATGGCGAACTCAACTCCCAGACTAACAATACCCACATTTCAGGGGCTTGATGTAAATGACATTCAACCTGCAAGAATGCACGGAACCTGGATGAACATGAGGCACATGGAGGCAGAAAGCTCACGAGGAAAAGGGTACTATAACTCTGATTTTCCCCCACTAAATGTGGGTATGGAAATGTTATGGAAAAAGAAAAAGAGGTCAAACAGACACAGAAATCATGGGCAAGAATAGTGAGTAGCAATTGTACCCACGGAGGAATGAATCTGGACTGTTTCCCAGTGGAGGAAGGGAAACCCATAGCTGTGACCCAAGAGGATGTTGATCCTGGTGTTGAAAAATGGATGAATGCAGCAATAGGCTTCACTATAGGGGCCTCACCTACAGGGTGATGAAGAAGTATGCAGAAGGAAGATGGAAAGAGATGGGCACAACGGAAGTAATCTCACTGAAGAATGGAGTATTTGTGTTCAAATTCTTGGATGAACAAGCAAAAATGAAGGCTCTAGAGCAATTAACATGGCCAATTGGGAGTAAAATGATGTTCCTAAAGCCATGGTCACCTGATGTCAAACTACTGAAGGAGGAGTTTCAGTGTGTTCCAGTATGGGTTAGATTTGCTAACCTAAAACTACACTATTACACTGCAAATGGACTGAGCAAGCTGCCCAGCTACTTGGGAAAATCTCTCTTTACTGACAAGCAAACAGCAAGCCAAGAGAGAGTATCCTATGCCCGAGTGCGTATTGAAATGTCTATAGGAGCTAATAGACCGAAGAGCATTCCCTTTGTGAATGAATTTGGAGAGGACGACAGACAAGATGTGGAGTATGAGTGGATTCCACAAAGTTGTATGAGATGCCAAACATTTGGGCATGGTCCTCAGCAGTGTCCACCAAGCAGAATGGTGAAAAAGTGGATACCAAAAGTAGAAGAGAAGACACAAGAAAAGGAAACCAAGGAGGTGATTGAAGATGAAGGTGGTGTTAATACAAAAAATAATGAAGAAAAAGAAGCCATATTACCAGGAAAATATGAAAAAGAGGAAACAAATGAGGTACAAATTGAAGAAAGAGGAACTGCTGTAAAAAACGAAACACAGAAAATGGTAACAGCTGAGATCAGGCAGAAACAAAATAGTCCCATCCAAGTGCAAAATTGCTATGGTGTACTGGAATCAGAAGAAGCTCAAGAGGAAGAAATGAGTCAACCAACAATAAAGAAAGTGGAATCAAAGGAGAAATTAGAGCCAAAGGAGAAATTGGGCAGGGGAGCCAGAAGGAAGGTAAACATTAAACCTTTCACTGGTATTAAATGAAGATGATATGCTGGAATATAAGGGGCTTAAATGACCGCATAAAACAAAAAGAAGTAAATAGAATTGTGAAGGAAATAAAACCTGACATCGTTGGTATTATAGAAAATAAAGTAAGGATGGTGAATATACAAAAGATAGCAAGTAAATGTTTTCCTAGTTGGAGTATGATACATAATGGAGATAATGTGACCGTTAGCAGGGTGTGGTTTTGCTGGAAGTCAGAGGTGATTAATTGTCACACAATTGAAATTCATAAGCAGGCTATATCTTGTTTTGTAGAACACAAGAAAGCAAACAAGAGAATGGCAGTAACTATGTTTTATGGAAGGAATAAGGCAGATCAAAGGAGAGGGTTATGGGAGCATATTGGCAAACTAAAAACAAAAATTGGAACGATCCCGTGGATAATGATGGGTGACTTCAATGCCATAAGAGTACCTAGTGTAATGGAAGTATTCAATAGGTGTATTGAAGAAGTGGATATCGAGGAGCACCCTGGTAAGGGATTCTACTATACCTGGTGTAATGGAAGAGAGGAGAGTGACAGAATTTATAGCAGAATAGATAGTCTTCGTCAATGAGACTTGGTTAACTTCCTTTCCCCTAGCAGTAGTAGAATTTTTGGAACCTAATATTTCTGACCACTGCCCCATCATTGTTGGGATAAAAGATAAGATCAATTTTGGGCCTAAACCATTCAAATTTCATAGTTTTTGGATGCAGCATCACCAATTCAAGGAAACTCTGATCAGATCATGGAGTGCAAGACTACCAGCCTAATCGAACCCAGTAAGACAGCTATGCTACAAACTAAAAAGACTGAAAGAAGAACTGATGGAGATGAATAAGAAATGGTACAGCAATATCAGTTGTAGAGTGAAGCAGAAAAGAGAACACTTATCATGCATTCAACAGTTGATGAAAGAAAAACCTTTTAATGGGGAATTGATAAGAAAGGACAAAGAACTGAAAAATGAGTATGCTGAATTGAGTGCAAGTTAAGAAAAAATTTTTAGAGACAAAGCGAGAATTCAGTGGCTTCAATATGGTGACAGGAACACAAAATTCTTCCATAGAAAAGTCATGGCTCATAATGCAAGAAACAGGATTATATCTTTACAGGATGAGAATGGAGTGCAAGCGAATGATTATGAGGAAGTCAAAAAGATAGCAGTGAACTTCTATAAGAAGCTGTTTAGTAAGACCAGCCTGTTGAGAGCAGAAGAGAAAGACCGAATACAGAAAGTCAATACAAGAAAAATCACAACAGAGCAAAGTATAGAACTAACAGCAGAAGTAACACCTGAAGAAATAAGAAGAACAGTATTTGCAGTGGAGGATGCCAAAGCACCAGGTCCTGATGGGTATGTAGCTGAATTTTTTAAACACAACTGGGATCTAGTAGGTGATGAAGTAGTAAATGCAGTACAACATTGCTTTAAAAATTCATATACGTATTACCCTATGAATAGCACAGCCATAACTTTGATTCCAAGAGTGGAGAATGCAATGAACATAGACTTCAGACCAATTGCTTGTTGTAACCTGCTGTATAAATGTTACTCTACCATCCTGACTAACAGGCTGAAGAAAGTCATAGCAGAATTGGTGAGTAAGAACCAGAATGCATTTGTAAAAGGAAGGAAAATCACAGAAAGCGTGTTGTTGATGCAGCATATAGTCAGAAACTATCACAGAAAAGGAGCAAAAGCTAGAAGTGTGATAAAAATTGACATAATGAAGCTGTATGACTCACTAAATTGGGATTGCTTAATGAGAGTTATGGGTTTTCCTGAGAAGTTTATGGAATGGATTGAAAATAGTGTCACCACTGCCAGTTCTCCTTAAATCTTAATGGCTCCCTAGTGGATTATTTTCACAGTGAGAGAAGTTTTAGGCAAGGTGACCCCATTTCACCTTACCTATTCATCCTTGCCATGGAATTGTTTACAATGATGTTGGAAAACAAAATAAAAGAGAAGGGGTTTAACTATCACCCAAGGTGTGAAGGGCTGAGACTAACACATGTAATGTTTGCAGATGACTTGTTCCTGATCACAGCTGCTACAAAGCATTCTTTCCAGATTCTAGATGAAACTATAACTGAATTTGGGAATCTCTCTGGACTCAGACCAAATTTAATGAAATCCAATGTGTTCCTAGCTGGTGTAGATGAAGGCCTTGCAGAAGAATTATGCAAAACGGTGAAAATGCCTAAAGCACAACTACCAGTAAGGTACTTGGATGTACCACTTATAACTACAAAACTGCGCTACAAGGATTGTCTACCTATATTCAGTAGAATTCAACAAAAAATACAAGCCTGAGCAATGAAGAAGCTGAGCTATGGAGGAAGGCTGCAGCTAGTAAAATCAGTGTTGAATAGCTTACACATGTACTGGTCCAGTATCTTTATATTACCTAAGGCAGTGACAAGGAAAGTGGAGAGCATGCTATCTTCCTTCTTCTGGGTTGGTGAATTGAAGCAACATTATAATGAAAAGGTAAGTTGGAAAGAAATGTGTAAACTTTACAGAGGGAGCCTAGGAATACAGAATCTGGAAATGCAAAATAAATGTTTAATCCTGAAACTGGTATGGAATATATGTTGTAAGAAAGACACATTGTGGATTCAGTGGGTACACACAGTGATATTGAAGAATGGTGCATTCTGGGGAGCAAGGAAACCAAACGATTGTTCTTGGGCATGGAACAAAATACTGAAGCTGAGACAATTGGCCCAACCATTGATTAAAACAGTTTTAGGGGATGGAAAACAAACGTACTTCTGGTTTGATAATTGGCATCCAATTGGTCCTCTGTACCAAAACTTCTCTGAAAACCTGTTAAAACATTTCAGACTAAACAAAGAAGCTAAGGTGGCAGAGTGTGAGGAGAATGGAAAATGGCTATGGCCTACAGGAAGGAGGAAAACAAAGGAAGTATGCCTACTACAAGAAAATACACCTGCGGCAATGATTTTTCAAGTTAAAAAGGCAGAGTGTATGAAAAGCAAAGAATTACAAAACGTATAAAATAGTTAAATCATAAGAAAGTAAACAAAAATGGGCAAAGGAATTACCCTTGTTCTTGTTGGTTTTCACAATCTCAGACTCTAATTTGCTCACTCTTTTATCCATTTCTCCAATTTCTTTGTCAAGTTTGGCTTGAAACCTTGACTCAGTAGCAATCAATTTGGTATTCCTCCAAAAATTAAAAAAGAAATGGAGAAAAAATTATTAAGTAATAAATAAATTCAAACATACCCAACAAATCAGAAAATTAACCATATTTACCACTGTTTCCCAGCAGTATCAATATCTTTTTTGCTAATAAAGTCTCCAGGCTTCTTGTCCACCATGCTTGTCTTCTCCATCCCTCTTTTGTACCCTCTCCAATGGGTCACCCAAAAGCAGATCAGTAACAAATGCAGCTGCAGTGTAAGTGGTTAAGCAAACCCCACCTGCAAAACCTAGAAGCTTGACACTCGTTGATAATGGGAATGCCATCAGGAGTATTAGAGTGAAGATTGATGTTCCTATGAAAAGGAAAAAAGGGCTGGGAAAATGTTACAGAAGTAAAATGCGTTGAATAAGCTTTTGAGCTGGGAAAATGTTACAGAGGTAAAATGCGTTGAATAAGCTTTTGATGGAAGATAACCAGTCAAAAGACGAAAATACCCAGGGTGCTTACTGAACGAACTTTGATGTTCCTAGGCTAGTCAAAAACGGGGGAGAAAATGTGACCCAATCTTAAGCTCACCCAAAAAATAAAAAGACCTATTTGGAATTGAGAAAGAAGAGTACCTAAACCGATTCGTATCACCAGTTCGGGTACCAATTTGAGAAGTTAGCCAACCAGTTCAGGTAGTTGTGAACTACCAGTTATTTGAACCAATCCATATATAATACAGATTTAAAAAAAATCTGCAAAAAAACTGATTATGTTTTCTGTTGAAAGCACAATTTATTATTCAAATTTGAATAAAAAAAAATTTGGACTTAGTTTTACATTTTGATATAGTTTTAATGTTAATTTTTGCTAAAATAAAAAATTAGAAATTCTTAAATTAATTATTATATAGTATTAATAAGAGCTTATTTTAAGGAATAAAAAATATATATGAATGATTTATTTATAAAAGTGAAATTAAGATGGAAGTGAAAATTTTAAACAAATTTGAATTTTTTTTTTTCACTTTTTTACCTGAACGGGTTTTTCGAGTAGTCAGACGACTAGTTACCCGATAGAGATGGACCAGTTCATGGTTTGAATTTTTGCAGAACAGGTAGAATTAGCTCGTGTCTATATTTTAGTTCATAAACCGAATACCTGGTCCATCAACACCCCCAAACTGGTAAACATATCACACAATAACTTCACCAGGTTAATCAATTACTACATACCAATTGACATAATAAATGGGATACGTGCAGGTAATTGTGTCACGAGTACAAAAAGTTACTATCAATAAACAAAGACATCTGAAAATTGGACATCTTGCACAAAGTTGCAACAATAAGTTCAACTCAAATATTTTGATGATCATATGATCGTAGAAATACTCTTAGAACTAACACCCGCACACCCCCCCCCCACCCCCCCCCCCAAACAAAACAAAAAAAAAAAAGCTTGAGAATTTGCATATTTTCAACCAAGTAACACGATTTTCGACATTCATTACATATTTGCAGAAAGGAGGAAAAAATTTGTACACTCAATGAGACCATTATTACATTGGTAAATTCTTTTTTCTAAAATTCACTTTGAAAATATGCTTGGCCAGAAATTCAAAAAAAAAATCCGTCTAATATATCACGATCCAACCACTCCAGTGGTCAATATTATCAGAAGAATAACCAATCAAAATAAAGAAAGCGGCAATAATTATTAGGTAAAAGATCACTAACAAACATGAATACCCGCACATAAAAACATCGATAACTTCTAGAATGCTTTCTTGACAACACTTCAGAACCTCAACCATGCTATTCTTACTATAATGTCACATCACAAGGTTCAAACGATTACATCCTAAGCATGAGGAAAAAGTGTGATTTCCCTGGAAATTGATTTACAGGGTAAACCAATCTAAAAGGACACAATATTTGTCATGCACCAACAATGCAGGATAAAACTTCAGTAACATTGCTTGAATGAGTAGGAATTAAAAATTGATCAAATGATGACATGAACTAACACACCATTAATACACATGATTACCTGCATATAAATAACATCAACACCCTACTTACAGTTGTGAAACTCACCAAGCTCCAATAGATTACACGCATCAGCCTTCTCTTGAAGATGAATAAAAGGCATGAATGGTATATTCTACTTGATTGATTGAATCAGAAGGAAATGCTTCATTACTTTTAAGTTGATATTCCAGTTTCATGGCATGCTGGCAACTTTGTGCCGCCAGCTCAACTGTGCTTCTGTAGGCATTTGAACTCTGCAAAGAAAGCAACTATAAAAACAACATGATGTTGTATCTTTTATTTATTCAAGAGAATTGTGCAGAAAGTAGAGTTTAGAGGATTAACAGAGAGAGAGAGAGAGAGAGAGTTTAACCCCTGAGAAAACATAGGTAATTGACATAATTTGAATAACAATTATAGTTCACTCAATTACCTATTTAGGTCAAGGGGAAGAGAGGGAGATTGAGGCACTTTTGCATCTGCGTAGTGTTTTTTAAGGGAGAAGGGGATTGTAAGATTAGATAGTCTGAGTTAGGACATAAAATTGTTGAATAATTACCCAACATAATGACCTATTAAGGTGTTAGGTTCACTATTCTTACTGAACCATAATATCTCCATGCATGTACTCTGTGAATGCGAGTCATATTACACATAAAAATGTTTATATCACTTTTTACAGGATATTACGATTTTAAGCTCTAAAAACTACTAGGCTCTGCTCATCATCTCCATCTGTCTCTCCCTTCTTTGTTTTTTCCATTGTCCAATAGAACTCATTCTTCTACTCAAAACCTACTGATTTCTTATTTTTATCAATACTGATCCTAAATGAAAAAAAAAAAAAAAAGAAAGAAATTAACTACACTTCCACACATCAAGCATTATCAAATAAATTTCCAATTTGTAGAGAGGAATATGAAAAGAGAAGATGACCCAAAAAAAAAAGAAGAAAAGGAATAAGAAGAATAAGAAAGAGATCATTATCACCAAAAAAACAATCCTTATGAACAACTTAGTTTGCCATGATCACAAAATATATCCAAAATCACTTTGTTAAAGGATCTTCGTACTTTAACATTAAGTAAACTACCTACACTTCAGAACTTCGATAACTAAAATAGGAAAAAAATTGGCAAAAATAAATCTAAAAACAGAACGGAAAATGAAAAATAGACAGAGCCAGCTGTAGCAAGCGTCATAACCATAATTCGATCTAAAGCATCATAATGCAAATGCTTCAAAGGAAATTACCACTTCACTTGCACACAAAGTAAAACAGCAACACATCATCAAAGAACAAATTATGCCGAATGAGGTAAGAAGTTAGAGAATAAACCATCCACAATTCATGGTCAATGTCCATGAAATGCTAGGAACAGTCCCAGGAATTAAAAACAAATTGCATCAATTCTAAGAGCAATACCGCAAAATCCTACTTTAAAAGAATATAAAGTGCAAAATTTTCAAGCCTATGTTCAGAAATAGATATACAAAAAACAATGATTTGTATACACATACAGTAGCTACATATATAAACTACGGTCAGGTGACAGAATAAGCAGCAAGGGCACAAGAAGCGGTCAATCAAGGCAGATAAGGGGTCGAAACTGAGCATCTTGATTGTGGTGGCAGGGAAAAGATTGAAATTGAAGGGTATATGGTGGTGATAGAAAGAAAAAAAAGAAAAACAAAGGAAAGTTTTGAGACAATGAAGACAACAAGAGATGGAGATGAGAATGTAGAAGGAAACAATGGGACTGGCAATGGAGACGAGAACCGTGATGTGATGATCGAAAGGGCTGTTGGGAGACCTAGAAAGCTGACAAGTTTTCCACACTATTTAAGTGAAATTATGCACGACTCTGACAAAAATATATAGGAAAAGGACAAAAATGAATACACATACCCTTCTACAACATGCCATGACTTCATGCAGCTGTCGTGGCGCTCAAAGCTTCCTTCCTCCCGACTGCGAGCATAACACAATCAAAATTCATGAGGATCTATTTAACCATGCCTTTCTCCACATTTTTATGACTGGCGACATTTTAGCATCACCAAACACTTCATCTCTCGTAGTTCTACAACATTTCATTTTAATCACAAGTAACTATTAAAATGGTAGCATAGCAATATGCATGAAACTACACCCCAATTAATGCTCAAACATTTCTTGTCGTGCTTGATATAAAAACTCCCAAAAAAAAAAACGATGACTTCATTAGTGCTAAACACCATAATTGCTGGAAAATATAAGAAAAAGACCAGGATTCAGGATGTGGGAAGTCAAAATTGCTAAATAGTAGACTTGATTTATATTCGGTAAAAATGCACCGTGCTTGATTAATTAATCTCGAAGAACTATGACTTCAAAATATTCTGATAAAAATATCGCACAAGTACCATGGGAATAGGGAAGTTAAGCATAGTTTACCCTAAAACATATATAGTTCATGTGCCAACCATGCCAAAAATTGATCTTCATTCTATATTCAGTTTGAATAACCCACCTCTAATAAGAAATGTATTTGCTAAGCTTTCTCCATCGTAAAAAACTTTGACAATTTGTCATTTAGCATGGTTAAAAGCCTGCAAAATGAAGTAATTCGCTGAATATTTTAGAATATCAAGATATTAGCCTCAAGCCAAATGAGGATAATTATTAATATAATCTAACTACTAACAGGGAACAATATCATAGTTGCCTATTCTTTAATGAATTTTACCTAATTGCAAATAATACTCCATCTTCTGTTGTTAATATGGCTTTAGTCTAACAAGAAGATAAAAAAAGTATCAAGGGGAGAAATATCTCACAAACGAGTCTAACTTAATTTTGTTTTCTAATAAAAAGATTAATCTCAAAGTATTTTAAATTACTTGAGCTCCCAGACACACACATACACACACAAAAAACAAGGAATATGTACATGAGTTGCACATGCTTCGATGCATGTCGATTGGTTAACAAAGCTACTGAATTGAATTAGAAATTGTTTTTGAAAATTCAAATATGAATTAAAAGGAAATAAATTGCAATATAAATTTTAATGTGCAAACTTGAGAACAGTTATTCTAGGAATGCACATGTGCATTGAATAGAATATAAAACAGGAAATTAGGAACTTCAAGCTTTTTATTGAGCATTCTTCTTTTTAGTTTTCAGTTACTTTTCAAACTAACAATCTTTTCCTCCTCCTCGTCATTATCTGAATTTAACAAGTCCTCTTATTTGTTCTTTGTTTCACCTTTTGCTCATGGTTCCTTTGTCTCATTGAAACTTGCAGTGTTCATTTTTTAATTATTGTTTTTGCAGCTCCAAAGTTATCAGTCTTGGTGCTGCTTCTTTTGAGGGTGCTACTTTCTCATTGAAATTAGTGCTTGTTTATTTTGAATTGATGCTTTCTTGGCCTTCTGTTACTGTAAATTTCTTTTTATATTGTCTCTCTTGTGACTTTGAGTACTTCGTTAGCAATTTCAACTCTTTCATTCATCTTTAAAAAGAATTTGTACTCCTAATCATTGAATCTGATCAATTCTGTGTCTTATCTTAATTTTGTCTCATCTTGTGAAGTTATATTATTCTTGCTATGTAAGAGCCGTCAAAATTATAAACAAAATACACGTTTCATTTTTGCATCGTCAAAAAATATAAACAAAATACACGTTTCATTTTTGCATCGTAAAAAATATAAACAAAATTTACGTTTCATTTTTGCACTTGCTCCTGTGAATAAAAGATTAGAAGTATATAACTTCTTAAATCTATATAATTTAGTATTTGAAAAAGATAGAAGTGAAAAAAAAAATAGTCAAATATACAAAAGTTATAGATGACTACAACTGCATAAAACTTGTCTTCAAATTGCTAATTTGTGTCTTTGTTTTTTCTATTTATATTTCTATTTTTTTTCTTTTTAGTTAACTCTGCATCTTTCCATTTAATTATACCATTTTGTTTTCATCATTTTCTTTTGTGTATTTACACATATTTCTCAAAAAAAACATAAGAACTATTTTTATTTCATTTAAGGGAATTCCAATAGATAACTTCCACTATCATTTTTAATTTGCATTCCATATAATAATCAAAATAGTTTTGTCTTTTTTTTAATTAACATTGCATAAAAAGATGCTCTTTAGAAATTATGAATTTCAATGTATCAAAATGACTATTAGAAATTTGGTAGTTCGAATTGAGGCTATTGAGCTACATATTGGCGTTTATAAATGTATTAGTTGCAATAAGAAATTGGAGTACAAACCACGTGTTCCATATACTTGATGTCTATCATTGCATAGATATGGAGTTTGGGGTTAATTACCCTTAAATTTATAGCATTATTACTTTTTTGAGCGAGTTAATTTTCATGGAACCAATTAGCAAGAAGAAATCCACCAATATGTAATATTTGTTCCTTTTTTTTTTTTTAACATTAGAATTAGTAAGCTTTAATAGAATCCATACTATGACTTTAATTTGTCCTTGGCATTATTTAATAACGTTAGTTGATAAATTTTATATTCTCAGAGTGAAATTTCGCATTGATTTACATCAAGAAGAAATGAATAAAATATTCTATTTAATTATACTATGATAGTAAAGATTTATCTTATTATATAGGATCTTAAAAGTCAAGATCTCTAGTTCAATGCTTTCAAGTGGTCATGGTAATCTAGATTAATAACTTTTTATTTTCTCTTAATTGTATGAAACTAAAGCTAATAGGTTTAATTCTAATGGTTTCATTTTAGGATAATGTTTCACTTTTTACAAAATAATAAAGTTTGCTTCATTGTATTAATTATATTTATTATTTAATTTCTAATTTTTCATAAACATTCACAATTTGTCCTCCTATGACAATATTCAGTAAATTGTTAAATTTGGGATAAATTATTAGATGCATTTTATTTAGTATGTATCTATACCACAATAATTTATTTTCTTTATATACAAATGCACTTGTACTCACTTTTTTACTGCCATATAAACTCACATCCACAAAGAAATTTTGATATACCAAAATTTAAATAAATGAGAAAGCAACAATTAAAAAAAAGGCACTAATGATATTAGGATTTGTTCCTATCTCCAATTAAACAACTTAGTTCATTGAAAAAAGGCAATTATTTAAAACTACAAAAGAAATGTTCTTACAATAATATCCATAACAGCACATGGAATATACTTTATTTTTATTTTGAAAGTTTCATAAGTGTAGATTCCAATTTTCCTTTATTTCATCATTTTATTCATTGATGTTAATGTATTTATTCTTGTTTTACCAAGTGTTCTACATCTTTTGAGTGCTTCATAATAGTTATAACAAATTTATTTATAGCATCATTTTACATATTAAAAGTAATTAAAAGTTAATTGGCTTCTTTTATTTTTTCTCAATTATACATTTTCATTTTTATTTAAGGAAAAAAGATAAACAATCTATGTCTAAACTCATAAAACTAACCCAAAATAAATCATAAGACTAATTGATAAATATCATTATATCTTACTTTTTTATTCTATTCTTTTTTTTGAAATTTTACTGTTGCAAATATGTTTTAGGATGGTGACTTTATCTTTTTCAACTAAACTAAAATTAATGTAAAAAAATTTTAAAGTAGTTCTCAAAATATATAAATTGGAGTAGCCAAAAAAAGAATTTTCTATTTGAATGCTTGGTGTACATAATTTTACAACCATAAGATAGTGTGGTCAAATTAGTTTTGATTCACTTATTTGTCCTATGTGTTCCCTTAGTTGGATTCCTTATGAAGAAATTTTCTATTTCAATTAAGCAAAGTAAGTGTTTGTCAATTATTCATTATTTTTTCAATTTCTCTTTCGATTCTTGAGAATTATTTTTATTTCTTTTTCCAATAGTCTATTAAGTTAATCTCTATTCTTTTTAAAAGTAATTATACTCATTATTTTAAAAATAGGAGAATAATTAATTCAAGATTATCCATTTGTAGAAATATTTATCATCAATAAATCATGGTTTAACAAATTTATATTTTAATTTTCTTGGTTAATTGACAGATTGATAAATGACCTAAAAACCTTAAAGTAATCAAACGAATAAAGGTATTGGTTTGAATAACATAAAACTTGTTAACTATTTTTCATTTACTTGTATAACAAATGATTAACTCCTAACAATAATGAGTAAAGCATAGTAACTTATCATATGGAGTTTTTCTAATACCATTGCAAGTGTACCTTGAATTTTCTTTTAATCTATACGTTTTTCTCTTGTTAAATAATGACTACTTTGTTGGATTTATCCTTATCGTTTTCCAATTAATTAGTAATCAGTTATCTAATTAGTCACTAATTTTGTGCTAACATACAATTTATTTTCCTGTTTTAGAATAAAGAATAATTTTCTCTTTTTTACATTAGTATTTCACTTCTACACTGTAAAAAACTAATTATTATTAAATTTTACATTTTTGTTGGCTTATTCTAAACTATTATTCCAATCTTATATCGTTCATCAAAAACAAATTATATAGATAATTTTAGATTCCTCTATCCACATTAATGCCAAAAGAAATTATTTAATTACTTATGCTATGTATGGCTACCAAGAATGTTACTTTACATGTTCATACTTCCCATTTTTATTTTTACATAAATGATTGTGTCTACATGTTCATACTCCGGATTTTTATTTTACATATATGAGCGTGTCTACCTAACTTGTAATAGCTATTACGGCCAAAAAATTACACTATCTAAACAGTAGGCCTTTAACACAATAACAATACCTTCCAAATGATATTTATATGTTCCAAAGTTTGTAAATGCTCAAAATAGTCAAAAGTTCTTTTCATTCCTCAAATTCCCTTAAAAGGCCACCTTGTCCCCTCTTCTTCTCTCTCTTTCGCCATGGTCAAATCTTCTTAATTGGCAGTACCAAAACTCATATAATAAAATTTTGATGGTAAAATTTAAATTTGATACTCTTCCAAAAAATGCTTATAGAAAACAAGAAATGCAATTTTTTTGAAAAATCTCAGCTATATCATTATGACATAAAAGTTTCAACTAATAACAATTTTTTTTTTTTGGGAGAATTGAAATTCCTCTTACCAGTCTTGTAAGCTGGACGCAAATTGATGAGATGCTAATTGCTCAACTAACTCAATATTTCCTCAAAAACTATCAACGGATTTCCAGGTAGCTTCGACCAGGATTGAGGAATGTGGTACCTGGAAACACGAATTAATTATACAATTATTACATGTGGAATTATGATGTTTCATTTGTCCACAGTTACCTTTGACATAAGCAGTCCAATATCTTCCAACACTCTTGGCATTTATCCAGACTTGAACTTTTTCCATACCACTGAGGTCCAATGCCAAAGGATCATTTCGTTCTGGCGCATCAAAATAAGCCTGCGAGTTGTCATAAAATCTTAACACAAAGAAAACGGTTCTTGAACTTTTGTGGTCTAGACCATTAAGCGAAAATGCAGGAAAAAAGACATTCAAACCAATAAACCACTCTCCTCTCTCCTACTGTTCCTTTCCTAGAGCTACACGTGGACAAGAAGCATCTAGATCACAATAAGTTTCAAATTTGATTGTATTTCTATGTAACGATTGAGATCATTTTTCACACTCTCAAACAATTACTGTGTAATGTTGCCTAATAGTAGTGTCAAATTAGTATATGTTTAGGCGCATGAAATGCATGAAGCACTCAACGTACCCTCTGTCATTCTAAACATATTGAAGGAACCTTTTATTCACAGTTTGTCAATTCATTTTCCATGATAGCATTTCATCATTCTTAAACTAACCTAAGGACTAAACCCAACTGTCTTTTACTACGCACAATTCAACTCAAGAAGATTTAGTTTACAAATATGCAATCAATAAACTGGACTTATTGGTGACCACTCCATGATATCCACGGTATGGTGCTTAATTGACTTTATGATTGGCATTGTATAGCAATGTCTGTTTTGCTATACACTGTTAGATTCGTTTAAGCCAGGACTAACAAACCGGGAATTACTAAAAAAGTATTACGTTATATTTTCACCAATTTTCTGAAATTGATTCTTGGACAAAATAATTATGATAACTTAAGTATTTTCTACAGGCTTATTAGCAATCAATCAAACCATAGTTACATATGCAAAAAAGAATTAAACTGATCATTATTACCATTGCCTAAGTAGAGTTTCAAACTAAATCCAAAAAATAATAGCAGAAACGGAACAAATTTACCTCTTAGCAATAATAATAGCCTTGATATGCTGCAACATCGACACTGCAGCCAAAAAATATATATATCATTGCCAATAATTTTCCACTTAAAACTCATTCGCACAAATTTCACTGAAGGACATTAGTTTCAATTTGAAGGACATTAAATCCCAAGTAGCCAAACAACGGCCTTAATCGAAACCTCAACCTGATACAAAAATCAATAAAGAAAATTTTTTCAATCAAAAAATTACCTCTAAATCGAGAATAATGTCTCTATCATGGCCAAGAATGATGGAGGGGTAAAACAAAAGAGGGTCACAGAGATTTTATAGTTTTTTAAAATTATGTTAAGACTTTATTTGGTATTCTGATTTAAGTAGACATTAACATTATCTAGAATTTAGACATTCTTACATGATCTAATTTCTGGAAAGAATTATATAAGGTATTTTAGAAAGCACAAAAAAGGGAAGAAACACGATTATATAATGTTGTACTCGTGAACAACAAAAAAGAAAGGGAAAAAAAAAAGAGAAGCAAAATTGAAACAGGAACTCTACCTCAAACAAAAAACGCTCAAAGATGCCAGTGCTACAAATGAAGATATTGTTGTTCATAAAGCTTCTCAAGAAACATTCCTGCCAGACAATTTTCACAAAATGAGGGTATAGCTGGCTTGGAGATTCATGGCATCTGAACCATGAATCGAATGCAGTATAGTTGTTTTTTCATTTATTCCTCAAGTATACTCGTGTGTTAGGTTTATATTTTTATTGGAATATGAGCTAATTTAATATGTTTTCGTGTATTTTATTATTATATTCTAGCTTCAAGTTCAGGACATGGGACCATAACTAAGGGCTTTCTGATTTTATGGTGCCTTTTAGTTGTCTTAGAAGTAAACTTTTTTTCATGATTTACTGTTGGAAGTTGAGGCTAATTTATAGTTTAGAGCCGAATAACCTGTCGAAGATATGTCTACGAGTGATGAACTTTAAGCAATAACATTAGTGGAGAAAATAGAATCTTTAGCACCAGTCACAATTATCTGAAACTGAACATTTAGTTATATTTTGAAAAACTGAACCTTTTCAATTTATTTGGTTAAAAAAATCCCATTTTATTTTGCACATCTAAAATTTTTCCTTATGTTTTAACTCTTCTTTTCAAAGTACATTCTGTGCCACAAATATCCATACCGATAATGAAGCCATCAATAGTCATTACTGAGTGCCTGGCTACTCAATTTTGCCAACTGCATCAAATGACATAATTTTCACTGCTGGACTTTCATAACTGCAATGTGCTCCAGCACTAACCGCCTCCGATAGAAGTTCTACCCTTGGGTTCACTGCTCTCTCTTCAGGCTCCAAATAAACTGCAAAAGGAAAAAGAAAAGGTAAAGTAAGATGGTGAGGTGGACTGTGAATAGTAATTCTAACCGATAGTAATTCTATAAAATAAACATATTTGACTCATAAAAATGAAACAAAATCCCCTCTGACAGATACAACAGCACGGGCCAAAACCTCAAAGGTAAATACAACATTAAGCATTACAGGATCCTTCAAACAAACAAAGGGACTGCCAGGCCAAACTTATAATGCCCATGATTCACATTATAGTCTAATTGAATACTTCTAATTAGCAGTCGACTACAAAACCAAAAAAAAAAAAAAATCACTCTCTCTGTCAACACACTAAAAAGCTCTAGGCAATAAAGTTCAACGCAACAAACGATTATTTTTTATGTTCTATCCATATGTTTAAATTATATGAAGTAAAATATTCTCTTTGCGTCCAAAGAATAACCAGAAATGAACCTTTGTCTTTTTCTTTTGAAAATAAAAAAACAAGAATTTCCTCCGTAGTATATCACCTCAATAAGAACTAAAACATAAGTGTCCATCATCTAATATAGCAAATGTCAAAAGTTCAGCGAGCTTGACGAAACCCAAGTTTCTTGCATTTTTTTCTGCATCTAATAAGCAAGATAGGACTGACATTGAGCCTTTAAGAAGAAACGGCACAAGTAAAAGGAAAGCAAAACACAACACAAATTTTCCATGCCCATGCATCAAATTTGTAATTACCACAGAAAATCAGAAATAAATCTAATAAATCAAAATATCATTCTGATAAATCTGTCTCAAAATCTGAAAACATGGATTATTCCGAATGATTCAACAAAAAGAGTGTGTGTGTGTGTGTGTGTGTGTCTGTAGAGAGAGAGATAGAGACAGAGAGACACGCGCTGTCCATTAATACCTAATTCTTCATCATAGATTCAGAAATCCAGCCAACAAGAAAGGAAACAAAACAAAGATATATCACCCCGATCTAGGCCTGGATGGACTGGAGAAGTATAAATCAGAGTAGTATGCAACCCTTCTTCTCTTTTTTTTTTTTTTTTTTTTTTGGATGGGAAGATATTCGCCATTCAAGAAGGTGAAAACCCTAACCCAGATGTTTATGTAAACCACTAAAAGGGAAAAAGCCGCCAGACACAGAGACAAGTCTCCTGCAATTTTTCTTTCTTTGGTAAAAATGAGGAAGGGTCTAAGCAAACGCAAGACTACTGCTAAGGTACCACTTGCGTCTAGACTGCCGAGGTACCACTTGGGTCTAGAAGGGTTTAAAAAAAAAAAAAAAAGTGTTTGGACAGAGATAGAGATAACCCACAGAGAGAGAGAGAGAGAGAGAGAGAGAGCTACTTGATTTGACATCTAAATATTGCTACATCATCTTACTGTGGAAGAAAAAGAAAAAGACAAAAGAGGAGATAAAAAAATACATTAACGGCAATAAAAGGAATCTGAAAACATAAACAAAACGAAGTGATCATCAGGGTTTAAGATAGGATGATTTCTTGATCAAAAAAAAAAGATAGGATGATTTTGCTGACACTTCATTATAATTTACTTTGCAAAATAAATTATCGCACAATAATGCAATAAAAAAGTTTATCCTAACAGTTTTGAAAACTCGTTTAAACAAAATTGCATATTATAATACTTCAAAAAAAATTTGCATATTATATTTCCGGAATGATTATCTTTTCTTAAAAGAACATTTGTCCTAATTCACGGGTTGCATTGTCAAACGTGAAAAGGCAATTTCAATCTCCATTTATCCCAAAAAATTGTAATTTTGATTTTTTTTTCTTTTTTTTTTTTTTTTTGGGCCAAGCTGGTTCACCTTACTTTTTGTTTCCTTTCTTTTTTTATAAGAATCCCATATTTGATATTTTGATTGTTCTCTAGATTTTTGTGTATTTATTTGGCAATCAAGCAATCTCTTTTAAAAGAAATACAACATCAATGCACTCCTTTAAAAAACTTTAAAACGTATCCATTTACATGCGCCATAGATAATCAAACCACTTGAAAGTTTCTACAGCAATCGGTTAAAATCAATCGCTTCATATACAGTTAAACTATAACACAATTATGCAAAATGAAGTATTAGCAACCAAGAAAAGGCACCTAAAATTTTAAATTCGTGGTTATTGAATTATAGATAACACATTCTTGTACAGATCTAACACTTCAAAAAAGAAAATTTGTGCGCAATAATTAAAAATTAAATCATACTTCACAATTTAAAAAAAAAAAGTAAATTGATACATGCATCTATACCTGTATGTATAATATATGTTTTTTACTGAAGCCAGGCTCACTTTCAAACTTAGCTGAAATTCAGGCCTGCATCTTTTTAACACTTGGACCAGCACAGTTTTAGTAGTTTCGATGACTAGTCCAGCCCAATCGATCGTGATGGTATGCACATGGAAATACTGCGTGCTTGCCCAAATATTCACCATCGTTTTTGTTTTTATATATTTTTCACCAATGAGTCTGTTTCATTAGTTGATGTAAAGTTTAAAGTTCCAAGTATCCTCGGAAGGAACGAAGTTAGGGTTGAGCAATTAGAGTTTTATTTATTTATTTCAAAGGTCAGAGTTCGAATTCTATCAACACTAAATTCACTCTCTCATTGTAATAGTGTAAATTTGATAAAAAAAAAAACAAAACAAGTATCCTAGAAAAAATACAGAACACCTACCAGAATGCAGAACACTGGGATTTCCTTTGCCATGATATTATAAAGATATAAAATTAGTTTATTTTCTAGTTTGTCATTTGTTATAAGAGAAAACAATAAAACACAATTTGTCTTTGAATTCTAAAAGGAAAACAAATCCAAATTTAAATTAATCCAATTTTAAATTAAGGACTATATTTAAAAAAAAAAACTTAAGGAATATTTTTTCCTTAACAGTATATAAATTTTCAGAAATGTGCTTTAGAGAAGGGAAATTTTGCCCCTTGCACTTAAGACTCCCGATTTCCGTTTCAAAAATGCTTTACCATAGAACGTCGTCGATTTTTAAAAGAACAATTTGATTGTCATGTTAAGTTTTTTGAAAACATATTTTTAGAAAATTTTAAATACATTTTTCAATAAACTTTTATTTTGTATATATATTTTTTAAAAATTATATTAAAACTACTACAGTAATATTTTTATAAAAAAAAAAACTCAAAAAAAAAATCCAAGCGAAGTGAGTCCCCGTTTCTTTGAAATCCTCAACTCCCCTGCAGCTAGGGCCCAACAAATTCTTTCTTCCTTTAATCCTTCTCTCTCCTCCTCCTCCCTTTCACGATCCCTTTCTCTACCACGGCCACATCATTGGCATAGGCATATTGTATTCTCTACCTCATCGAAAGACTCCTTTCAAAATTATAATAGATTTTGAAGATTGTAAATTATTCCCATATTTAGAGTCAATAGCTTCTCAAAGTTAAATTGAATTACTTGAGAAGTGATACATATGCCAAAAGAAATCCTCTAATTTAGAAAAGGAAATAACAAGACTACTAACAAGTTTTGAAAATCGACACCATAAAAAAAAAAAAAAAAAAAACACAAGACGTCAACTAAATATATTTTAAAGTGCAAACAAGTCACAAGTTTTCATAACATTGTGCTTGGACGCCAATGAAGTTCAAAAGTATGAAAAATCCTAGAAGAAGACTGTGATTTCTAGTAGGATATTTCGAATTAGGAGTGACAAAAATTGGGTTAGGTTTCTAACATTGATTGTAAATTATTATATTTTCTCTATGGGTGTGAGATACATGTTGAGATTTCTAAGACTAAGATTTCAGGGTTTTCTGTTTAATTTTGCACATCTCTCTATAATTATAATATATGTATGTATGTATCTGTATGTGGGTGTGTATATAATTTTCATGTTTAAAATCAACCCATCGAATGCAAAAGTTTATTGCATCATTATCTAAGTTTGTTCCAAGAGGCAAATAATATTTTCTGAAAGAAATATTTGATCATTCTAGAAAACTTATTCGAAAATATCAATTTAATAGATATTTGGTTAGTTACAAGGCATATAACTATCATTTTTAGAAATACTTTTTATTAAATTAAATTCAACCGTTTAAGTTTCAAAACTAAAAATAAAATAAAAGTTTAGGGTGTGTGTTAGATCTAAGATTCATTTTTTCCTATAAAAATATGTAGAGGGTGGATGGAGAAGATCAAAGGACAATAGGGACAATGAAACTAAACTCTTTTATGGATGTATTAGATCTTCAAGTTCTTCAAACTTGTTTCATGTATAAGGCTAGATTGTAAGTAAATTAAATTTCCAAAGTTTGATACATTGATTCATGTACTTGATCTAGAATTCTAATTCCTGTAACGCACGCATAAAACTAGCTTTAATAACTGTATCTTGTGCTATGATTTAAACCCATATCATATTATTGTTTCCTATTTATTGCTTGCCATTGGTAAAGAGAAAAGATAAGAGATAAAAGATAATTTAATCCAATATTACTAAAAGATATGGGGTTGGAAAATTCTAGTCCTGGAAGATTTGGGGCAATTTAGCAATTTCCTTTTCTTCATCACTTTGTTTCCAGTTTTCACACGCCTCTCCATACTGCCGGCAAAAATGGCCGGCCACCACAGTGTTGCCACTCACCGCCACCACCTTGCATCACAACTCCCATTGCTTCTTGGCTTCTTTCTTTCTCTCCAGGTTAATTCTTATGTTAGCCACCATTATTAAGCTGTTTGTTTCTTTCTACTAAATAATTTCTCTACTCCTCACCCTATATTTTCAAGACATATCAGATTTGCATTCAAAATATTTATATAAAAAAAAAAAAAAAAGAGAGAGAGAAGAAGAAGAAGAAGAAACACTCCCAAATACTACAAGAATATAGAAGAACAGGATCAGAAGGTCAAAAACTGCTAAATCATACAGAGCCATCGAACCACCCCAACCAAAGTTGGATGCATAGAACAAACAATTAAAATGCTAGAGAAGATTTATTCCTATAATTATGAGAAATTGCATGAAACAAAATTACACGAGCTAAATGTAATAAAACAGAGGTTGGGAGGATTAATTCTAACCGTTTTCTTCTTTGAATACAATTCTCCATAGTTTCTCTATCTTGCAGCTCCATTGACCTTCACTCCATCACTTTCTCTCTCATCTCTCTAAGCATGGGAGAACCATGGATTGCCAATGAGGCTTGGTTGTTGGCTATTTTCACTACCGTTACACATAAAGAGTTTCTAAGACTAAAGTAAAAAAAAGATAGCAATACTTGACACTACACAGTTTATTATTATTATTATTATTATTATTGACACTTTTTTTTTGGGGGCAGGGGAAGATTAATACGACATCTCAAGAAATACTGTAGAATACCAATATCTTTACTAGAATTAGAAAAACAATACAGTTTTCATGGCATGGTCTCATAAATTTATCCTGTTGCCAAGGGATATGTAAAAATTTGTCAATTTTTTGAAGTATTTTTTTCCTTATTATTTTACTTTTGCTATTCAAACTCACACCTTTTTTTTTTTAGTGGTTTTCCGTTATGTGTAGATCCCAGAGTCTATACCATGAATGTAGATTGCAGTATCCAACAAAATTACCCTAGAATAGGACAGTATTTTGCCTCATCTCAACAAATGCATTGCCTGTCTTTTCATTTTTCTTCAACCTTGTTAAATATGCCCCGAAGTTATTTTGTTTTAGTTTGAAACTTGGTCTAAAGAGATCTTAAGCCGATCGAGTCTTAAGAAGTTCACGCATGCTAGGTGGGCCAACTTAGAAGGAGGTTTTGGGACCAGGACGTGTCAGCTCTTTGTACTGCAAAAGGTCACACTTCGTCTGTCCTCAATTATTGAGTCCATGTGCAATCATTGTGTTTGTATAATTCGCTATAAATCAACGGCAAAAAAAAAAAAAAAAAATACTTAAGGTTCGTCTAATTAGAATTTCTCAATCACTATTAATACGAATATTATTAACATACTAAAAGTATGGGTCTTAATAATTCTTTTAATATGTTTAGTTTGGTAACACAATGGATATCATTCTCCTCCAAAAACAAAAAAATTAATAAGTTTGACATAATAATATTTAGAGAGAATTATACATCACAGTTAATCACTTGCATGGATTATGATAAGTATTTTTTAAATATCAATAATGGGTGTCATTACTATTGACACTCATTCCCTTCCCTAATTTACCTCAACCAAACACACCCTTACACCTATTTTTAGATAACTAATTATAAAAACTCTTACCCAAAAAAAAAAAAAGACAGCAAAAACAATGCAGCAGTGACTTTTAGTTATCTATTTATTTATTTTGAAGGAAGTGAAATGTTACTTTTAGGTTGTTGACACCTTACATTCTCTTAGTAGCAGTAATTAATTTCCCCTTAGCAGAAGTGCATCCTGCAGAAGGGTTTTTTCTAATGCAAAATACAACTGTAAATTAGTCATCTCCCAACTTTCAATTTCACTCCCGTGGGCCGTGGTTATTTCCCAAGCGTGATAGGACATCTAATTCGTTAATGCATTGTTTAACAAAAAATTAGGGTTAATAACACTCTGCCCCTTAAAAGGTGTAGGAAAATCACACTTTGCTCCCGTAACCTTTAAATATATACATTCTACCTCCTCAATCAATTAGGTGAGATAAAATTTGATTACAAGAAATAATTGAATGACACAAATACCCTTGACTTAGCAGAGAGGAAAATTTTTCGAAAAAAACTCAGGTGTTCGAATTTTTTATAAAAGGTATTTCTGAAAAACTTTCAAATAAAGTAAACTACTAAATTTTAAATGAATTAAATATGAAAAATAATTAATAAGAAATGTGGCAATGATATTATAAGGTTATACTTCTTGTACTATTGGATAGGACATTTACTAATTTCTTACCAAATAAAAATTACACTGTTATGAATGCAAAGTTAAAATTGAGATTTTTGATGTTGTAAATTAAGAATTTTTCTTAAACTAAGAAAAAAATCAAAATTTTTAATATTAGATTTGCATTCATAACTGTGCAATTTTTATTTAATAAGAAATTAGTAGAGGTTTTCTCCAATAGTACAAAAAGTAACTAATTTTTTATAACATCATAGTCACATAATTTTTATATTTAATTCATCTAAAATTCAACAGCTTATTTTATTTGGAAATTTGTAGAAATATCTTTAAAAAAACATTGTAATGGCTGAGTTTTTTTTTTTAATTTTCCTCTCTACCAAGTCAAGGTTATTTGTGTCATTTGACTATTTATTTTAACCAACTTGTCTATTACTTAACTGATTGGGGGTGGGGGGGGGGGGGAGAATGTATATATTTAAAGGTTAGGGGGGCTTGTTATTAACCCAAAAAATTACTCCCTCCATCTCATAACTATAACCTTCTTCTTCTTTCACACAGATTAAAAAATGTAGTTAGAGCATCCACAATGGGGTATAATGGAGGGTGTAATATCCTCTATTGCACCCATATATTAAACCCACTACCATTGTGAAAGTTTCATCCATATTATACGAATCATATCCACTACACGCATAATGAAAGTAGAAGACGTGAAGAGTGGGTCTCCTACTCTATCATTTATCTAATTCTATTTATTTCTCTTGCTATATTTATTTTCTTTAATCTCCTACTCCATCACTTCTTCTACTGCATCATTTCTCCTACTTCACCTTATCGTCTTCAATCTCTTATCTAATCTTCTAAAGTCTCAATATTTTTTCATTATGGATGAGGATTTTAATAGTTTTAAAAAAATTTATAGAATATTCATCCTCTACACAAAATCAAAACCATCAAAATTACCCAAATTATTTTTGAGGTTTAGGAAAAAATATATTATTGAAAGCAAAAAATTAATAATAATATTTTTTTAAAAAATAAAAAAATTAGAAAGTGTGTACTTCAATTAAAGCCCATAAATTATTTTTCACAAATAATGAAATTATTTTTTAACAAAATTTTATTTATTTATGGGATATATATTGTGAATTATTAAAGTAAATATGCAAGTTGTGGGTCCATGTTATTATACTGTACAGGGTATAATCCATTGATGACTGATGGTATAATGAAAGTGGATTTAGTGAATTTATGATGTGGCATAGTGAATTACACTCTAAAGAGTATAATCCATTGTGGATGCCCTTAATATGTTTACAACAATAATTTTTTGTTTATACTTTCTTCAAATATCCCTTATTAATATTATATCATTCATTCAAAATAAAAGACACATATTACTATATTATTTTTGAAACTTTAAGTACTTTGGTTTTTCGATGTGCATTAAATATGAATATATTAGTAACATTACAATCTAACTATTCTTTAAAAGAGGAAATAGACCTATAATTTGGGACAAATACAAAAGTTATAGGATGGAAAGAGTATCAGATTTTTTATCACGTTTCTGTAGCACAATAGTAGTAGTATTTTTCTAAAAAGCTCCCTCCGACCGCGCTGTTAGATATTTGTGCCCCGTTTCGAGTTTCATTTTTCTATCTGTGCCAGCAGAATAATTTAAAGCAAGCATCTCTTGTCACCGAGTCAGCAAGGAGCCTGTGACTTTAGTCTAATAAGTGAGCTGTATAATACCACACGGCCTAACAGGCCAGTTAACTTGATCAGAGTGAATATTGTGTGCACCATGCGCATTACGTAACGTGTCACGTGGTACATTAAAATTAATCACATATCATTATATAGCAATAATAAGTCATATATTTTATTATTTAGCGATGTGTGATTAATTTTAATACATCACATGATAATGCACGACGATGAACTTTATACTTTTTCACTTGCTCGTCATTCAATTCAAGCAGTCATAAAGTATTGCCCGTCTACCTATAAGTTACTTTGGGTAAAGTTAATGCAATGAAAATTTGTAGGTGCTATACAGGGCCCAGAAAACTTTCCAGTACTAGTAGTAGGTGATAGAATTGAATACTATAGCCACTATTTTTGCCGGAGAAAATTAGAATTTGGTACTAAATGTTTAGATAATAAGTAATTTTTAAAGTTTAGAAGAAAGTAAATGTAGTGCCAAATATTTTAATTTTTTAATACATTTAATCCTATTAATCGGTTCTACCAGAATCGATCACGTAATATTCACATGTTAGTAACCAAATTTAAAAAATTAAAAAAAAATAATTTTTTATTGTCATAAATTTGTAGTTAAAAGCATACATGAATGAACTGTCAAAGCAAATTTTTTCAATTTTATCTGCTTATTTATTTTGTGTGAACTCAAATTAGCACTTTTAATTATAAATTATGGTAATTAAAATTTTTTCCTTTACTCTTTTTTCTTTTTTGAAAATTTGGTCATCATTGCATAAGTATCACATGACCGGATTTCGTTAAGAATTTTTCAAAACCGCTTAATAAGACTAAATATATTAAAAAATTAAAATATTTAGTACTAAATTTGCTTTCGTTCAAATTTTAAGGATTGATCTGCCGATAACCCAAACATTTTGTACCAAAACTACAATTTTCTCTTTTTGTGGTGTAGTTTTGCGTTAAGAATTAAAGGATTTATTAGTATTTCCTATGCTGATTGAGGGGGAAGTTATGTAAATACTAAACTTAATTAAGTTTTTTAAATTTTAATTTGTGATGTCTTTAATTCTTAAATTTCTAATTATGAAATTTATTTTTTTCTGACAATGGTTATGCCACAAAGACTTAATTCTCTGCATATTTGATTGATTATTCAAGGTGCAAGGGGCATCATCTAAATAAACATGTGCGTCTCGGCTTCTATGATAGACGTTTAACTTAATTAATGTTATTTGGCTAATCGGTTTGCAAATGGCATGGGAGCTTGGGTACAGTTAAAACACTTTAGGCTTCATTTAGTTCATGACTTTAAGTATGTGAGATAGGTATTTATTTCTTTTTGTTTTTTCATTTTTAAAATGAACAACCACTACAATCATTACACATCACTACTTTTACTAAATACCATCACCATGAATATCAAGTAAACACCACTATCACTACCATATAACACCACCACCATTGTTACCAAATAAAGACAATAATGTAAGATTTAAATATTTTAGTTAATATATTTTATTAAATTCAGTATCAACCAAACACTGAATAACGAAAGGTATTAATCCGACAATGACTGAGGATGAATCATCCATTTCATACCATTCATATCAGAGGTTCTCGATAGGAGATTGGATTACCGAGCGACTATTAGTAATACAATGAAACTTTTAGGACAGTGGTTTGTGATTATAACGGTTGGTAGAATATAAAGTTCATGAAGCATGGATCAAAATGTGTAAAACTTATATATTCTCTTGACCTGAAAAATATAAAATTCCGTAGGCATAATATAAAGTTTATAAAGCTTGGAGTTTCTCTAGATCGAGGTATGTAAATCTTATACTCTTTTTATTTTTTTAACAAAGTAAGAGTAGAAATTTTGAGTAATATATTTTTATTTTTTAAATTGATAAGTGTCTATTTTGTGTATTTGTTAGTGTGTCTAAATTAGTATTTTAGACTAGTTTTTAGGGTTAAAATAATGATCAATAGTCATTTTTATGTCTGTTTTTTCCTATCTTCAGTTTTCTAGCCGAGACGTGCAATTAAGTAGTCTAATGTGCAATTCACTGTGTTATGTAGATTTAGCTAAATCGATCATTAATTTAGATAAAGTGAAATGTATTTGAATAATATTTGGAAATGACTTAAAGTTGATAAAAAGCAGCAAGAGAAAAGGACCAAAGATGTGGCATGAAAAAGTATCGGTAAATGAAGAATTGGTGAGAAAAATGTTTAGCAGCATGAACGGTGTTTCAGTATTTTGGCAATATTTTGAACTAGAGACATTGGATTGAAATGATTTTGGAGGTATTTTGAAGCTACGAGAATGTATTACAATTCTTATGCAGATATCAAAATCCAGTTCTGATGTTTGCAATGTCAAATTTTCAAATTATTGAAGCATTCTTGTGCAGCGATGCTTTTCCGACCATGTCTGGATTTTTGACCATATATTTGCGAACAAAACTCCAAATAACCTGATTCTTGTACTCCTGGAAAGCTAATTCAAAGGACTATAACTTTAATATTTTGAGAAGATAGCTAATTCGGCTAACTTTCTGATCGAAATTGCGGCTGATGCACCATAGGTTGGGCTGCAGCTACAATCAGTGAGTTGGCAAATGAACCCACGGCTAAATCCATAGTGTAGGTTTGAGTCGCAGATGTATTATTTTGTGGCACTTTGGGGCTATCTTTTAAGGGGATAACTCATACTCTTTGTGGATGATTGGAACGCATCTTTTGAGAGTTTTAGAGTGCCAGAAACATCAAAAGAGGGGTTTTAAGCCCTAAAATCATAGATTACAAGAGGCTAGCGTAGCATAGATAGAGAGATAAGAGAGAATAGTGTAGGGTCTCTCTTAGAGGGAGATTTATGTGTTTGAGAGAGCCACAAGTAAGATATAGTAGAAATCTCTCTATAGAAGAGCAATATTTGAAGAATTCTTTTGTACAACTCAAGATTGAAGGAAGAAATATAAGCATTGAATTAGTGTTCATTAATAGATAAGCTTCTAAACTTTATCTCTTTCTTTATCTTGGTTTTTTAGATTTGTTTATTAAATTTTGATCTTTTGTGATAAATCCATAAAGGACATGTGCTAACTTGGTAATCTACGGTTAAAGGAATTATTAAATTCATGCATATGACCTATTTGTAATTTCATGCTATCTTGTATTTGTTTGTTCTCTATTTTGGGATGAATAGATTTGTAGTTGCCTGATCACCAATTATGAATTGTTAGTTGTTATTATGCAACAAGAGTTAGTAATAACAATTGAATGCAAATAGTTAAAGTCTAGGTTACACGTCACACAAGAGTAGTGGTGCTCCTAGGTGGGTTAATTAGGCAATCCATACGATAAATGAACTAATACTAGTACCTTTATTATGAGAGTAGAAAAAAACTAGTAGGAAAGTAATCATTAATTTGTCACGAAAAAAACTAGTAGGAAGGTAATCATTAATTTGTCACGAAAGTGAAGGTTAAGTATAATTGGGATTGGACCCTGAACAAGACAAAAACAATAGCATGAGTTAATCCCTTCATTCATGTATATGGTCATTATTTAGCTCTGTGCACTAGAGTCTTAAGATTGCGAGTTTTCTCCAATATTGTTATTTTATAGAGTGGTTGATTTAGTTGTATATTTTATATTTTATTACTCTTATTGCTATTTGGTTGTTTACATGATAAAGTGAGCAATTAAGTCTTAATAATTCAATAACCTTTTTCTTGTGGAATTGACCCTGTTGCCTTATACTCGATACAGTCTGTGCACTTGCATTATCTAGGATAATTAGGTTATTTAACTTGATTATTTGTGTGCATTAGGATTGGATTATTTACTATATTTTATTGACCTAATTGCACACCTACCATAAATCATTCCCTTACATCATGTAAATGCTCGTATCTTCTCGACTAGTATTTTCAATTACAATTAAGTACACTTTTTCTTTTCTATCTATATTATAAAAAGACAAGTGAGTTACTATAGCAGTTGCAATGATTGCCATGTGGTAGTGTTGGTTGAGAAGCTTTGACGTTCCGTTTCTTACTATTTTGTCCCTTTCTTGTATATGAATAGTTGTTGGATAAATTGAGTTTTTGAGGTTTTTTGAGTCTTTTAAATTATGACTTTCTTTTTTGTGTTTCTCACTCATATAAACAACAAACTGTTATTGCCATATCTATTGACAACTTTCACAACTAAGGTCATTTTTGTCAACGATACCATCACCTTCACTTTTCCTTCTTTGATGCATGGTAATCAAATTTTAGAATATCTTTTCCTTTTAGAATAGCTTTCCCTGATCTTTTCCTAAACTTTAATTGGGGTCTTCTCCAACCAAAGCCTAGGAAACATGTTTCTTGTTTTTTTGGTCTATACATGACAATAACAAAATGAATTCTAGGCAAATAATTTTAGGATCACATTTGCAGTAGAGTCTTTCAATCCAAATCTTTAAACATCCAACCAATTGTTGTTTGAAATGTTAGCATTAAGGTTTGACTCATCTATCTAAAAGCAAATTGGGATAAAGCTCTCGAATTTTTTAGTACTAATTTATGAATATGAATGATGACTCTATAAACAAACAAGGAACAAAAGTTTATTCTGTTTTATATGGTAGCAATGTGATTTAAAAGTTTTGATTTTGCTTCATAACTAGATCAATTTACAATTTAAATTCATAATTATCATGTAACTAGCATGATACCTTATAAATCAAAGTATTATCCGAGTCCAAGCACTCAATCAAAAATTTTACCAGGAGTAAGGGAGAGCTTTAAGTCATCCTACAAGTACCATGAATTTATTGTTTAATAGGTCAAAAGTAACAAAGATGAAGGCACCAGAAATCACTCAAGAATTATATTTTCGCAACATAACATGATGAATGGATTTTGCAATATTCTTTTGGATTTTTTAAGAATTTTGTGTCAACTTTTCTTTATATTTTTTGGAGTTATAAACTATTTATTTAGGTAAAAAAACATTATCTTTTTTAACAAGTAACATGTATACATTGACTTTATGAATAAAAAACACATAAAATGTTATGCATTTCACTAATTATGTGAAAAAATTTATTATATTTGTTGATGGATAGTTTATGATTTTATATTATTCTCTTTCTGAAATAATATTTTGTTTCTACTCAATGTGTAAAAAAAAAAATCTTAATTTTCTTTTTTTTTTTTGGATTCCATATGTTGTCACTGATGAGATGACATCAAAGGGTGATTAGAAAAAAAAAATTATGATAGGACCTACTATGAAAATTATTTTTCTGTTTTTTCTCTCTTTTTATTAGAACTTTTGCCAACCTACATCTTTAGTATAATACTATTACCTTGACCATCATATATGATTTGAAATTCTATCTGAACATTAGCAATTACACAAAAAAATTGTTCTCAATATTTTCAATCAATTATTATTTTCCATTTAAAATTTATTAAAATGAACCTTCAATTTCAGGCAGGCACAGCCAGCCTCTCATAGTACCAAGTAATATGAATTTTGATTTTATTTTTATTCACTTTAATTTTTTAGTATTTGCACATGCATAGAGTGTGTAATTCTCGCTGGTTTGTGGATAAAAAAATGTGTGTGGTAGTGTCCCTGCACTTAAGTTCCGTGGGTTAATCCTTAAGTCAGCAATTGCCTTTTGGATTAACTTGTGGGGTGTGCTTAGGTGAGTGTTTTCTTGTGACTGTTAGCAGTGGCGGAGCCAAAAAAAAAAATGTTAGTGGGGGCAAAAATAACATTAAAATTTTTTATTTACTATTTTAATTTTTTTTAAACAAAATAATATCAATGCTCACATAACAAGTAAAAATAATGCATATATTCTACATAAAACATATTAGAATTTATATTCAAAAATACTAATGTAACAGTAATTTTATTTCAAAAAGTGGTGGGGGACCAAAGGGAAAGTGAAGGAGGCAACCGTGCAAGCCTCAAAGAAATCCAATGAGAGGGGGCACATTTGGAATTATTTAAAAAAAGTATGGCTGTTAAAGTCATTTTATGGGAGGCAGTGGGGGCCCGTGCCCCTAGGGCCCCCACTTTGCCTCCACCCCTGACTATTAGTGTCTAATCTAATTTTGTAGGTTAAGTATTATTTGTCTTCTGGATAAAAAAATGTAAAGTATTACCTCTACTTTAGTCACTTTCTTTTCCGCATCCAGTTTTCAATTACAGTTTCGAAAGTCGTCCGTGAAAGGGCACGGCACTATAGAATTAAGAAACACGCATGAAATCCGTTTTGTATGCAATTCAAAGACAAATCGGTAGAAAATCTATTATTCGCTTTTTGAAATTTTTGCAGTACTCTTGTTTGCGTTTTGCAAAATCAGGACAGATGTGGGCCAAGTTGGACTGAGAACAATCGAGGCCAGTAATGGTATAAAGGGCAAATTTGTTGAAATATTGCCCAAAAAAAAGAAAATTCGGCATTTGTGGGTGTCAGAAAATTTTTTTTTGGCATCTAAAGGCGTCCGCGTTTGGGAAACGCGGCGCTGAATTTTTTTTTTTAATTTGTCAAGCACCGCGTTTCCCAAACGCGGCGCATGAACAGTAACCGCGTTTGGGAAACGCGGCGGGTACTGTTCACGTACTTTTTTACTGTTCACCTTTTTTTTTTTTTTTTAACAGAATAGGTAAGTGTTTAAGATTTTTTGTATTATTGTTTAAGTAGATTTATAGGATTTAAGTAAAAGGAATCGAGGTAGTTCAATATTTGAATTGAAGAATTTTAGATTTAAAAATAATAAAGCTATAAATACCAATTTTGATATACCACTAAATTTTCTAATATCTTGTGGGTAATTTTTTATTTTTCAAATGCGAAATCTAGTTTTTAGAGAAAGTGTGTAAAAGTTTTCTGATAAAATTGTAATTTCAGCACGTAAACACCTTTTTGGTCAATTTTTTATTTTTAAATTCATATTTTATACCCTTGTACAAATTTGTAAATTTTGTAATTTTTTTAGATGAACTACTATTTTTTTGTGTACCACGTCAATTCAAGGGCAAAATAGTTATTTTTAATTTTTTTTGGAATCTTAAATTCATATTTCATAATTTTAAGCACATTTTATATTTGTGATAATTTTTTAGGTACAAAAAAAAAATAACGATTTTGCCTCAGGATACGTATGCATCATAGAAAAAATAGTTTTTGAATCCAAAAAATTATCACAAATTTAGAATATACGTAAAAGTATGAAATATGAGTTTGGGATTCAAAAATAGCCAAAAAAAGGTATTCAAAAATTGAAATGATTATTTTGTCCTTGACTGACGTAATACCCAAAAAAATAGTGATTAATCTAGAAAATTTTCAAAATTTAGAAATTTGTACGATGGTATAAATATGAATTTAAAAATAAAAATTTGACAAAAAATGTAGTTTACTTGTTGAAATTACAATTTTGTCGGAAGACTTTTGCACACTTTCTCTAAAAACCAAATTTCACATTCTGAAAAATAAAAAACAGCTCACAAGATATTAGAAAATTTAGTGGTATATCAAAATTTGGTATTTATAACTTTATTATTTTTAAATCTAAAATTCTTCAATTCAAATATTGAACTACCTCGATTACTTTTACTTAAATCTTATAAATCTACCTAAACAATAATACAAAAAACCTTAAACACTTACCTATTCTGTAAAAAAAAAAAAAAAAAAAGTGAACAGTAAAAAGTACTGTGAACAGTATCCGCCTGCGTTTCCCAAACGCGGATTACTGTTCATGCGCCGCGTTTGGGAAACGCGGCGCTTGACAAATTAAAAAAAAAAAATTCAGCGCCGCGTTTCCCAAACGCGGCGCCTTTAGATACCAAAAAAAATTTTCTGACACCCACAAATGCCGAATTTTCTTTTTTTTGGACAATATTTCAACAAATTTGCCGATATAAAGGGTTCAAGAGATAGCTAAATAGAGGGATGGAGAGTTCTAGTAACCCCTAATAAAGATGCCAATGAAACATTAACCCTTTATTTATTTATTTATTTATTTATTTTGACAAACCCTATACTATTATAATGGGAAAGGAAAATTAGTATTAGTGGGATTTCGAACCCCAACCTCTAGGTGGAGTCATAGAGTTTTAACCGTTCGACTCTTTATTCGTTTACTTTATGTGTACTTGTTATAAAAAATTAATATGTTTGTTTATAACTAGCATTTTTAGCACAACCTATGTGCGTGCTTGTTAAAAAAAAAAAAAAATCATATGTTTGTTATGATTCTTTCTAAAAAAAGTTATTGGGAGGGGAAGAGAAGGGGACATGGTAGTTTGAAAACTAAATAAAGAGGCATTTTTTGTTTAACATAAAGCGATAGAAACTGTTGGCACTAAAAGAGGAGTTTTAGTAACAGTAAGATCAATTATTTTGACACGCCCAAACATGTGCCTAATCAATAATTTATTTGTTACATCAAATTATTTTATGAGGAAAATATTTTTGAACATTATGCAGAGAAAAAGTAAATTATAAAACAACATTTTTAAAGAGCAATTTTGGCAAAACATAAAATGGCAAACCAGTAAAACTAAAAAGCTCTCTCCCACTTTATTCATGGTAACATGCTTTATCAAGTCTATTTCGAAAAAAATGGGGATGAAGATCGAATTTCTTGAACACATGGATTATAGACTCTGGGATGTGGAAATAAAAGGAAGATTGTGCATGGTAAAATTTAGGGGTGGCAAGCAGGTTGGATCATAGGTAGCTTGGTTGGGTTGAGTTCCAAATATAACAAGGAATCCACTGGCAGGTCGATTCGAAACAAATTTATTTTTTTAAAATCATTTGACCTCTTTTTTTTTTCTTTTTTTCTTTAGGTCAAATAGATTGACCCGATTTTGACTCAAAAACAACATGTTTTGTTGGTGTTTTTCAGGTCAAATGGGTTGACCAGATTTCGACCCTAAATTGACTTTTTTTTTTTTTTTAATGTGTAAATCTAGTTCAACTAGATTTTGACCCAAACCTGTCAGGCCTTTACCTAAAGCCATCATTTTTATGTTAGCTTATTCTCGTATTTTTAGATTATATCGGAAATTGTCATCCCTAGTAAAATGCCTTTACCTAAAGCCATCATTTTTATGTTAGCTTATTCTCGTATTTTTAGATTGTATCGGAAATTGTCATCCCTAGTGAAATTATGTACAACCGCACAATTCCATTGTCATTAGTATGCTATTTAGTGTCAAACTGTGTAATTGCTTGAAAAGCTATTTTAGACTCTTATAAGTAACAATACAAAGAACTAAGCTCGATTCTCCATGGACCCAAAGTCTTATTGGAACTAAGAAGCCCCATGTGCCACGGGAACAATTTGAAATGCATGCATAATCAAAGAAATGTTGAAAATTTATATTCTAACGTTGTCATTCTGCACGGTTTGGCCTTTTAAGTCTTTAATACTTAGTGATAATTTTCCTTTACTTTTATGTGTAATCAAAGTGAATCTTTTTTGTGCCTTTAATAATTTATTTCATTGTGAAAATCGGCTTCCATAAAATAATCAAATATATATTATAATCTACACCAAAAAAGTAACTTTTTAGCAAAATATTGTGAAGACAGCATAAATGTTTCGAGGATGTACTGTGCCGTAACTTTTTTTTTTTTGTTTAAAATAACTTTAGCCGTGTAGTTGCTAACACTCTCCTCAAGATTCTTTAGGGATTTCGTTCTAGTCTCTTACATCTATTTCGTGTCATTTAATATATTAAATTGATAGTAAATGGCAGTAGTGGCAAACAAATTCTTCAACATCAAATTAAAGAAATTTAGATTTTTTTTATTTTTTCTAAAAATAAATTTAGAAGTAATTGGTTCGGGAATTTAGTGTACCTAAACTAATTTTTGGATAACTAGATGATTACTTCGGTTATTTGGTGTACTCGAACATATTTTTCATGTAGTCGGATAACTAGTTACCCATAGAGATGGATCAATTTACTATAATAATTTTTGTCAAATTGGTAATATCGATTCAAGCCAAAATTTTCTCTCATGAATCGGTAACAGCATGTGATAGAGTAGTTTCTAGAAAGAAAAAAAAAAAAAAAAACTGACGTAGTATAACACAAACAAGTCAGGAAAATAACTTTAAAGCACCTGCCAAAGGGTCCGGGATTCAAATTTAGATCTTGGTAGTCAGAAAATGAGTGAGTATTGCGTGCACCACGCGCGCCACGTGGCGTGCCACGTGGTGCACTAGAACCAATCACACATTCGCCAAATAATACGAGGTATGGCCCACCATTGCCACATGGCGATAAATTATTGGTTCTAGTACACCACGTGGCAATGCACGTGATGTATTGTATACTTTTCCGTCAGAAAATAGAAGAAGGGAAGGTAGAGTTAGGTGTTAGGTATACTGGCACAAAAATCTGGAAGCCTTACGTCAGTTTTTGTGAGGTAAATATTTTGAGAATTGATTTAAAAAAAAAAAAAATCGTTTAAAGATGGATCAAGGCTAGAACAAGGGATCTACAATGACAACAAGGTGCATAGGTAAACGATATAAGGAGTCTTGGTTTTCTTCTTCAACTTGCCGCCCAAGCCGAATAAGCATTTTCAGGTTTACTCATGGTAGAGCTTCAAAAAGTCCAAAACGTAAGAACATGCCCAAAGCCCATAAAAAATTATCAAACTTTGCCTGAACTGGTTTTTAGAAGTTTTAGGATCGGGCTTGAGCGGCCTGAGCCACCCACTTGTAATTTTTTTTTTTGGCTCAAATTTGGTAACAACTACTTATAAGCAAATTAACGTTGTTAATAGTGTTATCTATTGACATGATATGAAAACATTTTATTTGTAGGAAGAGTACCAAATTCTATCAAAATGTTAGTTTAAAATAACATGAACCTTAAACTAAAAAAAAAAAAAAAGGAATAAAGGGCAGGAATTTTTGATGAAGAGTGTTGGGAAGAAAGCTTTAAAGAATTTGATCCCTCCGGAATCTATTTGACAAATAATATTGAGCTTTAAAATATGCTGTTATTATTCTTGTTCACTGCTTCACCTCAAATAAATTCATAACTTTTTAGTAAATTCCATAACTTTTTCACATTTCTTTTTTATTTAATTTTTATTACAGAAATAGTCCAAAAAATAAAAGGTAAAAAGATCTTAAGCAAGGGATAATATCTAGTTAATTCGCTTTATTTTCAAATTACATGTAGTTAAATTTTTGTTTAATTAAATTTCATAGATAGTCAAAAAAGACAAACTTCAAATGCCATTTTATAAATTACAAGTTCAAATTGGAAAAAAAAAAAAAAACTAACACTCAACAGTTACTACTTCTTCCAATTATCATATTGATATAGATATAGATATAGATTGTTCTTGTTCAAAATTTTTGTAATCATCCTAAATTTTGGATTCTAGTATTAGCTTGTTCATTTTCTTTATATTATTTTCTACATTCTTTAGGAATAAATTTTTTCTGGAAACACTAATAATTTACTGATGCTAAAAAACCTTTCTTTAATTTAAGTTTCTTCTATTTATGATGCCAAAAAAAAAAAAAAGAAAAAAAGTTTTGCAGTTGACCTCTCAATAAAAGAGTTCTACAATGAGTGAATCTTTGTGACAATTATCAAAGTTCAACTTTTTTTAAAGATTCTCATGATCAATATCATTTCGAAATAAAGCTCTTAATAACTTATGGACCGGAGTTTTAGCAACTTAACTACAACAACTATTCATCTGGACTAAGAAAATCCACCAGTGCCAATTAAAAGTCATCTTTTTTGAAGAAAATCCAGCCACCGGCAATTAATAGTTCTTGACATGCAATTAAAAAAAAAAAAGAAAAAATTTTTTTTGCCTTATTACTAGTAGATGTGGACAGCGGTTTCTTACTCAACTTTATTGCGATGTGCACTGGAATGAAACTAACACAGAAAGCCAGCCAAAAGGCATGGTTTGGGTATAACTATTATCAACATCTAAAGACTATGCTTAATTTGTAAATTTTATATGAGTTTAGACATGGTAATTTGTCATCAAATGTTAAGTTTTGACATGCGGTCACAAAAATTAAAGTTTCATACCTCATATTATGTCAAATGACACTGACTTTATGTAACAAAAGAAAATTTTATAAAAGTAAAAAGGTCAGTTTCAAGCCAAATAGCTAAATATCGGCATGGCATAGCAATTAAAAGACTTTAACATATACGAAGTTAACTATCACGTATAACGCACCACACTTCCATTAATGCATGAGGCTTAAACCCCATAAATTCAATAAAAAAGAAATAAATTCGTATCACTTCAGAAGAGTACAGAGAAATTCTCAACATCTCTAGTGCAAAGACCGTAACGGAGATTAAGATTATTAGGGAAAGAAAAACAAAGTGCTCCATTTTAAGCAAGATTCAAAAACAAAATACATAGCAAGATTCAAACTCTCTCAAGCAAACATTTCAAGCAAAGTGAGTGAGTGGCAGATTAAGGTTGGTTTGTACTACACGTATATGTAAAAGTCATAGCCATACTACAGTAAGTTCTCAATTAATTTCCTCTTGAATATGCTCTCAGTTTTCTACTTGATTGATGCCAGCCTTGGGACCATAAGTGTCATTCACATCTCAAACATGTTCAATTAGAGGCCTCTAAATTCAAAGAATTCTAACATTTAGAAAATACACCAAAAAAAAGGGAATAATAAAAAAAATAGAAGAAGTACTTGGTTTTTTTTTTTAACTGTGCTCTAGTGTAGATATTTAAGTGGAAAAAGATGTAAAATAATCAAAATGACAAAGCGAAGTTAAATTTGTCAATATCTGACGTTGGGTTTGCAGTTGAAGTGATAGAAGAGTAACAAAAATCAGAAACACTGGAGTTGAGGCAAATGGTGGCAACTGTTTGTTTTTTGGGCTTTGTCGTCTGAACTGCTTTTTCCTATCCTCGGCTTCTGAGTGCTGAGGAAGATTGGTCTGTTTTATTGGCCTTTGGTGCCAACTAGGAAAGATGTCACTCTTAAAGCCCTTCGTTTGGCAACTAATTAAAACCAAATTTTAAGGGGCATGTCTTTTTTTTTGGGCAACTTTCTAGGCCTCCTATGCAAAAGTCTCTGCTTGGGCTGATTCTTGCCATGTTACACATTTGGGCTTCATGTGAAAAGTTAGATAACCCAAGACCCATTTAGTTCAAATTCCTCAATCGCTATTACTACGAATATCATGTACCTTGTTATGAGTATTGGTTTTGATTATTCTCCCAGTATATTTGGTTTAATAATGAAATGAGTATCATTACAAAACTACTTGTGGTTAGCGGAATGGCTTTCAAGTAATTTTATAATTTTTAAATCTTTTATTTAGGAGATACGTAATTTTTATATTTCTTATTTTTTATCTTTCTAAAGAAAATTTCTAAAAAAACTTCTTCAATTTTAAATATAGCCATGCTCTAATTTGAGTTTTATGCAAAATGATAACCTTAAAAAAAAAGAAAAGAAAAGAAAAGGTCGTTTTTATTTGTATTAATATAGAGTACCATATTTGATTTTCAATTCAATTTTTTTTTATAAAAAATTAAATGTAACTCCCTCAAATACATTCTCTTTACTCAAAATTTCCCCATACATTAACAAAATTTCTAGATAACATTCATAAAATTTAATTAATAAAAAATATTCAAAATCAAAAGACATAGAAGAGAGAGAGAGAGAGAGAGAGAGAGAGAGAGAGAGAGAGAGAGAGAGAGAGAGAGAGAGAGAAGAGGGGGAGGAAGAAGAAGAATAGTATATTGGGAGGTGGTTAGCTAAAAAAATGTGTTTTTTTTAGGGGTGTTTTTGCCCTGAATAAAAAGGGGTTAATGATTTTTGATAGAATAGTATTTTGGAGGGAATCATTAACATTCCAATTAATCGCTTTCATACTCAAGTAATAACAGTGATAGTTGTTTTACAAACATCAACAATGTGTGTCATTACTTATGATACTCATTCTCCTCCTTGATTCCCATAAACCAAATATCCCTGTACACTTTTGGTGCCTAGCATCAATAGCATGATGGTTTGTCCAACCCCCCCAACCCCCCACCCCCCCCCCCCCCCAAAAAAAAAAAAAACCCAAAACCCCCAGACAAAACCAAAAACAAACAAAAAGGTGTATATGAGATAAAAGTTTTTCAATTACTTATGTTTCTTTAATTGTTTCTATTATATAAGTATATAGTATGACATGATTTAATTGTTTGCTAAAACATAAGATATGATGCATGTTGGGAAGAATTGTTACTTCTACTCAGTAATGAATGATTTATATATGGTGCCTATTGCAAGTGACATGCAAACTGTTAAAAACAAACATTTTAGTGGTGGAAAAATTGATTATGGATATTATACATTAACAGTTGCTGAGAGGAAAGATTTTTCTTCATCCAAGCAATTAAGGTGATCAAATGAGACAACATTTTATTGTAAGCAACTACAGAACCAAGAAGCTCAAATGGAAAAATTCAACTTCCAGCTTTTAATACTTCAGAAGGAACTAACAAAATGCCCACGGCATGAACATGACAACTTTTTGAAACAATTCTACAAAGTTGCATGATAAAATTGTTGAGAACTGATACCACCCATGATCCCACCATGGCTGTATTTTTCTCTGTAACTTCAAGCGAACCTTGAAGGCATCCAGGGGTTCAAGAATTCAAATCCATGGCATCTGTCAAAAATCCTTGGCATCTGTAAAATAATAAGAAAGAACGCGACCACCTTCTATAAGTATTGTACCTATACAAACATAGGGTCGTTTAAGAAATATATGATTAAACCTATAAAAACATTGCGTGTACATAAAAATACATAAAAACTGGTGGAAGAGCTTCAACCCTCGAACACAATTTATTTGAAATTATCTTTTGACACTCATTAGACGAATAAAAAAATGCATTCAATCGTTTAACACATACAAATGCTACATCCCATTAGACAACTCCAAATTAACTTCTTCTCCAAATCATGTATTTAACTGAAATGTGATCTCATAATTTTGCATACTGAACAGAGTAGCACATAATGTGACCATTCTCTACCCATGCCAATCTCAATCAATTCTCAATCTAACACCAATGTCGTCATCAACCATTTATCAACTACCGATCTATCCCTCCTCAGAGAACTAATACACTTCCGTAATCCACCATTTAGTATGTTTTCACAGGCGCATATTGTTAGGATATCAGATTATGCATACTAATTTCTTATTTTTATTGTAATTTGTTTGAATTTTTGGAGAATCCAAGTTCAAATAGCTGCATGTTTGCATTAAACAAGCTTCATTTCTAACAGGTCAATGCAAAACTCGACAGTTTCTGAGGTTCATTTTGACTTAGAATATGGAAAGAATGTAGTTAAACAACAAATGCGAAGAAAGATTTTTTTTTTTTTTTGGGATGTCTTATGAATTTTATTTTTTTAACAATACAGGAAAAGCATAATTAGCTTATTTTTTAAAATTTTCACTAGTAATGTTTAACGCACGGTGGTTTCGCCAAGTTTTGTTCCCCATTAATTCTTCTTCCATAAAAAGATAATGGTCATAATTAATCAAGAATAAAGAAATTAAATACGTTGAGAAAATATTTAAATTAGCCAAACATACTAAAAAAAAACAAGAAAATGTTAGATAATTAAAAAGAAAAATAGTAACATAAGTTATACATGATACCGAGGTATTAGAATGCTGGTCAGGTAAAATAAACATCCAAATAACAAATAACGAAGTGCAAAAAAATTTTTGTGTAGGCAAACAGATAAGCATAATATGAAAATACTGAATCTAAACTTAAAAAAAAAAGAAGAAATTAACAGTACCCGTAATACTCCGTCCCACATAGGGGTGAGCAAATTCGGTAAATACCGAATTGCCTACCGAATTCGAATTGAATTCGGTAATCGAATTCGTTCGGTAATTCGAAAAATCCGAAAAAAATGAAATCGAATTCGGCCGGTATTCGAAAATAAAATTCTAATTCGGTAATACCGAATTTACCGAATTCAATTTGGTAATTTGAATTCGGTAATTCGGTATATATATATCGAATTCGAATTACCGAATTTAGCATTAATTGGGCTAGTAATTTGATAATGGGCTAGGTTATTGGATCATTGGGTTGGGCTATTATTTCCTTAAGCCCATTATTTTGTCCTTAAGCCCATTATTTTTTAATTTTTTAATTTTTAATTTCTTATTTTTTAATTTTAAATTTTTAAATTTTAAAATTTTAAAATTTAAATTTTTATTTTTTGAATTCGGTTACCGAATTAATATACTGATTTACCGAATTGAATTCGAAATCGAATTCGGTTCGGTATTAAGTGAATTCGAAATCAAATTCGGTTGGTGAATTCGAAATCAAATTTGAAAAAAAAATACCGAATTAACCGATTTTAAATTACCGAATTATCGAATTACCGACCGATTCTCACCCCTAGTCCCACATTAGAAAAGTCAAATAACTTAAACCAATGTATAAGTTGAGTTTAGGTATTAAAGTCCAACTTAGGATATTCATTTTGGGCTAATGAGGACGAAACCCAAAAGTTGAACTTAGCTGTTCAAACTCGGGTCGGACATTCGGTAGTGGGCCCGGGACGTGACTGAATGGTATCAGAGCGAATCTCGTGTGGTCTCTACACGGGATGAGACTGGGCCTATGGTATTGGACCGGACTACACAAGGAAGTGGAAAAACTAAATATGCATGCATGTCCTCCACAACTGAGTGGACAGTCTGAATCACGTATGTATGAATTGGGCTTTGTTAGGACGCAAAGCCTAATAATAATGGGTGAATGTTATACCCCATCTCATATTAAAAAAAGTTAAGTAACTTAGATCAATGTATAAGTTGAGTTTAAACATTCAAGTTCAACTTGGGATATATATTTTGAGTTAGCGAGAACGGAACCCAAAAGTTAGACTTGATTGCTCAACTTATAGTATTTTGTAAATAAAAGACGGAGCACGATAAAGTAATTGTTGTAGAAAAAATGAAGATGACAACTAGACTACAATCTACCTTGTACAAGAGATTACAGGTAACAACTATACTGTGCATACAATCATAAAAGTTTATAAGCTATAGAAAGACAACGTAGTAGTTTCATTGGAAAAATTATGAATAACATAGTTTCATTGGAAAAATTATGAATAACTAAGTTGAATTCAAATAAAATAGGCACTGGACATATCAGGTCACCTAGTGCAAGCCATTTTAGACTTAGATGGTTAACCCTCGTTTGATTTGAAAGATTATTAATCCAATGACTCTATTTCCCACTAAGTTATATAAAGAAGAAGAAAAAGAGGAAGAAGAACAACAAGAAGCCACCGGGCCTTGGTCAGAAGTTTGAACCCCAACCTTGCCATTTTGGGGAGAGGGGAGGGGATAATGGTAGAGTTAAGATTGGGGGGTCACACTTCGAATTAAATGTGACGAACAGTTTTGGATATCACGTAACATACTATTGAGAGTCTCACCTTACTTATATGAGATAACATACATGTAATACAAATTAATGATGATAAAAAAGAAAAAGGGATAATGAAGTTAGCCCTTTAGGCTAGGGATAAAAATAAATAAATAAATAAATAAATTGTGGCCTCTTATCTATTCTTGCTTAACCTTAATTAATGATGTGACCAACTGGGACATCCAAAGTGGTACAAATACACATGAAAAATGCGAAAAAAGAGTCTAAACCAAAGTTTTCTCTTCTTTGCTCAATTTTTAGCATATTAGTTTCTTTTGGTTTAATTTTCAACTCAAAATTAGCCAAAGGACAATTTCAACCAATTATTACAATCAAGAGGCAATTTTGATTGATATTAACACATAACCATCAGTCAAACCACTCGACTAGAACCATGAACTGCAAGCAAATAAAATCACCAGAGGACTATATTTAACAGCATTGGCACTTAATAATAGTACAAATGATTAGTAATTTGAACCCAACCTTGCAAGTTTATAACTTTAAACAATAAATTTTAGTAAATACTTACCAAATCAAAATAAAAAAGAATCTAACATTGTAAAGCTAATAACCTTAAAAAATCAACTTTAATAAATACTTATTGAATAAAAATTAAAAATTTGGAATAGAGAAGCTGGCTTTATTTATAGAGAGTGGTAATAAAAAAAAAGAAGAAACAATCATAGATATTGGAGAGCAACAAATGACACAGGAAAAGGGCTCCAGGAATGCCAAGCCCAGTTGTCACAAAAAAGCCTAGAAATTCAGCGACCGAAAGCCCAAGCTAAGAAACAATCAAGTCAGCCCACCAATAAAAAAAAAAAAAAATCGAATGACGTTCTTATATACGTAAAACAATGAGGCTGGGGGACGAAAGAGGGAGTCTGAGAATCGTTAGCGACCGGTAGAAAGGGGAAAGCGCAAAAGCTTTGTGAGGTAATAATAATAATAATAATTCATAATTAATTAATAAATAGTAATATTTTATTAATCTTTCATCCTCCTCCTCTTCTTCTTCTACCATTCTGCTGTTTGATGTTGATTGATTTTTCTCATTTGTTTTCAATTGTTAAAAAAAAAAAAAAACCTAATTGGATTTTGGATTTTGTTTCTAGACCCAGACAGGATTTTTGGTCGGAAACAAAATCGGAACCACCATGGCGATGCAGCTGGGGTATGCATCCTTCTCGCTGTATGCTTTTTTTTTTTTTTTTGGTGTTTCATATGGTTTAATTTGGTTATCATTGATGTAAAGAAGAAATGTGTGTGTGTGTGTGTGTGTTTTTTTTTTTTTCACTTTTTACCCTCGGTCATAATTTTTTTTTTTGGGGTTGTGGTGGAAATCAATATTGGAGAAAATATAAACCTGCATTAATTTTTTTTTTGTTGATTTTGCAGACGCAATATGGCTAAAAAACTGGGTGCTATGAGGGGGCTTTCGGGATTCACCGCAAAGGCAGCTGGAGGAAGGACGGCTGCTCCTACGCGCACCGTTGCTCAGTGGTAATTTAGGTTTTTCCTTAAAATAGTTGCCATCCTTTTAATGTTGAGGCTTTTGGTTTGGTTTGCATAAATGCTTGGATTGACTGATTGATTGTGTTATGAGGGGCATATTTTGTTTTATTTATTTTCTGTATGACCGTTGTTAAAAGATTCTTAACGAACATGTTATTGTTGTATTTGTTACGTAGGTGTAATTTGTAAGATAAAAAGCCATCTGGGAAAATAATTTTTGAAAAAAAAATTAATAACCAAACACTATCAAATTATTCGATTTGATATCTTATGCACTTGAACCTTCAATTACTTGAATGCTAGGCCCCTTTCAGCTGGTTCGGGGGCTTCATTCCTGAGGGGGCACGGAGCTACGCATGCATCTTCCATCCGCCCATTTTCTACTGGGTACTTTTAGTGTTTTCTACTAATCTAGACCTTAATGTGTTCTCCGCTAATGCAATTTCATCTCTCATGAGATTCCTGGTGGCTTTCCACAGGGCTGAATTCCCAGGTGGAGAGCATATGAGCACTTGGGCGCAACTGAAGAAAATGCCACTGAGTAAGTGTACAATCTCAAGTGCTTTTTTCTATTCTCTCCTTTCTTCTTTTGTTTGTTTGTTTTTAAAAACTTATTTCTTTATACAAAACCTAAAAAAAAAAAAAGAAAAAAGAAAAGAAAAGAAAGGAATATATAAGTAAAAGTAAGAAATAAAAAATGTGAGGTCCATGCTGGCACAGTGCACATTTATTGTTTGTGGTCACATGCAAAGCGTCAATACAAAATCAAATAGTAGTGCAAGTCTTGATGGTGAGACCTTCATATGGCCAAGGTTAATTTTTTTAACAATTGCTTGATGCTTTATATTACTTGATGTTGATGCCATATGTTCCAGGTAGATTTACTTGTTTTCTTTCCTTTTTTCGCTGTCCATGTTGTACTATGATACACTTGTTTTGTTCACTTTATGGCATTTGAGACTTGTATGAATAATAATGATAATACCATTTATTTTCTCATATCTATAATAAAGTTATGAGAATGGGGAAATTTGAAATGGTTAAATTTTCTCTCTTTGCATAACATGTTGATTTGTCAAATAACTTTTCTTTTGTTTTTTTTTTCCCTCCCCCCTTTGGAGGGCTTACTTGAAGTAAGCTTTTGGACAAATGCTAAAGTCCTACACTGGAAGCAACAGATTTTAGTTGGCATCACACTATTTTCATCTTATTCCTTAGCTTATTGACCATCTAGAGTCTTAGATATAATCATTCATCATTTTTTAGCACGGTTATATGTAATTAAATTAATTTTGCTTTGATAGACAAAGTAAACCTGATTTTATACTTATGATTGGCTTCCTTATTCTGGTGACCTAATCATTTGGGTGTTTACTTGTATTAGGAAGCACATGTTTTACGTGAAAGTTGACTTCTTGAATCTGTTATTATGCATTGACTTCTTGAATCTGTTATTAAGTACCGCTTCTTTTAGCACTATTGACACTAGCATTATGGACAGTACTGATGCGTTCACTTTGTTAACATCTTAAAATCTAGTAGAGGTAAATGAATGTACGTAGGTGGGCACATTTCATGCTATAAGAATGTCTAGAGAGAGTGGAGCACAAACCAGAAGATCACAGTAGTTAATGGCTACTGAATACTGATATGTGACACATTTAACTGCTCGAGCATTATGCAGCCTTTTTTGTATTTTTGTCAATAAAAAACCTACAACCACCTCTATGATGCACCTTTACTACAGCTCAGTAATTACTTCTTACTGAGACCTTCAACCCCAATGAATTCTAGCCAATCACCCGGGGAATTGCCCGGTTGTGTTCGAAAGTTAGAGAAAATTAATGGTGGAGATTGAAGAGTGTTATAAATTTGAAAATGTACTAAGTCTCATTGTGGATATATACGTGGACACATTTGACCTGCACAAAGTTAGAGTAAATGAATGGTGGAGATTGAACAGTATTAAAAATTTGAAAATGTAGTGAGTCTCGTTGTGGACTGTAATTTTTTTTCCCCTTTGGTTTCACCTGCAATTGTTGTTATAGTATTCATCTATGTTGATTAAGTTAATATCTACATTTGTTGATTTAGTGTCAACGGACACTGTTAATTAAAAATTGTTACGGGCAATTATTGACGTTCCCAGATGCAACCCTCTACAACCTATATTCCGATTGCCCCTACCACCCCCCCCCCCCCCCAAAAAAAACCAAAACCCAAAAAAAAAAAAAAAACAAAAAAAAAAACACAAAAAAAAAAAAATATGGCCAGCCCCCGCAATCCAACTATACCTGAGACCTCTGGTGCCTATAACCCCAATACCATCCTGGCCTCGCCTTAGCCGTATCTCGCATGAAGCTCACAAATGTGGCACACACCCCTAGCCATGGCACAATTCCTGTATTTTCTCTATGTCTGGATTCTATCCATATTGGACAACCGGATGGTGACAAAACCTGATTGTGAAAGCATTGGAAGTTTTCTATGGCTGTCACTGAAGAATTCTGGCTTTCTTGGCACATGAAAGCCAGGGTCTGAATATCTTTTCACTTAATAAAATATGAGTATGGAGCACCAAGAGGTAAACTTGGAGTGCTACTATCATTTCCTGTAGTAAAAATTATGTATTTTGTACTGGTGATGATGTTACTAGTATGACTAACGACAGCATCACTTTTCCTCCATTGAAAACACATCATAGACAATGCATGCATGGGATTTTGCTGTGGTGTTGAAAAGAGAAGAAAAAAATTATAAATTTTTATGAAAAAGTAGGGAGTTTTTGTAAATTTATTACTTCTATATAAAAAAATTGCTATTCTTGTTAGTCTTGTGGTATCTGTATACATCAGTGTTGAGATCTCGTATTCTGTTGCTACTTAATTCGCACACACGCATGAAGCCTTGAACATATATTTGTTGCCATTTCATTCATGCAGGAGATTATATCAATTATCAATGTTGGGCTGGTGGTGCACTCATCATTAGTACAGCTTTGTACCATTGGTGAGTGACCCGTGCTTGTGTTCTCAACTTTCTTATTTGGCTTCATGTATCTTTGATCTGATCTGACATTGTTTGATGTTAAATCTTCTTTTGTCATGGCAGGTCGCAATATCATGTCGATAAGTGGTGCGCTTTTTCTTGTCCTCTATGTATCATACTTCTTTTATTAGGCTGACAGGAATTAATCTATTTATTTTCCTTTTCTTGCAGGGGTCCACTCGTTGAATGGGGTTCACCCAAGAAATGAATTAAATTAAGAACTTTGGGCTTTCAATTCGTTTGATCCTTCTAATTTTGACAAACTAGTTTGGCCTTTTATGTCTTTATGGTAAATATTCTCGTCTGTGTATCGCGGTGCAAATTTTAGTAGAATCTAACTCAGAAATAAAATTGTGGTACTTGTTAAAAATGTACAAATTACAGCCAATAGCAGCAAAATGATTTTCATCCTTCAAAATTTTCTGGAGTTCTTTTGAATTCCGGCAACATTCATACTGTGGAAAAGTTCTGTAGTGTTCCAACTGAGTTTGTACATCAGAGAGAATTTCTGGACAGTCGCAAAAATTAGCAAATTGGGGCCGTGAACTCACATGGCCGCATGGTGGGGGATTACCTTCGGCAAATGGGTCGTGGGTGCAGACTTGATGTATATTCCATTGAAAAAGTTGTGGACAACGACAGGAGATGGGTAAACGGAGAATTCGACAAAGAAAGATGGTCAAGCCACTTAGTAGCTTATTAATTTGTGTGCCTCTTTAAGAATTCAATAAATTTTATGAGTTGCAATTACCGGGGGCGGTCTCAACCATTGGGCTAACGGCCCAGTGGGCCGCGATGCCGAAAGCGAGAGAAACACCAGTCCTTTCTTTCCTTTTTGGGGCCCTATGTTGCCACACACGAGTCATTTGTTAAGCTTAAAATCTCTAAAAAATACAGAAGCCTTTCGTGTTTATTTGGGTTGTTCTACATTTACTGTCCATGGAATGCTCCACTCGGCTCGGGGATGTAGCTCAGTTTTTTTTTTTTTTTTTTTTTGAATTAGGGGATGTAGCTCAGTTGATAGAGCGCTGCTCTCGCAATTGGGTTATTACGACTATGGGTTAGATGTTTAATTATCCACGTGGTAATGATAATATCTTGTACAATAGATTGATGTGTATTTGGGTGGTTCAGGTTAGCTTTATGACGTCTTATTTGTATTTAAGAATATGTAGGTTCCGTTGTTTTGCTCTGTTTTTTAGAAACATATTTTTGTAAAATTTAATATACGTTTTTTAACTAATTTTTTATATCAGAAACATATTTATTGAGAAAATTTTTTAAAATGATTACAATAATATTTTCCAAAAAGCACTTAAAAAAAACCATTTAGATGGAGCAGTAAATTCCAAAGACCCAGACTACGAAGTCGCATATAAAGACTCGAGAAACAAGTAAAATGTTGATCGGTTTTTAGGCAAATGAGGGGGTAGCTTGTGGGGAGTATGGTGGTCCAATTTTTTCTGCAGGTTATAGATTTAGCTTTGCGTGATGGGCTATGGTCATTTACCTAATTGATACTTAGTTTTATTAGTTTCATAGATGACACAATCATTTCCTGCTCCTGCATTTGCTTCAGAACTTGATTGGGTTTCATAAACTTGATTGGTTAATCACATCACGCAAGGAGGTGAGGCTTACTATTTCGCATATCGGACTTAATTAGACTCCGTTTAGGAGCTCATTTATATACCATGTTATTAATGCATGAGTTATATTAGTTTTTTTCTGTCATTATTATACATCACAATTATCAATTTTCTTACATAGTCATATATCATCACGGCTATAACTTTGAAATTACAATAAATTATTCTGAAAACTCGTTGACCACCACTGAGTCTATGTAAGTACAGTTCAAATACATTGTTCAATATTTTTGGTGTTCAACTATGTTTAATGTAAAACTACATCGTATCATTAGTGTTGTTCAAAAGAAACGAAAAATCGAGAACACCGATTCGTTCCGAATCATAAAAGAAGGGTAACCAAATCAGTTAGTGACACCAGGTCAAGTAATGGGTTGGTTTCTAAATGTACCGGGTTCGGTTGCAGTTTACATTTTTCCGAACCGATGGATACCCGACTTAATCCATAGTGAGAGATAATTTTGTCATTTCACATGTTAAGCAACCTTTGATATCCTTTTCTTCATTTACACATCACATAATCACATTCTCTCACATTCTGGTTGTTTAGAAAATTAAGCATTTGAGATGTGATTTAATTTCAAGATCATTGGATGCTTGTATTATTAGTGATTTAGTAATATTTTATTAATGATTTAATAATATTTTATAATTTTTATTATTTTATTTTTTTTAAAAAAACACAGGTTAATTATGGTGGACTGAATCGGGTACCCAACCTATTCGAACTGATTTTACAGGTTAATTGCAAGGTCGAATATCCACTATATATGGATCCATTTACATTTCAGATTTTCACCGTATTGGTGAAATCGGTTCGGGTCAAAATTACAAGCTAGGTATCCAATCCATGAACCACCCGGCATATCATTAAATGATACATATGTTTCATATTGATACAATATAGTTTTATATGATACATAGGGTTTTATATTGATACAATATAGTTTTATATTCGACATAATTAGATACCACACAAAAAATAATAGATAAAGATCTAGAGTTATATAAGTATTTTTTTACTATTCTCTTAGAATAGCCACTGATAGCGTAGTTTAACAAATGCAAGGATGCACGATTAATTTATTCCCATTCTCCCTATAATCCGAACCAAAACAGTCTGCTTGTAAGGGTGACTTTCTTTGTAGTTTGCTTATGAAAGTGAATTATTCAGCATACAAGCTTGTCCGACTATATGGCATACAAGCTTGCAATCTTGGAACATGAGCATATATAGGGTGAAATTGTAATGTTGGTCCCATTATCAACAGATAAAAAAAAGTAGTTTGTTTTCCTGAAAATTATCTAGAGAACTAGCTGCTAGTGGGCTAAACCTGAAAATATGTAACCCAAAATAGAAAAAGAAAGAAAGTTTGGGAAATTCATGACACCAATATCTACCAGAACTCGAAAATTTCCAACATATAAAACAATAACACCATTAGTTTTGAAAGGAATATTTAAGATTCTTCCACCGCAGAAGTGTGCTGAAGCCTAAGTCCATAAGATAGTAGAAATGACCAGAAGAATTGTTGCAAGATGGAGGAGAATAACAAAAATTAAAGAGAACTGGCAACTATGTCTAGAATAGACCTTTAGTATGGAGATATTTTTTAATTACATAGCCAATTGAACAGGGATTCTAAAGCTCTTTGAACAATACCGGCATAGCAGAGACAAAACGTTTGATTTCTTGTAGAACTTCTTTGAAAGCTTTCATCATCATGCATCAAGATGTACAAGAGAACTAGCCCGAAGTACAGTAGGAAGTTCTTAATAATTAAAACCGTCTCTTCCTGGATTAAAGCTCATTGTTAAGATGCCTTATTAAGATGTGTGCATATACGTGCCCACAATTAATGTTCATTGTTAAAATGATATCCTACTTCTAAGTATACGTAATTATTCACAATGCCATTACACAGAAACCCACACTCACTCATCCACAATCACACATACAAGAGAAAAAGTGTACCTATGATCAGCAGAAAGATTGAGGGAGTGAAAGGTAATTAATGATTGACGTACCTCTTCCACCCCTTGATGCCCTTGGGCCAGATTTCATCATCTTGGAACTTAAAAATATTAGGTGTTGATTTCCATGCAAACCCTTGGCAAGTAAGCAGTCCTTGCTGAACATACCTCACATTCATTGTCTGTTCGACCTAAAATTATTTAGTCCAAAGGTTTTAGAGTAATTTCAGCCCACCTTAGATAACTCAACTATTGCTGATTATCTGATTTACAACGTGTGTAGGCATTCATTTCTACCCGAAGGAAATGTATGGTTCACGGAGAAGTGCATATGCAGTCAGTTCATATTGTCAATGCCATTTTTTCAATGTCAAGTCTAGTATTACTAATAAGAAGTTGTCATATTTCATTTACATCTTGGTAATTATCTGATTTATCTTCAGTATGGTAAGTGTGAATTCAATGTGTCAACTCCTCATGAGTGGTATTGGACTGACACTGAGAAGGTAATGTTGAAGATTTGAACTACATATGTAGTAGCTAGAAGAAAGGATGCACCGTGGCCACGTACAATTAACATTCTGAAGGCATCATTGGCCCTTGATTAATTGAGCCAGTCAAAGTGAATATACATTTCAAGGGTAATCCTTCAAGGATAAAGGTCTATTGGCAAAGGAATTCAAATACTCCAAAATATAGCCTTCAAGAAAAAAAGTCTATCGGCTGTGGGCTTCAAACTCGATAAAGTAGCCTCAAAGTGTTCATTACTATTTCTTATTTAGGGATAATTTGTAGTATTAGGGTACTGTCAGTTCCAACTTTTTTGACAGTTCAAAAAATAGGTACATGGCTACTCTTTCTAGCGAGCAACTCAAAAAAATGGGAAAATGGTACAGAGATGTTCGTCAATTACTGTAGGCAAAAGAGAGTGCCAGACTTGTATGCATTAGGAAACTTCTCTATTGATTCAACGCACACTGAATTTGGTGACATTTTTAAATAGATTCAAGATACTTTAAATCTCATTATCTCACATACATTGAAATTTTACTTGTTATTAATTTTATGAACTTTTCATAGATGATTTACCATGATAAACTGAGTAAATACTTTCATAACCCTTTTTCCTACCATCTAAGCTGTAAAACATGTTCCTGTTCGAGAAATCTTGGCACTCAAGTGTGGTTTATTCTCTTCATTATCCTTCAAAAGACATTTTTTTTAATGTGTTTATGTTCAATCTCTCAAACGTGACTTCTAATTTTAGTAGATGTAACGTTACAAAGTCTAATCAAGAAGTTGCCTCTTAGGTCGTCTTTTATTTATTTATTTATTTTGAAAGGGGGCAGAAGGTTTTTTTTTTTAATTTTTTTTTTGGGGGGTGGGGGGGGGGGGTGGGGGAGAAGGTAGGTAAATGTAACAGTGCAATTATTTTTGCTTCTAAGCATTTATCCTTCTATCATATATATGGAGAAGGAACTTACGAAGTAAGAGAGTGAATTGTTAGATGATCCCATTTAAGCAGAGTTTCATTTACTAAGAACTTGTATGAAGTTTCACAAAATGTTTATCATATGGTGATCAACAGTAATTGTCATTTTTTGTGAAAGAATAATTAGGTTCAGAACATAAAGAAGGGTTAGATTAGATATTTTTAATATAATCTTGCATCCCAAATTGTCACTATTATCATTATGATATGCTGTTATCCTGCTAACCTAAATCAAAATCCTACTCTTCCTTTTTCCTCTTAATGATCTACTAATAATGATTCCATTTTTCCCAAGTACAAAGAGTTGAGGTTGTTCCTCCTAAAAATTTTGATACTATTACCCTAGTCGTGACCGTTTGGGAAGGTGATACCATAAAGCTTTGTACTTTCGAAAGATGTTGGCTCAGTTCACCTGCTCCATAAATACTAATGAAAGAAAGAAAAGAATTGAAGCTATAGTACTCAAGCAAATTATATCACGCTAGTAACCAGGCAAAACTGCAAAATATGACTGAGTATTCAGGCGTTACAATAAGTGATTAGAATGATCTAATTACTGAATTATGCATGAACTTCAAAGAACTAGGAAAGAACTTCAAAGATCTAAACATCTAAAAGGCATCATGTGAAAGTCGAGGTTCGATCTAAATCACCATATTTGATCTAAACCACAAAGAACTCAGCCTTAGCGAAGGATTAAGTAGCCTTATTTCATAGATTATTTTTATGTGCTGATGCTAGAAAAAGGTGAACCTTGAGCTAGAAATTATAACCCTATGGCAAGTTCAAAACAGTTTTTATGTTGCATGGTTTTTAGGCAAAAAACTATGATCACACCTTGAACATCCAGTTATAATGAAGCGACCATAACAGAAAATCATACTACCATGTAAACCAAGTAACTAGGGTTTCTATCCCTTGAAAACCATAAGTTCAGGTCGAACAGACAACGAGTGAAAGGCCAACCGCGAAAGACTGCTCGCTTGACAAGCATCGCAAGGAAACCACTCACCTTCTAGTAGAATCAGATCATTTAACAAAATTCGAGGATGATACACATGGGTTCGTCTCATATGACCTGCATCGAAAAGGGTTATTATTTTGTTACGATATGAAGATCAAGAAAACTTCCACATAAGGCAAACCAATATCTTAAGATTGAACTTTGGAAGAGATAAAGCAGAAATCAAAATTATGAAACATACCATGTTCCTAGAATTGTGGGGTTTCTTCGTTCATGATTCCAATCCATGAGGTGTGTGGACCGCCTTGAGCTGATTTTATAGAGGATATATGTGAAAAAAGTTATCACGAGGTTCGATCGTGTGAGATTGGTGATGTTCGCACGTGCAGAGGGTTCGACTCACGGGTAAACTAAGCACAATTTGGTTTGCATTTGCATCGTCAAAACTAATCACCAATGTTCAACTGACAACACACATACTGATAGTAAATAAGGGATAAGGGTACACGATCATGCATCTGATGTCCGACTGATCACACACACGGCCACACAGTGAATAAGGGATAAGAGTACATGGTCATGAATATAGGAGGAGATTAGTATGAAATTGATGTATCAAAAAGATCAAAAAAGAAATAAGACAAAAGTTTGACTGAGACAAGGGATAGATCATGAATTGAGAAGTAGCTTTGAGCAGTACACAATAAATACAAGCCTGGTTAGCTGTACTCTTAGCTTATGAACCGCCGGATAGAACAACAATAATTGTGATTTAGTGAACAACTTGCCTCACATTCTTATCTAACCCAATGGACAGATTTGGAAAGTTCACCAATCAGCGTAAACAGAAAATGTCCTGTTTTACGTGGTTGAAATTACTAGAAGACGTGTAAAAGAATATATTTCACGTCTTGACACAAATGATGTGTGTGATGAAATTTGAACCATTTAAAAATGTCAATGTATATTTTAAGATGAATATGTTCGATCCTAAATTGTTAAAAGATAGTTACTATATCTGAAACTCATGTGTGATAGGCACACACACATAATCTCCTAATTTTTTAATATGACCACATAAGCCCTTTGTGGTTTATAGAATGTGAAAAATGGACGAAATCCATGCTCTATTATAGAATATTTTTAGAATTTTTCATATATGCTTCTACTTATGTAGAATATTCCATAACATTGATTGAGTTAAATATTCCATTGATTGAGATAAATATGCATAGTTTAGAATATTCCATTCATTTTATACATTTCATAAACCACAGAAGATTTATGTTGTCATATTAAAAAAAATAAGAATACTATGTGGTCAAAAGCAAAATCATAGGGGTTGTTTCAAGATTTACTCATATATGTGTGTGTGTGTGATCGAACATATTCATTTAAGATGTACATGAGATTTTTAAATGGTTCAAATTTAATCTCTCGCTCACACACACATATGTGTGTATATGTGTGTGTACACACATATATATACACTCTCTCAAATCTTTCTAACGTTGATTACCACAAAAAATATTTTGTTTTTTGAGATCAATTATACATTTGAAAAAAGTGAGCATCCACATGAATACTTATACAATAGCTTAATCTTCACCTAGTATTCATTTTTAACCGTATGTGGTTCAAAGATAGACACATTATTGGTTGTACAACAGTTGATTTGTCACCATGCATGGAAACACGGCCCCAGTTCGACAATGCATGTTTGGATTTTGGAGTACTGCAGACTACTGAAATTTCCTAAGATAAAAGGTACCCTCGCCAAAAAAATAAAAAATAAAAAAAATCCAAAAATACCAAAAATTGGCCTATTTTGGATTAAAAAATGAGAATAACTGAACTAAATTTGGAAAGCAATTATATTACCGAACTTCATGTATAAAAACGGTATGAGTTCCGGGCTTTAATTTCTAAAAATCAAAATCTTCTAAATTGGTCCGCATATATGTCTCAGAAGTTAATATCTATAAGTATTATGAAAAAGTTGAGGCTTACTAAGTCGATTTCTTCTCAAGTCTAAAATAATTCAAAACTAAATATTGTACTTGTTTTAGATTTCCATTTAATTTTTTATCTATATATTATCCTTTGATTTTATAATCTGATTATTATTTTTTTTCTACCACTAACTAAAGAATTACTTTCATATAACCTATGTAAATTATAATCTCTAATTTTTTGCTATCATTGTCTTCTAATTGGATTATTCTTTAAGAATAGTCTTCCCCTTGTAGTATCTCTTCAAGATTAGTTAAATTTAAGTAACTAAATTAGTTGATAAAGAATAAACTAATAGTCATTCTAATTTAAAAATTATAAATATTCATCACGGAATATAACTTATATCTCAATAAATTATTAAAAAACTGTAGCAATAATTAACAATGTACTCAATAAATTGGTTATTTAACTTAGCATTATAGATAATGATTACAATAAAGAACTACTGTCTTAGCTATAATCTTTAGAGAACCGTTGTTGAACTTTACCAAGAAAGTAGATAATTTATGATGAATTAATTAACTGTAGTATTAATTCCCAAGGAAGAATGGGGGTGGCTTACTATATTTCAAATATAGCTTAATGTATTTTTGGTGGGGGCAGAACTTTTATAAACTTTTATAAATTTAACTTTCACCTATATATAACGTACATTTTCTTTTACAAGGCAGTGGAGGCAGCTATCCGCACTACTGCCACGCTTTCTCGGCCACGGCTAGAATTGTTATGTAGCATACAAGTACAGTTACAAATTTAAGCAGTCCACACATAAAAATAGATTATATCATTGTCATTTAATATATCCATGTCTGCCCCATGATAGGATTAGACATCTATAAAGTGCAAATGTTGATTTTATAAATAGAGGTGACATTCGACTCGAATCGAGTTGAGTATCTCATGTTTCGAACTTGTGCTCGTTTATTAAATCAGGCAAAGTTTGTGTTCGAGCTCAATTTGTTAAGTTATACGAACAAGTCGAACTCGAACTTTCACGAGTTGGGTTGAGTTGTGTTCGCAAATAACTCGGTTCAAATAAGTGTAAAAGTGTTATTCAAGCGAAGTCAAGTAGAGTATCTCATATTTGAACTCTTGTTCGAAAAATAAACAAGCGAGCTTGAGCAAATGAACCAAAATTTGTGTTCGAGTTCTGTTTGTTTAGTTACATGAACAAGCCAACCTCGAACTTTCATAAACCATGCCGAATTATATTCGCTGAACAGCTTCGTTCATTTATAGCTTTTTCTATAAACAATGGTGTTAATTATGTAAACTTAATTATGTCAACCAAGCTGACTGATTTTAGGTTATAGAGAAAATTCACACAATATATAATTATAACTTTATTATAGAGGGAAACTATGGTGATAGAAACATTCAGACGACATAAAAGATATGAACTTTTTCTACAACCAACTCTTTCACTATCTAATGACCAAGCTCTAGAGCCTTCCTAAATCAATTCATGGATTCAAATTAAGATGTCTTTGACCTTACAAGGGAACTAAGGGAACTATAACTTTAATAAAAAGCCCATGGCTTAAAAGTTAGAACTACATTTTGAAGTTCTTAGAATTCAGATAGCACGCTGAGTAAGAAAATTTCTGATATAAATTCGATACATCGGGTTCTCACAATGATGTGGGCCCCACAAGTAGTCCAGTGTACCGTGTCTACGTTAGAAGTTCCCCCGAATAAATTAAAATGTCGGAACCAATTTAAGTTTTATATATATATATATATATATATAGATATTAAAATAAGTTATATTAGGATAACGCGGGTTAATTTATAGAACATACATTTTGTTCTACATACAGAGTTTTGTTGATGCCTGCTACATTTTGTTCAACAAAACAGAGTTCTGTTGATACCTGCTTCTTTCTTGAATCGGTGCGCAAACTGTTAGACATTAGGCTGATGAAACACGAGAGATGAATTTTCAAACTTCACAGTTCGATGTACTAAAGACCTAATCAATTCTAGCCTTAACAATTATTGAAGCACAACCCAGCTTGGAAAAAAGCCAGACATAGAAATACTTTGTGCTAAAATTTTCAAACTTCACGGTTCCTTTGTAGTCCTTATTTCACGAAAGAATCTCCCAAAAACAAAGGTACAGTGTGCTAAAAATGGATCCGTGACAATTTCACAATCGAGATCAAAAGTTGATAGATAAATGGTTTATATCAAATACACTTTTGTCTTGTTGATTCAATCTGCACAGTTCATTGTCAAATTACAAAAAATTGCACTTGTGAGGAGCTGCTAAAATCCCTTGACCTAGTTCCAAGAAAAGTGGACCATGAAACTTAGCCAATCTGGGTGGAAAGCTAATTGCAAAGCTCGAATTGCAACTTTGCTCTCATTCGTAATGTTTTTCATTAAGGAATCAAATCAATTAATCAACCATCCACACGTGGACAAATAGTCCCTCAACTTAAGGAGAAGATAGCTCTTCAAGTTGAGTTTGAACATAGCAAGTTTATTGATATTTTTCTGCTTTTTCTTCTTAAACAGATTTCCTATACTTTAATGCCCATTTGGTGGATTGCCATAATGATGATATCGTCTTGCTTATTCACAAATTTTCACTTGCTATTGCAAAGCTATGTTCAAATGCCTTTTTCCTCATTTTTCCCTTTTCTAAACCAATAGTCGAATGTCCTTTTTTTCCCTTTTCTTTTTCATAGTAGAGTACTAGAGAATTGCCACGAGTTCAAATGCGAATTAGAATAAAGTGAGGTCATAATTGAAATTAAGATAACATTTCTAAAGGAGGCTTATGGCATGAACATCTTTTGGTTTTTGTATTTTTGGGAGCAGCGCCAGATAATAATCCAAATCTTAGAGGCCAAAAATTAATCTAAATTGTCCGAATTTCTTTTCTTCTTTCTTAAAAAAGTAACCAATTAGCATTGAAGAGAGGTCCCAAAAATCTTATTAATAAGCTTAGAATTCCTTAGAATTTCGATGTGAAATATTTTTTTTTCTTTAACACTACCTTTCACATGTGACTTAGACTGAAGAGAGTCCATGAACTGAAATAGGCAATTAATAAGAGTCCAAGAACTATAGTGGTTTGATAAGGAATCAAATCTTGTGTGAAATTGAGAATAAGCATGTGAAAGTGAGAATAAAACTCAAGCCCAAGAACTAAAATAGACTAATAAGGAACCAAGTTGCGTAAAAGTGAGAATAGAATCCAAAATTTTGCTCTGAAACTATGTTAAAAATTATGGGCTTCTCAAGACTGATAATCAATAAGTGGAGTAGACTATAAACCTTATTAATAAGTTTGAAATCCTCTGGGATTATGACGTGGGACATCTTTTTTTTAACAAAAAGTTTGTCCGGATATATGGTATATGAAATTGCAATCTTAGAACATAAGCATATATAAGCTGAAATTGTAAAGGTTAGTCCTGAAAATCCGACTTCCTGAAGATTCTTTCTACCAGAACTCGACAAATTCCACCATATATAACAGTAGCACCATTACTTTTGAAAGGAATGCAAGAATCTTCCAACAGAGAAGTAAGTATGTTGAGTATGAAGATATTTTCGATTACATTGCCAATTGTACAGGAATCTAAAAGCCGTTTGAAACAATACCTGCATATATTGGTAGGTGACGAGTAGGAGATCTAGTGAGGAATAGATTGCTGCTAATGGAGAAAATTATTGCTAAATCAATAAAAGGACTAAGGGACACTATTGCTTTCATCTAAAATTTGTACGATAAATTTTGGCAGCAATGCTGTTTGAAAACATTGTCAACAATAACGTACATGAGTATAATTAAATCCAGACTGTTACTATGAGGAGACAAATATTGTCCCACACATAATACTTTTGAAATGTAATACAAAATTTCTTGATGTTTGTAGAGACAAAATTCCTTAATTTCTGAGAAACTTCTTTGACAGCTTTCATCTTAATGCATCAAGATGTACGGGAGAATTAGCCCGAAGTACAGTATGAATTACTTAATAATTAAAACTGTCTTTTTCTAGATTAAGGATTTGTCTTTAATAGATTCTGATTTTTGTAAAAACTAATTTTAAAAATATTGAAAATCAATTGTTCCTGATTTTAGACTAAAAAATTCAAAAGCAGAGTAAAAAAAGTAAATGAGAACATCACAAAATAGAAAGTAAAAAAAGCAAATGAGAATATTACAAAATAGATTTTTCAAAATCAGAAACTAAAAGCAGGTAGAAAAAAGTTGTTAAGAGACCCTAAAACTCATTGTTAGTATGCATTAAGATGCACATCTCTTTCTAGATTAAAGTCATTGTTAAGATGCATTAAGATGTGTGCATATAGGTACCCACAATTAATGCTCATCGTTAAAATGATTTCTTACTTCTAAATATACGTAATTATTCACAATGCCATTACACAAAAAAGCAGATCCACCCACAGACAATCACAGATACTAGAGAAAAAACATACCTCTGATCGGCAGAAAGGTTGAGCCAGTGAAAGGTAATTACTGATTGACGTACTACGTTCGCCCCTTAATGCTCTCTTGGGACAGATTTCACCATCTTGAGACTTACACTGCAAAAAATATGAGGTGTTGGTTTCCATGCAAAGCCTTGGCAAGTAAGCAGTCCTTGCTGATTAGACCTCACATTCGTTGTCTGTTCGACCTTAAATTATTTAGTCCAAGGTTTTAGAGTTTTCACCCCACCTTAGATAACTCAATACTACTATGCGCTCTTGAGTAGATTTTGTTAGTATTTATAATTAAAAATACTACTGAATATCTGATTTCCATACAACATGTCTGGGCACTCATGTCTACCCCAAAGGAAATGTATGGCTCACGGAGACGTGCATATGTAGTAGCTAGAAGAAAAGGATGCACCATGGCCACGTACAATTAACACTATGAAGGTTGACCCACGATTAATCCTGGCAACTCAAAGTAAATATATACTTCAAGATTACTCTTTCAAGGACATATATATATTGGCTATGGACTTCAAGGACTTCATAAATTTTGCCATCAAGGACAAATGTCTATTGGCTATAAACTTCAAATACTCCATAATTTAGCCTTCAAACTGTTCAGTACTGTTTCTTATATTTAATTTTAAGACGTAGTGCGTTAGGGTGACGTCGGTTTCAACTTTTTTGACGGTACATGCCTACTCTTTCCTGTCTGGGAACACAATACAGAGATAATCTTCAACTACCACAGTGAAAAGAGAGTGCAAGACTTGTATAGTATTAGGAACTTCTCTATCGATTCAACAACCACTAAATTTGGTGACATTTTTTAGTAGATTCAATCTACATTGAATCATTCATCTCGCACATTGAAATCTTATATGTAATTAATATTATGAGCTTTGCTTTTCATAGATGATTTACAATGATAAACTGAATAAATATCTTCTTGGCCTTTTACCCCACCATCTAAGCTACAAAAAAATGTTCCTGTCCGAGTGGTCTTGGCACTCAGGTCAAGTGTTAGTTATCCTCTTCATTATTCTTCAAAAGACAATACTTTTCATGTGTCTACATTCAACCTCACAAACATGACTTCTAACTTTAGTAGATGTCACATTACAAAGTCTAATCAAGAAATTGCCTCTTAGGTCGTCATCGTCCAAGGGATGGCCGCCTGGGAACTAGGTGTACCCATGCAATTATATGTGGTTCTAATCATTCATACTTTTATCCTATATACGCAGAAAGAACTTCAAAATAAGAGACTGAATTGTTGGATGATCCCATTTGAGCAGAGTTTCATTTACTATGTTCTTGTATGAAGTTTCTCAACACGTGTATCATATGGTGATTAACAGTGTTTGGCATGATTTGTGAAAGAATAATTAGTTTCAGAACATGAAGAAGGGTTCAATTAGATATTACATATATATTTTTTAACATTCTATACATCTTCCATCTCACATGGTCCCTATTATCATTATTATATGCCGTTATCCAGCCAACATAACTCAAAATCCTCCTCATCCTTTATTTCTGCTAATAAGGATTCGATTTCTCCTAAGTACGAAGAAGTTGAGGTTGTTCCTCATGAAAGGTTTCATACTATTACTCCAGGCCTGACCGTTTGTGAAAGGTTCGTACTTCAGAAACGTAGATGTTGGCTCACTTCAATTGCTCCATAAATATTAATGGAAGAAAGAAAAGAATTGAACCCTGTAGTACTCAGCAAATGATATCACTCTAGTAACCTGGCAAAACTGCATAATATGACTGACTATGCTGGCTTTACTATGTTTATAAGTCATTATAATGATCTACTTACTGAACTGAAATATGTGCAAATTTCAAAGAACTTGGAAAGAACTTCAAAGATCTAAGCATCTAAAAAGCATCCTGAAAGCCGAGATTTGGTCTAAATCACCTTATTTGATCTACGCTACAAAGAACTCAGACTCAGCAAAGGAATAAGGAGCCTTATTTCATTGATGATTCCTATTTTCTGATGCTAGAAAAAGGTGGAAAACTTGAGCTAGAAATTATATCCATATTGCAAGTTCAAAACAAACTTTACGTTGCGTACTTTTTAGGCAAAAAAAAACTATGATCAAACCTTGAACATCCAGTCAGGATGAAGCTACCATAACAGAAAATCGTACTACCATGTAAACCAAGTCACTAGGGTTTCTATCCCTTCAAAACCATAAGTTCAGGTCGAACAGACAACGAGAGAAAGGCCAACCACGAAAGACTGCTCGCTTGACAAGCATCGCAAGGAAACCACTCACCTTCTAGTAGAATCATATCATTTCACAAAATTCGAGGATAATACACATGTATTCACCTCATGTGACCTGCATCGAAAAGGGATTATTAGTTTGTTGAGTATAAAAATCAAGAAAACTTCCACATAAGCCAAACCAGCATCTTAAGATTGAACTCTGGAAGAAATAAAGCAGAAGACAGAATTAGGAAACATACCATGTTCCTAGAATTTTGGGATTTCTTGGTTCATGATTCCAATCTATGAGGTCTATTCCTTGTTGGAGTGTCTTGAGCTGATTTTATAGAGGATATATGTGAAAGAAGTCATCAAGAGGCTCGAGCGTGCGAGCTTGGTGCTGTTCACATGTGTACAGGGTTTGACTCACGGGTAAACTAAGGACAATTTGGTTGCATTTGCATCGTCAAAACTAATCAGCTGTGTCCAACCGACAACACACGTACTTACGGTAAATAAGGGATAAAGAGTACATGATCATGAAATCTATTGTCCAACTGACTACACAAATAATCACACAATGAATAAGCGATAAGCGTACATAATCATGAATATAGGAGGACATTCTAGGAGTATAAAATTGATGTATCAACCAAGAAAAGAATAAGGAAAAGAGTTCGAGTGGGACAAGGAATAGAAAATGATGGCACAGGACTTTGCAATTCGGCCCTTTGTCATTTTCTACAAGTTTAGAGCGGTGTAATTTAGGGGTGTTCATGGATCGGGTACCTGGTCTATGGACAAAAAATGTAAGCCGAACTGGTCTTTGCGGTTCGGTAAAATTTTGAACCGCAAACCGGTCCACATGTAGCGGGTACCCGATCTTCCGATTACCCGCAAAATCGGTTCGGATAGGATGGGTACCCGACCCGATCCATAATAATTTACTTATATTTTTAAAAAAATAAACAAGAAAAATTACAAAATATTATTATTTCACTAATAATACAAACATTAATATCTTAAAGTTAGATTACATCCAAAACCTTGATTTTCAAAAAAACAAAAATTAAATAAACAAGAAAACAATCACTTAGTCTTTCAAACTTCAACTTTTCATTTCAATCAACATAAAAACATAAATATTCAACAAATAACTAAAAACTATATAAACAAGAAAATAATCACTTAGTCTTTCAAACTTCATCTTCTCATTTCAATCAACGTAAAAACATAAATATTCAACAAATAGCCAAATGAACACCCAAACTAACATGTAAAATTACATAAGTAACATGTGAAATTACATAACTACCCCCATTTCGGTTCGGTTCGGTTCGGTTCGGTTACTCAGCGGTTCGCAAAAATATAAACTGTGAACCGACCCGATTAAAATATAACCCGCCCCGCAAACTGCCCCGCCACCTAAAACCGGTTCGGTTACCCCTTTTTTCGGTTAGGGGCGGATCGGTTTTTCTGGTTTTTTGATTTTTCGGGTTTTTTTTAACAGCCCTAGTAATTACTTAATATTTTCGTGTAACTGTCCAGTATTTTGGTATAACTGTCCAACATTTTGGTATAATTGTTCAGTATTCTGTTATAACTAATTTTTTCTCAAAATTACCTCGTTTTTTGTGTTTTCTCAATTCAAGTTTTGTCCATATGGCACACTTCTCAACCACCTATTTTGTCACATTGAATCATATCCATCAAGTTGTAGGAAATGACAATTGTGACACTACCAATCTAGAAAATGGGCAGGAAATGAGAAGTAGCTTTGGGTAGTACACAATAAATACAAACATGGTTAGCTGTACTCTTAGTTTATGAACCGCCGGATAGTACAACAACGAACGGGTGATTTTCTGAAGTACCGAACGAATTCACTTGCCTCACATTCTTATCTAACACAATGGACCGATGTGGAAAGTTCATCAATCGGGTGTAAACAAAAAAGTCCATTTTTTTTTACGTGGTTGAAAATACTAGAAGGCGTGTAAAAGAATAGATTCCACTTCTTGACACAAATGATGTGTGTGATAAAATTTGGACCATTTAAAAATTTCATGTACAGTTTAAGATGAATTTTCGATCTTAAATTGTTAAAAGATAGTTACCATACCTCAAACTCATATACGATATTGGCTATTTATAATATATTGCCTACCCTCAAATCTTTCTAGCGTTGATTGCCACAAAAAATATCTTGTTTTGTGAGATCAATTATACATTTGAAAAACTGAGCAAGCATCCACACGAATGCGTATATAATAGCTTAATCTTCACCTACTATTCGTTTTTAACTTTGTGTGGTTCAGAGATAGACACATAATTAATCGTATTATATTTGATTTGGCACCATGCATGGAAACACGACTCCAATTGGACAATGCACGTACAGATTTTAGAGTACTGCATAGCATTGAAAATTTCCTAAAATAAAAGGTACGCTTAACTTAGGGTAAGCAAAAAAGATCGAAAAACTCAAAGACTGCAAATCTAAGCCGAAAAATGGGGGTAAACCGATTGAATATGAAAACAGTTTGCAAAAGCAATTTTGGTTTTGAGTATCAATTTTTAAAAATTGCAGTTAACCAAAATCAATCACATACATGTATTAGAAGCTAATATTCATAAGTATTATAGAAAAGTCAAGGCATATTAAGTTATTTTATCCTCAAGTCTAAAGTAATTCAAAAACATAAATATTGTACTTAATTTTTCTTTCCATTTAATATTTTGAATTGCATATTATCCCTTAATTTTATGCTCAGATTATCATATGTTTTTAGTTACAAATTAAAGAATTTCTTTCATATAACTTAGGTGTAGAGTATGGAAGATAACGCAATTACTTTTCTTACTTGTGTTGGAAGAATTTTGATTTGTAATTTTTTTACTTGTAAAAACATGTATATAAAAGTTTTAATTTATAATCTTTTACTTATTTCATAAAGTAATTAAATTTGTTAAATAGTCCTTTTTTAAAATTTGAACAAATAGATATATTGTAATTTTTTTTTATCTATTTTGTTAGACCAATTTAATACTGTACAAATTCTAGTTACTAGCGGTACTTGACCCTCTTTAATCAGAAAATAATTAAGTAATTAACTAATTAATGACTGTCAGATATAATTAGGAAATTAGGCGAATTAGTACAATCGGTTCCGATCATAATATTGGTTAGGTATATCCCTACCCTTAACTAGCTTTTAGTAACTATAGCATGAATTTGAGGACATGGCAACCAAACAACAAGGATGTTAGAATGTATACGATTTGCAAACAATGAGAAGAGCTCAGCTACCAATAATGAAAGTTTCTTGGTCAACATATCAATCTGATACCATCAAGATTACATCCCTTTTTTTTTTTTAACTTTTTATTTTGTGGTCCAGTATCAGGTTGAATCTCTGAGGATCTTAATAGGTAACATACATTGACCAATTGAACTGACGACAAATGCTGAAAATTACAACAGAGTATATGTATGTTTAAACTTCAATGGTTGTTGATGATTTCAAATATCAAGAAGATCATGTGTCTAAATTATTTTGTAGCTTTATGTCATGAGTCTAAATATCTACCTACTTGACGTCCAAATGTCTCCTCGTATTCCATCAACGTTTTTCCCCTCTCCCTTTAGGAAACAAATTATTGATGACCTTTCTTTTATGTCTATATCAAGTTTCAAAGTTTTTATAAACTTATTATTTTATCAAGAGATATTTATTGGTTTTACCTTGGAATAGACTTTAAAACGTTGTAGCATGGAATCATTTCAAGAGAGAGAGAGAGAGATACACACAGAGGTTTTTTTTTTTTTTTTTTTTTTTGGGTTTTTCTGGGGAGCGGGGTTATGAATTTGAATTTCATGACAAAAAATGATGATGGCTTCATAAGCACCACGAGTCTTACTGTAATTATTGTTATTATTATTATTTTTCCTGAAGTTGTAATGAGATTAGAATGAAACACATATCAAAGAAATTCGTATATGCATAAAAGCAGTAAACCTTATTATTCATAATCACCTTATATTTTGGGCCTATTCTCAATAGCTTTTTTCTACCTGATTTTAGCTTCTGATTTTTAAAAAATCTATTTTGTAATGTTCTTAACTATTTTTTAACTATATTTTTAGATTTTTTAAGCAAAAATCAGGAGCAATTAATTTTTAATTTTTCTAAAATCAATTTTTATAAAAATTAGAAGCTATTAAGAACAAACCTTTTGTGTTGAGTTTTTCTTCCTACTAGGAACTGAGACTATTCATCCTGGATTTGAACATCAGCGAATTATATTTATATGGTAAGCAAAAATAAATAAAATTTGTCCTGGAGTGATATTATGTAGAATACGAGGAAGACAACTATTTCAGCTATCACTGGAGTGAAATTGTTAGGGTGCTAGCTAAATGGGCGCATGTGCCTGGGGGTTGGTAGATTAGAAGTTCTGTGGTTGGTGGACTTGCCATGAGTGGTGGTTGTACTGTACACAAACATGATTCACCATCTTCCCCAACTAAACAAGTAAATGCCCAAAATTGCAAAATCTTAAATGAAATATACACCAAGTACTTTTTTTTACAAAGGGACATGGCCGACACCTGTATCAGCACCAAAACATTTATCTGGGCATTTATCTGGGGAGGAAGATTCATCTTTCCTAGCTGCCAAAAATACATTTTTTTTTAAAAGAGAATCAATAATTGGACTCCACATACTCTCTTGATGACTCGAACCCGAGATCTATAGATTCCAAGTGAAGCATCTTACTAATTAAGCTGCCCTTCGTTGTCACCAAAAATATCATCTTTGATTTACGAATAGAATTTTTTTTACCATCCACTAGGGAATATCAGGTAAAAATAGTTGGTGCTCCTTGTGCCAAGGTCAAGGATTCAAACCCTGGCCTTGGCATTTAGAAGGGAAGGGGAAAAAATGGTAGAATTAAGATTGAGAGTCACATTCTAATTGTGTGTAACAAAAAGCCTTAAAATTACACCTCAACACTCAGTTGAGAGCCCAGTCTAATTGTATAAGGCAATATATATTGTAATAAAAGTAGTTCATGATAAAAAAGGTAAAAATAAAACTATAGAGAATATGACCATGGTCCAAAAGTGGAAGGATGACACACACAAATCGAAAAAAAGGTCCTTTTATTATTTTTTGGAGCCAATTTTTATTTCATCTTTGCGTGAAGATATCTACATATGGTCGAAGCCGCAGCTTATGTTCGTACCAGAAAAAGTTCTAGTTTGAACATGGCTTCTCTAAATAATAATTTTCTTGTTCTAGGTGATTGTTACCCCCATAACACAAAAGCTGATTTTCATGTTAAATTTGGTCCACAATCCATATGTATGTAAGGTACCTCAAAACTTTCGTACTAGAACCACTAAACAAGTTGTGGTTCTTGATCATTTGTCCAACTAACTAGCACCAACACATGGGCTCACACTATTGTCTGTTATAAATGTTATGCACAAATAGAAGGAATTAACAGATGCTATGTCCCAACCTTCACTTGACAAGGAGTTCCTTTTTTACTCCACTGACAATAATTAAATTCTAATTTTTGTTAAATTGATTCTAGAAAAGATGAAAATCATAATCCAAAAGTAGGTTTATAATTAATTCTGACTTTAATTTAAAAAATAAAAAAAATGAGAAAAAAAGGAAGTTAAGAATATCACAAAACAATTTTTTTAAAAATCAAAAACTAAATGTAGGTAAAAGAAAAAAAAAATACTTGAGAACCGGAGAACAAGTATACTTCTACTCCAGAGATTGTAATGTTGGACTACAATAAATTGATTAGGGTGAAACTGTAATGTCAAGCAACAATTATCCATGTAAATATTTTCCCACATATCGAATGGAAAAATAATTGATTGATATACTATGTCTTTTATTCATTTTTCTTTCCTGATCAGTGGTGCACTAGTTACATAGAATTGTGATTGTGATTTGATCAGCAACAAATTTTCTATTTTTCATTTTCTTATATCAAGATCCATACCTAACTTAAGCTGGTTTTTTTTTTCACTAGAATAAATAAACTTGCCCACGAGGGCTTTTAAAAATTTCATGCAATTCATAATCAAGTGCTAATAATGTCTTAATCTAATGTTAAAGGCACAACAAGACTTCAGCAGGGCCGAATTATCTGTCTCATAAGTACAATTGAGAATTCTTGGAGACATTATTATGGTTGTTAGCACAAGTTGGTATTAATTAAGTTGCATACATAATATGCATGTTTATCATGGTAACAAAAAATATCCGATTAGGAATGAATACAAAACTAAGACAAGGACAGAATATCAATTCATAAATTATGTTTGTTAGAGTTATAAAAAATACACAACTCTCATGAATGGATCCATAAATGGTCCAATCAAAAAGTACGTTCTGAATGGTGAAATCTCAATCTCTATCCAACTCTGGGCCAAAGGTTCTATATTTCCCTTTAGGACAACGCTTTTGTCATATCAGGTCGAGAAAATTACAGTTTTAGTACTAAATGTTTAAAGTATCGACAATTTCAGTTTCTAAAGTTTGGACAAAAGTAAATCAAGTATCAAATGTTTTAATTTTTTTAGCACATTTAGTCTTATTGACCAGTTTTTTCACAATCTTATCAAAATTTGGTCGTGTAAAGTTTTCAAAAAGAATTATATTAAAGGAAAAATTTTAATTGCCATAATTTGTAATTAAAAGTACACATGCTAATGCACTATCTAGGCAAAATTTTTTCAGTTTCATCTACGTTTTTATCGTTTATGAACTCAAATTAGTACTTTTAATTACAAATTATGGCAATTCAAAATTTTTTCTTTAATCTAATTATTTTTGAAAATTTTTGTAACCAGCACATGAATATCACATGATCAAATTACAATAAGATTTTTGTAAAACTCGTCAATAGGACTAAACATGCTACAAAAATTGAAACATTTGGTACTAGATTTGCTATTGTCCAAACTTTAAGAACTGAAACTGCCGATGTCCCAAACATTTGGTACCAAAATTGCAATTTTCTCCATCATGTCCCAATAGTACCTATAAAAAAATCGAACCCAACGGTTCCAAATATTCGAGCATCAAAATTCAGACTTCAGTTGAGTTGAGTCTTCAATTCACCACCACCACTACCAACACCAACCACCCCAAAGGAAAAAAAAAAAAAAAAGGAAGAAGAAAAGATAGATTCTATTTTGTAATTAATTTTGTTTAGGTAAATCTAAAAGATTTTATTAATAATCGTAGCGTATTGTATTGCATTTAAAATTTTATAAAAAAGGGCGATACTTTGTAATTAAGATTTTATACAAAAAGGACGATATTTTTTAATTTTGTACCACCTAGATAATTGGAGAGGTTCACCACGTGATATTCAAAAACCAATTTTTCCTTTCTACTTCTTTTTTAGCACATTTTGTCTTAGAATTAAGATGAAATTTGATTTCTAGTTCTATCACAAGAACAATAACCAAAAAGACATCATAGTTTTGTGCTCATCAATTAAATTGATGCCTTCTCATCGTGCAAATTTGATGTATACATTATCATTATTATATTTCCTGTGAAGGCTGTCTGCCTTACTTTTGCATCCTTTTGTTAGTTTGTTTGTTAAAGTGATTGAAGGACGATCCATGGCCAAATGTTTCACCTACCTTCCTCTCTTTTTTAGACAATTCTATTGATTTTTTTTTTTTTGTTCAAGCTATTAAAGTGATTGTCCCTTTCTCGCGGCAGTCGCTAAGTTACAAATTCAATACCTACCTTTAAGTATTTGATGATTCAGCTTGGACACCTCAACAGTCCTATTTTATCATTTTTTGGGTGAAATCACAGGAAGGCATGTACGTTATGTCAATACCCAGAACAAGGCTCTAGTTTGCGGCTTCACTTGTAGAATTTGTAATTTAAAATAAAAACATATAAGTATTCTTAATATCTTAATCATTTTCTTATATTAGGATATATCATTTTGCTTATGTATCACTCTCTTATATCACAAAGTCTACAAGTGAAGCCGTAAATTTGGTATATAAAAGAATTTCATGTTATCCCAAACACAAAATCTAATATGTTTAAATCATAAACTTTACAAGAAAAACAGCAAATTTATATTTGAAATTTACTAAAAAAATTTAGTACTAATGCATAAAGATTAATGATAACCATTTGTTTATTGCAAAAAATCAATGATAAATAAGAGAAATCAGAGTTCAATTAACTGGAAGAGAGAATTTGTCCTGTGGATTGAGACAAATAGAACTACCTTAGTACATCTTTTTGTCAAAAAAAAAAAAAAAAAAAAAAGGCCACAGCTGTAATTCTACACCTAATAGTCGAAATAAAACTTTGTACCCAATCAGCTTCTCTTATTAATGGAATCAATTAACATAACAAAATACAATAATCATTTTGATGGGCTGGTTTGTACTTTCTTCTATGCGTAAAGACCAACAGAAGAAAAAGGGAAAAAAAAATAGGTATAAAGTTATTAGAATTTAATTCATCACTAATTAACATGATAGATTCCTTACAAAGAGAAGAAAATTGGGCAGCTAAATCAGCAAGTTTAGGCAGCCAAATCCCATTTAGGTGTCGATGTAAAGGAATGTTCTCATTTGTTTTATTTCGTTTAATGTTAATCGTGGATAAAATTTGCTTTATTAAGAAGACCATTTAATTAAAAAAAAAAACCATGAGTTTGCTCGAAAAGTTTTCAAAAGCTAAGGGCTATTTTGAAATTCTCGCTTTCAAAAATTAGCTGTTTCCATTAAAATAATATAAACATAAAAATTAAAAATAATCTTAGATGGCCCAAAACAGATTTTAGCTTTATAAAGTCATAAAACGTGAATGTAGACAACTGGAACAAGCTCCAAGTCTTGCTTCCATTAATTATTAATTTTGACTCTAGTCAAACATGAAATAATTTCAGATCGCCAGTGCATCAATTCTGTATACACTTTTTAAAAAATATTTATACATTTCACTTTTTATTTTCTAAATTAAAAAAGTTCTTATTATTTAGATTTATTATTTTTGCATGAGAAATTGAAGTGTTATTAATTCACGGGTATATTAGTTTAAGTGGGTCATAGCATCTTATAACAGATGTAAGTTGTGGGTAGCCCTACTTTAAAAACTTTGGGCTCGTATGGGCTCTCTTATTGAGAAGTTCATGGATCAAATGGATGTTGGATTATACCTATTTTTGTTCGAGTTACAGTTTATTTTCTTAATAATATTTATTCTCAGTCAAGATCATATAAAAACTTTAGGGAGATTGCTTCCACTTATAACTTTACAATTAAAATTAAAATTTAGATATACCTTATCACAACAATTCGTCAAGCTAAAAATTAATACTACGTAAACGTGTTCTATCTACTTACCTACGAAAACCTTATTAAATTTTTCTAATTCATATGAATCAAAAAAATAAAAAAAATGTAACCTTGTAAATGCTTGAGTTGCTAACTAGTTCAATTTCAAACTAGAAAAAGCTTTGATTGAGAATGTTTGAGATGCCGTAGCCCACAAGCAATCATGGACGGGCGTCCCTGGCTTTTCTGGACAACTTTTGCCTACATTAGGAATCTCTGAACTGGTCCAATTGCAAAATAAATATTCCATTTGGAATTCAGAAGCCCTCTCAAATCAATACTGACAAACAATTTGAGGGCCCAAAATTTTGGCCCACTACAATATAGGCCCGTAACAATGAAATGGGAGATTTCAAAACTTTTTTTTTTTTTAAATTTTCTTTTCTTTATTTCTTGGTGGATAAAGATAATTGTTTCTTTCTTTTTTTTTTCGAATTAATTTCTTTATCATAAGTACGTTACATTTTGTGGATGTCCGTGCTTAGGGATGTATAAACTTAGATATGATATAAAACACACATTTATTTATGTATATAACAAAACAAGCGCAATTGATCAATGGTTAACATATTCAAATGCATAAATTTGTAACGTAAGAAACTTTTAAGTTAATGTTCTCATCATTTATTTCTTCTAATCTTCTTCACAAGAAAAACTTAATTGGGGCGCAAGAACCTCACTTGTTCAATTAAAAAATGCAATCGATTTTGTACTATGAGCTGCAATAGTTGTACCTTATTCATAAAACTGGAAATCACTCTAGCTTTATCATATGCCTTAATGTATATCATAAGCATACAATCCTCATCAAAACCACAAGATTCTGCTCCCCCCCCCCCCCCCCCCCCCGGGTTGTTGCTAATACAAAAAAAAAAAAAAAAACAATAAGATCAAGAAGGAAAAAAAATATATTTGTTTACAATCTAAGATCCTTACCTAAACTCGTGAACCAAAAAAAAATGTTGGGTTAATTGTAGTGAAGAAATGTATAAACAAGCTCTTGTAAAACTTGACATTGAAGAAGAAGGCAAAAAACAGTTAGGCCATGGTACTAAAATGATCTAATTATATTGGTGTTAAATTCTACAAATAATTTAATTAATTCTATGGGCAAATGATCAAATCATCAGAAGGAAGAGATGCAAATTTGCTATCCTTGAAAGGGCCTAGCTTGTGATGGCATAAAGATGGAGCTGAAGGTGGCACTGGCCCTCTTGGCAATTGGGCACCAAATAAACTTCGGAAATCCTTGTCGACATCCTTGATTAATCTTGTGCTTTCTCCTGTTGATACATTTGTTGCAAATACTATTAAAACAATCAAAGCAAACCTCAAAATCATGATGGCTTTTTCACAAGATCACACTTCTTCTTCTTGTTCTTCTTTTTCTTCTTGTTTACCTCTTTCTTCTTCCTCTTTCTCCTGAATTTTGCTGGATGCGCTTGTAAAATTTTTCTTCTTTTGAGCAGAATTTAATGGTATATTGACTGTAGAGGGAGGTAGAAGAATTTGTATGCCGTTTGCATTGGACTAAAAGAGCATTTTGAACAATAAATTTCAATGCAAAGAAACTTTCTTTACATTGTGCAATATGTCAATGTATTTTTGTGCTTTCGGTTTGTGGCAAACTTTGAATAATGGGTACAAGTTTTGACAGAATCATGAATTGGCAGCCATTTCAGAAGGGCAAGAAATCTTGGAGTTTGAACATGTGATATTTTCTTAATCACCAACCAATATGCATAAAAAGTATATTATTTTTCTATTGTTAGCTGAAATTTAGTCTATCTTGAGAAGTGACAGTCGCTTTCAGCATGCTACATATTGACATTTGTAGCTTCGAAAAGTTGAATTGAATCCAATTGACAAAGCAGGCTAGACGGCTTTTTAAAGTAATTTTTAGCAGACCTTGCAAGAGCATTCTTTTCTTTTTTGTTTGATTAACTTTGGCTACTAGTATAATGTGCTCATTTGCAACACAAGTTGTGCCTCGTGCAATGCATTTGATACTCAGAACTGCTAAAATTTGAGGGGGATTTTTTTGTTGTTTATAGGCGGATTTTGGATTTCTAGAGCAGTGCAATTTTTCACTTGTTGATCATGAGGCATTTGTGGCCTGTCTCATTGTTATTAGACACAATTTCATGGTCAATATTTAGCAACTGAAGTTTTCAATATTATAATTTTAATCAAGAATGCAATTATAGAAAAGTGAATATTCAGCTTGGAAAAAAAAAAGTAAGTGCTGAGAAATTCGTATTTCAATCATACACCTATATTATTGCTCCCTAATAATCCATTCTTCCATATGTTCATGAATTTGGTGTGGTGTCTCCACATTGGATAGTTAATCTTTTCTAACCAACCCAAATTAGTTGGGTTGGCCACCATCAAGCCTTTAAAGCTAAGTGGAGTGAGAGGTTAAGGGTTCGAGCTTTGCCTATGTTCATGAATTTGGTTTGGTTTCTCCACATTGGATAGTTAATCTTTTCTAACCAACCTAATTTAGTTGGATTGGTCACCACCAAGCCTTTAAAGCTAAATGGGGTAGGAGGTCAGGGGTTCGAGCCTTGCTTCCCATCAAAAATCCAAATGAGTGCATAATGCACCTATTTGGTTCGATGATAGTTCAATCCTCTTTAGTTCCCTCGGGCCCAGTTGAGCCTCTCCATAGAGTAGAATGGGAGTACGATACGATATTGTGGATGATTGACCAAAAAAAAAAAAAAAGATAGTTAATCTTTCCTAAATTACTAAGGCATGTAGATTTTTAGTAGAATTATTTATGCGAGCTTACTTAAGCTTATACGTAACTATAGATGGGGCAACTATTCAACTAAAGACCTATATATGGATTTGTAGGCTGTAATTCTATTAGGGCACAAAATTGGCAGGCATGTACTTTTGTTTGCACCAATTCAACCATTTAAGACAAAACAAAGATATCCAATAAATGTTGGTAACTATTTTAGAAATGATTACAATTAGTTGAATAACAATGGCCTTAAGACTCTTCAAACGAGAATAACTTTGTGTCTGGTTCAGTGAATGGAACAAGCTGTTAATAGCTACCTGTTTAACCCAACCAAAAAACAAAAAGAAAAACAATATAATTTTTTTAAAAAAAATTTGAAAAGAATTAGCTTGTTGTGAACATCAGCAAGCTCATCCTTAAGGAAACAAGCTTAAAATGCCAGTCTAATTTGCAGGCTAAATTTGTGGAAAATTGAATTAATTTGTCAGAAAATTTAATTAGAGCATTGAAACATTTATTTCTGGCCGGCTAAATTCGACTATTTTAATTTTATCTGCCCTAATATCCGTTTCACATCCGGTAATTCGTGAATAAAATATTTGTGTTATACAAGATGAGATTCATCTGTACTAATAGCAGCATTAGTTAATCTAAAAAAGCCCACCAAATTATATCAAACTTTCAGGTGGCCAGAGGTTTAATAATTGCCTAAAGCTAGTGGGTTATGCATGTTTTAGTATTTTATTTTTAAGATTCATCTCAATTGGTTTAATATTTTATACTAAGATTCATTTTAATTGATAGAGATATTAGTTAGATAATCGTGAAATTTTCAACTCGAGTATTGAACATTTTTCTTTTCTTATTTTTTGTGGTGAACCATAGAGAGTCTGATTAAACTAAAAAAAAAAAAAATTCAATGGGTAATGAAGTTGCACATGAAGGGTAAATATCATTTTTGATGCTTCACAGCTAAGGTTTACAAAGTAATGATTTGGGGCTACTAGATAAGTTTTTCTAAGCAGATAGGCATTGATTTACTTATATCTTATTGTTGTACTAATTTTGGGAGATGTTTTATTACTTTTATTTTAGGAACAAAGAAATCTATATTTAAATAGGGAATTCGAGAGCTAAAATTCAAGTAGAGGAATCTAACAACTAAATAGAGGATAAAAGCTAAAATTAGGTAAGAAAAATTAACTAGACAAGAAATTTAGGAACTTGGATTTGGAACCGGAAACCTAACACTTAGATAGGGAACTTAAGGGCTAGAATTAGAATGGAAGAATCAAACAACTGAATAAATAATTCGAAAGTTAAAATTAGGCTAGAAACATTTACAACTAGACAGAAATCTTAAAATTGGGACTTGGAACAAATAGTACTACTTTAACACTCACAGAAACTTTAAGGGCTAGAATTCCCACATAAGATTTTTATTATTATTATTAAACCTACAATATTACATGGGGAAGGAGAATTCAGTATTAAAAAAATTCGAAACTCCGACTTTTGAAGTGGAATTATAAAACTTAACTGTTTGACTCTCTGTTCGATTCCTCACATAAGTTAAAACTAACGTCTGGGTTCTATGAGGTCACCAGCCTCGTGATCACCAAAACAAGGAACTGTGGTGCTTAAAATAACAACATACGTTGACTTGTAAGGAAATTGAATATACCGTAGCTTTTTTAAAGTTCAACATTTTAGATCCATTTTAAGCAAAAAGGGCAACATAAAGAAAAAATCTATTTACAAACATTAACTTGTCTTATCATTAGCCAATTTTTATTCATGCAGTTATCTACTGTGGGCATCTTTGAACCATTCATCAGTAAGTGTAATTGGTTATCCATACATATCATCAATGTTTTTAAAACTGGATCGGTCAATGAACCGAAAAAGGGTTCATTCATGGTCGGACCGGAGTTTAATGTTTTTTCTCTTTTTTAATTTAATTTAATGTATAATATAGTAACAAATACTAGATATACCTACCCTGTTGATCTAGTTAACCCATCAATTGTTTGAATATATTCAAATATACAAGTTAATGAATTTATTATATTTGATAAAAAATTTATGAAATATTCTATGTCTATAAAAATTAGATTAATAAAGAAAATGGCATTACCAATATAAAACATACAATAACTATAAAAATAAGTGTATTGGGAAAAAATACGTATAAAACGGACACTTTAAAATTCACTACTAAATTATTAAATTATATTTGTTGCTTGTTTTCACATTCTCTACTCTTTTAATACCATCAAGACTTATTTTTCAATGTAAAATTTAAATTTATTTTTAATACCAAATGATACAATTAACTTTGTATATAGGCCGTTCTAGTAAATGTAATTTTTTTAAATAAAAAAATTTCTTTTGTCCCATTTTTTAAGGTTGATTTGCATATTCAAATGATTTTCAAATTTCAATTTGATTATCTTACTATTCGTTTAGATTTATTCAGTTTTTTAATTTTCTAGTTTTTTACATTTTTTTACAACACCTAATGAGAGGTAATTTCTAACAATTTTCTACCAATCAAGAATTTGATATAAAATATCTCAAAAGAGTTTAAACTTTATTTAGAATCGGTTCTCAAACTTTAATTTTAGACATATTCTCTCAAAAGAAATTTTATTTTTAATGTATCGGACCATTGAGCGAATCAATTTGGACTCTATACAATATTCAAAAAATAAAACTAACAAGTAAATCTATTTGCTTATTAGTTCTTAATTTATTTAATTCTATTCAATTTACACATTTTCTTTTAGTATATCAAGAAAAGGTGGATAAGTGATGCTATAATAATTGGAATCAATATATTGCATAGAAAAATATGATTTTAATAATCTGAAATGATTTTCTTTTAATAAAAGAAATAACTTTCTACCCACTTACTTTCAAGATGCTATGCGTGCTTATTATTGAATAATAATTAATCATAATTAAAAAATTTAAATAGATGACTTACAAAAATACCAATTTAAATTTTTAATTAGGAGAATGGTTTAGGCATAAATGAATAATTAAACAATTTAGATTAAAGGAATAATCTTAGTATGAGAGATTTTGGTAAAAGTAAATCCAAGATTTCTTTAATATAATGAATTTGGATGCCAAGATAAAAAGGTAAGATTCAATTAATTTCATTAAACATGATTAATAAAAGAAATAAAAAATTAAAAAAGTAAGAATCAATTAAATTTATTAAATGTGATTAAAGAAAATAAAGAAACTAAAAATGTAATAATCAATGAACTTTATTAAAATGATTAAAAGAAAAAACTAAAAAAAGAACAAATAAAAAGATTCCTCACATTAGAGCAACAAAGGTGTAGCTGGCTTGGTGTACAACAAGGCTTTGGGGAAGGTCCCAAGTTTGAGCCTTCCCCACGCACATTGTGCAAAAAAAAATTTTTTCAAGTCAAAATATCAAAAATCGGCAGTTCAACGATTCAGAGGTTTAATCCGGTTCCAACGATTTGACCAGTTCTTGACGGTTTGTAAGGTGAACAATGATTTGAGTTGAATCAGACCAGAGGCATGGCCGGTTCACGTTTGAACGGTCGAACCAGCCGGTCCGGTCCGGATTTAGAAACATTGCATATCATCATCATCCCAACGAGTTAAGGGTAAAAAAATCCTAGTCAAAGAAGTTATTCACTATTTCTTCACATGCAAGCATTTCACAATCAACTGCTGAAAATGTTTGTTAAAGGGGCACTTGTACTTCAATTGATTGATTTGAATTTTCAATACTTTCAGTTGTAGTAGCTTGGTTTACGCTTCTCACTGGATCCAAAGTATCTTCAGGTTGAAATTTCTCCTTCGCATCAGTCATAGAATTTTATTGAATACCTTGACATGCCATCACTTTTACATAGTGGCGGAGCCAAGTCCCAGGTGGCGGGTCAAATTTTAATATAATAAAATTTTTAGAAAATAAAAACTATAAATTAAAATAAACAAGAAAATAAAAAATTATTATATCACATACTTATTACAATTATTTTCTACGAATACTCATCTTCTGAAAACGTTGCAAAATCAATACATTGTAAATTTTGTATATACATCTTTTTTCAATATAAGCAACCAAACATGATGACGAAGTATCCTCAAAAAAAAAAAAAAAATGATGACGAAGTTGACTATGCTCTTTGTACTTTATCTTTACTCAGAGATCTTATCACCTAACCTTGGATCTAAAGGAAGATCAATCAATTTGAGTTGAGCTCTTAATTTTTTAAAATATTTTCAAACCACTAGCAACTTAATTTTCTATTATTAATTTTTTAAAATATTTTGCAAACCACTAGCCACTTAATCTTCTATGAGTTTCTTTTTAAGGAAATTTTCCATAACATGTTATAAATAAAAATTGTAAAATAACTGAATTTAGTATTATAAACATGAATTTCAGCATTTGATAACATATTGAGGTTGAGCACAAAAATATAGACCATTTAACAAAAAGGAAAAAAGGAAGAAAAAGTATGATCAAAGCTAGTTTAAGCTTTATTTCTAAGATCCAAGGTCACTTGCTAATGCATAAAATAATAGTCCAAAATTCAAAATCCACAATTCAAACGAATCTTCAATATACCTTCCCACTTGAAAGAGACTATAAAGTATAATAATCGTAGCAAAACTACTTTAGTTCAAGTATACTCAATGATCCTTATTTAAAATTCAACCTAGCCTCCCTTAAAATTGAGAAATAAATCCATAATTAATCATATAGTTTCATGATATCTAATTGACAAAGTAAATATAAAAAAAAGATTTACATAAAAAGGCCAAAAAATAATACAATCAAATAGAAAAAAGTAAACAAGACATAAATTAAACCAAAAATCCAAAAAAATAAAAGGAAAAGAATAAGAATTATTGACAAGATTAGTGCACCTAACTTGCCAAAAGATGCTTGACTTTAATAGGAGGAATGAAAAAAGATGATATGGAAAGTTTTAACTTTAGATCATGATAAATTTACAATGGAAGTCTTCAAATGAAATTTCAGCAAAAAAGAATAAGAAAATATAAAATCGAATGAGACATAAAGAAAAATGTAAGGTAGATAAATGCCTCTAGTCTCTTCCAATATATTTGCCTTTTGAGTTCTTTGTTTTTGTGTGGGACAAGCCATCAATGTTATTTTGACTTTTTGTGCCATCAATGTTATTTTGACTTTTTGGTTCTCTAAATATATTAATTGAAATTTGACCCCAAAATCTATTTTTGTAAAGGCTCAAACAAGAGTTCATCTATATAATATCTATGGTTTTTAAATTTGAGCAGGGTTATATATATATATATATATATATATATATATATATGGATTTTTAAAATTTAAGTAGGGTCATTTGACCCCACTTGGAGCCACATGGCTCCACCATTTTCTACGAATTTCCTGCTAGCATTGGACTAGTTAAGAAGTGATAAAGCAACAACTAGTGTTGGACTAGTGCAGCGACGGAACAAATAAACTGATAAAAGCATGAATCAAAAGCAAGTAAACACGTAAAATCATGTAAGAGTATGTAGGAGCACATAACAGATAGGCATAATATCTAAATACAATGATCTCAAGAAAAATAGTAAAAAAAAAAAAAAAAACACATAAGCACACAAGGAACACAGGAGCCCTAGCTATTACACCTCAGGAGCCTAACTAAAATTTAAGGAGAAAGGGAAAAAGTAACTTATCTATTACACTTTCTATCTAAATACAAAAATAGGCTAAAAATAAAAGAAATTGTGACCTATCTATTATAATTTTGCCAAAACATGATATTCGAAACTATAGCATAATGTAAATATATATGCAAAAAGCATATAAAATAGGAAACACATGAAGAAAATGCATAAAAAATTACACAGGAGCACATTGAAGCACACAAAGAAAAATTAATTAGTAATAGGGATACCTCTCTTTAAAGACTCGGTACTAATACTTAGGAAAACAAACAAACATGTCAAAGGTACTACTATATAGATGAATAAAGCATAAAACATAAAATACTAAAACATGGGGGGTAAAAATGCAAATTTTATCAAGCTTAGAGGGCTAAAAAAAATCATAAACCCTAAGAAATAAAGGGTAAAACTGGAAATTCAAACTAATTAAGGTGTAAAATAGGAAATTAAAGTAAAGTTGGGGGTAAAATAGTAAATTATAATAAGTGTGGGATCAAATTTGTAAATTATGGAACTTAATTGAAATAAAAGTAAATTCTAAGGATCAATCTATAAAAAGATAAAGACTCAAAATGCAAACATAAAAAATGCTCTATAGCATAATAACAACAACTAGATCTTAGGGGGGCTGGGACATAAATACTCATTTTCATAACAAAATAACCAGCAGCGGCAACAACTCCAGCTCACGACCACCGCGGCTAACAATTATCACCGCCGATAACAATTATCATAGCCGAGTCCATGTCCAATTGCGCCCAGGTATACCTATTGTCTCTGCCTCTCAATTTTGCTCAGTTAACATCCGATAAACACTATAATCAATCAGATCATGTGATTGTTGAGCATATTATGAGGGCGGTGCTTCTGATGGGATTGATTCAATATCTTGTAGTAATCTTCCATTCAACAAAGTTGTAGAATGCACCATATGATCATCGTCCAATCCAAAATCATAACCATGCCAATCTATCAAACTCATAGGTTGAGTCTCTTCAAGCAACAAATTCGTGTAGGTTGTTTGTCTATTCATTTCAATCTCATCACCCATAACTTGTTCCTCATAGTTATCCAAATAGTTGGGTAACTCAATTTAACTTACTATTGCCAAGTTAGTAGCATTAGTTGACGTGTTTTTCAGCATCTTAATTGCCTTTGAATTCTCTTGTTGAGAATTTGGGTTCGATCTCTTGCATGAAACTTGAGGATTCTTGTAAAGTCTCATGGAGCCATCTTGATTAACTTCTTGTTTGGCTTCCACCGCCATCTTTTCACCTTAGTGTACTTTTCATCGTCTTTTATAATCCTACAAATCACATAATCCGTGCTACCTATTCCATTCAACAAAACATTAGCCAACGAATATTCATGCATAATCCATTTGCCCTTCATGGAAGAACCAGAATTTAACACATAGTTTAACATCCTTATTGAGCCAATAACCTGTCCTCGACTGTTCGGAACGTCATCCTTAGATTGTCCGTCCCACCTTCCACAACTAGCTGTTCTTGCAATCTTCTTGGCACTAATCTTGGACAAGTTAGCAAACACGTAGACCATTCTTTTTGTACTTTTCTTGCCACTATCATCAAAGATTTGCCAGTAATATCATCACTGAAAACCTTCCAAGGCTCAGCATCATTATCGTACAATGTCTTCTCCACAGCTATGGTGGAAGATGGTTGCTGACTTGTAACCTTCAGCCATAGAAGTTCGATTATTTCTTCTTCAGTAGGTCTAAAATGGCATCCAACAGGTAAAGCTCCGTCCATTTAGCCTATTCAATCTGGCAATGAACTACCGCAATTCACTTAGATTCTTGATTCTTGATTTTCTTTCAATTTATGTATGTAGGGACGCTAATGAAAACAAATGGGGTTCTTAATTAAATGCTGAACATATATATATATATATATTTTTGAAGTTGAAACAATCAAGGATTAGTATTACAAATGCGATCTTATCCCCAAGAAACTACGAAACCTAGTCGGTTACCGGTTAACGTTGAATAGAAATTTCCAAAAGTCATGCCATCCACTTCTGAGTCATGTTAGGACCACGTGGGAATGAAATACAAGCTTGGAAAAGGACAGCGGAAAAAAAAACTAAGGAAACGTTATTATTTGTAGTTATTGAAACTACATTGTACTTTTTATAATGAAACTATGAATTAGGAAAAAAAAAAAAGATACCCAAAGAATGAATTAGTTATTTTGTGTAAGATATGTTTGCAGTATAATACTTTATATGTTGCCTATGGTACCTACATTTGGATACTTAAATTCATTACGCTCCGTTTGGATGGCATTATTTGGAGTATTTTTTTAGAATTATTTGAAAAAATTATTTAAATTATTTTTTGTTGACCTTTTGAAAAAGTGAAAAAGTATTTGGATGTGAAATTTTTTTTGAAGTGACATAATGGTACTTTGAAAAAAGTGGACATTCCCTTAAAGAAGTGGACGTCCGCTTTTGTAAGCGAACGCCCACTTTTTTCAAACTACTATCATGTCCGCTTCGTTTAGTTGTCCGAACGTTCGCTTAAGGAAGCGGACATTCACTTTGTCGTCCCACCTCAAAACCCATTGACAATGGATCTCATTTTGTTCCTTGCAAATTTTTCAGTTTTTCTAAACAAATTTTGAACATAAACATGCTTGCTTTTGTGAATAATTGTGTAAATAGTCTCTAAAGTTCATTTGAAATTTTAGAATGAAAACTTAGTGGAAAAATTTGGTGAAAAAGTTTGATAAAAAATTTTCCATTTGTCCAAACGGAATTGGGAAAAATTTTTCCAAAAAATGGCAAATGTATCCAAACAGGGCCATTATTTGTCGCTTTTTAAGAATCGAACAAACTATCTTCATAATTCGATTATAGTTTTAAATATCTGAATTAAAGATCAAACTACACTATCGACAAATTAAGATTAAGATTAACTAAGAATATGGCGCAGTCAAGAAAAAAAAATAGAGTTCTAACCACAAGCCAGAACTGGCATAGCAAAATTGGTACAAAGAAAGTTCAATTTTTAGAAATAAACAAGTAGTTTAGTAAAAAAAAAAAAGGAAACAAAATTGGCTCAAACAAAGTTTAGTTTTTAGAATTAAACAAGCAGTATAGTCACAATAAATCAAGTAGAAACTGAAAAAGAATTATAAAAAAATGTTGGACACGACTTGTTAATCTGTTAAAGCTTTAGCCTTATGTGGGCATCGCATGAACTATATATATATATATATATATATATATATATATATATATTTATTTATTTATTTATCTATATTAGAATAAAAGTGTGTTCTTCTTTGTTTGTCGCTTATCTTTTACTGCTATCTTTTATTCCATTTAATTATAAACATATTTTGTATTATCTACATGTTAGGCACACGGGGTTGTTTTGATATTATGCTAATTTTGATATTTATCATGGTATTTTTAAAATATGTAACTATCTATATTAACTTTACTCTTCTACAGCTCTCCACTCCTCTATTTTATCCATTGCTTTTTTTATAGTAGCTTAATTTTTCAAAAAATTCTAAACAAAATAAAAGTTCAAAAACACAACAGTTTGATATTTTATACATTTCTACTTGCTCCACCCAATGTGTATTTATTGTCCGAAAATATTCAAAATAAATTAGAATAGAAATGCGTCAATTCGTATATCAATGTCACTTTTCTTTAGACAAAATTCATCCCTATGAAATATAATAAAATCTGATGAATTCCTTTTAGATAAAATGAGGTGGCATATTAAATTTGGAGAGGATCTATGTGTTTATAAAATTGCTGCAAAATAATTACTATTTTGCCAGCATAATATGAATCAGAAAGATCAATTTATGAACAAAAATTATCATTGTTGCTTCTCACTACCAAAATTAATCAGTTGTATATGATTTAAAATAAACGTTAATTAATTAATATTCAATAAATAAAAAGAAAAATTGTAATCAGTTGTTAAACCATGTCTCTTATGCATACGTGTTGTGTATCCAAGTGTACCTTTTACATCCGGTGTCACGCTTAGTACAATGCTCATCGATAGCTAATTAAGCACACTAAAAGTCTATCCACTTGTAAATGCATAAAAGTTAGTTTATCTAACTAATGTGGAGAACTAGGTCCACGACTCTACTTGTAAATTTTAGAATCTAAAAGAGTGTCACATAAATAAAATGATACGTGTTAATGTAAGAAACTGATATAAGAATATTTATATGGTTTTATTTTAAATCACTAACCTTACAAGTGGGAGTGTGGACTAGTTCCATATAAGAATTTTTCTACAAACACAAAATTCGAAAAATTCTTACGTGACCAACTCTCCTTCTACCACATATCTACCACATATAATCCGACTAACTCTCCTTCTAACAAAATATTAGAAAAGAAACAATTATACTCCCTCTGTCCCACTGTATTAGGCTTGTTTTTTTTTTTTCATCTGTCCCAAATTATAGTCTATTTTTTAATTTCAAATTGTAATTAACTTTTAACTTCTCTAAAATCCTCTATTTAATTAATTTGTTATAAGTGACATAACTACCACATTAACATATTAACATTTTCAAAATACATAGCCAACTGTGCATTCACATATCAAAACTCATAAATTACTCCATTCAAATATAATTGTTTTGAATATGAAACTACTTTGACTTATGGTGTAATTTTCTATTTTGTATTTAATGTAATTATTTAATAATATATATATGAACATTTTAGAAATACCATAAATTAAATTTATTCTTTTAATAAAGTTAACTAATTTTTTTAAGCCTAATAATAAGCCTAACAAGTGGAGACAGACATAGTATTAAATTACCAATAGGAAACATTAAAAACTAGGAAACATTAAGGGTCTGTTTGTTTCAACTGAAATTATTTTCCAGAAAATATTTTCCTTATTTTCCGGTGTTTGGTTGAATTAAGCCAACGAATATATTTTCTCAAAGTAAAATATTTTGCCCAATCTAATGTAAAACGACTTCCTTAAAATGTCTCCTGAAGTTGTTTTCCAATCAACGCGCGTCCCATTATTCCTCATAACTTGTCCATCAGATGGATTTTGGGTGAGTATTGCGTGCACCTACGCGCGCAACGTGGCGTGTCACGTGGTGCACTTAGAACCAATAATACGTCGCTAAATAATACAATGATCCACCATTGCTACATGGTGATAAATTATTGGTTCTAAGTACACCACGTGATAATGCACGTGATGTATTGTATACTTTTCCGATGGCATTTCTGTTTTAGAGAACTATTAAGCATAAATAAAAAAAACCCAGTCGATTGGAGAGTTTTCTAGGGATTATGCCGTGACATCTCGTCACCATTTCTTCCTCCTCTCTTATTTCTCCCCCCTCCCCTGGTCTCCCCCAATTCTTCCTCTGGCATCCAGGCAAATCAACATCTGCACTTGTTTTGCATATGTCACAATAGATTATTGCGATCCATGAAATTATAGCGAACAACGAAGATTGGCTCACGGAGATAGAATGAGATCATTTGCCGGTTGAGAGAAGTGGAGAAGGAAGGAAAGAGTGGAGATGGTGGTAATGGTGACGCGATTAAATTAATGTGTCAGGGGAGGAAGGGTTCGGTGGTAAATAGGCCAAACTGAAAAGATTTTCTCATGGTTATCACATAAGAAATTTATTTTCAAAAGAATTAATCAAACACCAGAAAATATAAGGAAAACAATTATTTTCCTTGAAAATAATTTTCAAAGAAAATATTTTCTTGAGGAAAACATTTTCAATCAAACCTAACGGACCCTAAAAGAAAATGGAGAAAAAGTAGAAAAAAAAAATCCCAAAAAGCCACTTTCTTGAAATGATAAACAAATAACCAAAACACTCCTCATTCAGTGCACTAGTTTGTGCACTTCCCACCACAGTCCCAACTAGAATTGCATCTATACCAAATCTCAAATGCTTACAGCTTTTTCTTTTTCTCCGGTAGTACTTTCCCCTCCATCAATAGCTGCTCGAAGGTAATAATAATGCTTTTCCCTACCTTTCATTTCCTTCTGTCCATGAAAAAAAACTTCGATGCAATTTAATGTATTTTTTCTTTCTTTTACTTTATTTTGTAATTTAAATTTGTTGGGTTCTGTTTGTTTATGGTAGAAATTTTTTGGGCTGGTTTGTTTCTTTGTTAAGGATTAGTTATTTTATAGGCGATGGGGAAATTTTTGCAGGATTGTTGTAAAAATGTCAGCAGTAGCTACCAATAATACAGGATTTCAGTCGTTAGTAGTGAAGTCTCCTGCACATCCCACTTATGATTTGAAGGGGGTTATCCAACTTGCGCTTTGTGAAGATGCTGGCGATCTAGGTAATACTTCTGTGAAATTTTCTTCCAATTCCTTAGTCCAATTTTTGCTTATTGTTTAAATTATGTGACGCCAATATTGTAGTTTAATGTTTGTGCCCCTATTTAGTCTTTAAGATTTCAATTAATTGTTGCCAAATGCTGTGTAACTCAAGTTTTAGTTGATTTGGCATATAGATTGTGGTGAAAAGATAAGAGTTTCTATGGTGTAAGGAGTACTCTTTTTTTTTATTTTCTCTTCTTTAGTTCTAGAGTTTTTTTTGTGTATAATGACTGGGGTATTCGTGAGAAGTTGGGAATTGATTGATAGAAAAACACATGACACACTGCTTTAAGCTATCGTTATTCAAAGTTTAAAGCTTTTCGTATAGAGGTAAATAAGCAGTATAAATTAGATAACTTTAATTTTGTTGTTAATATATTCCAAAGCTTTGAAATGGACATAATAGTCCTTACTCCCCTGGCGTAATTTTTATTTTCTAGTATTTTGTAGTGAATACTTGGGAGTAGTGCATTTAAGATTTGGATGACTAAAACTGATGAGGCATTTTTGTGTCATTTTAAAATTTAGGGGATGTGACTAGTAAGGCAACAATTCTAGTGGATATGGAAGTGGAAGCTCATTTTCTGGCAAAGAAGGATGGTATTATAGCTGGAATTGCTCTTCCTGAAATGGAATTCAATGAGGCTGATCCCTCCCTGAAGGTATTGAGATGTGTTACATTTTGCTTTCCCTTGGTTTGGCTGGTTGAAGTGATAAATTCCAAAAGTTCATATACAGCTGGCCCCCATAGTTTTGCTTAGCCTAATATACAATTTTGTATACCATTAATGTACTAGGTTACAACTTTTGTTTGGAAGCATGGTTGTTTATGAGTTATGCAAGGGAAATGAAATGGTTCGAGAGACTGATTCATGTGAAAAACTTTATTTTTTTTGCCTCTTGATATTAGGCGGAGTGTTCTAGAAAGGATGGTGACAAAATTCATAAAGGCCTTCAATTTGGAAAAGTAAGAGGTACTGAATTCTGAGGTTTTTATCATTGAGTGCAACAACCATCTCGGCAGTTTGATTCAACTTTTCTTCTCTTTCTCCTTGTCTACATATTTCAGGAAAGGCTCACAGCATTGTTGTATCTGAAAGGGTTGTGCTTAATTTTATGCAGAGGATGAGTGGAATAGCAACCCTAACTAAGGTATTTTTACATTTTTGTGACAAATAATATTGGAAATGTTCATTAAAAGAATTAGCAGTATCTTTGTTGTTTTTGGGTCATTTCAAGTTTGATGCATGTGTATTATATTAATAATCGAAGAGCACCTATGAGTTAGATGATCTCAGCTAAGCCAAAACTATTTTCTGAGACATAAGTATTATGATTTATCAAGTGGGCTATAAATGAAAGTTAATTATCCAAGTTTGAGCGCTGATTACATGTTATACGGGCAACCTTTTGTATTTTTAGTTGTTCAAATACAATGGCTAATCAGCAAGAGAAGTCTTTGAGTTTATAGTCATACATGTGAAGAGCTTGGTGTCATTTGCTGCTGCTCATTCTGTTGCCGGGAAAAATTTGTTTAAAATATTAATATATGAAAACAAGTAAGATGATGGAAACTGTAGCAAAATGAGAGCTTGTGCACTTATAATTAATGTATTAGTGTGCGAGAGCTACATGTATTTTCCTGATTGGATTTCATATTTTCTAGCACCTTGTAGGCCGTGGCAGATGCTGCACATCCTGCATATATTTTAGAGATGAGAAAGACTGCTCTAGATTTATGTTCGGTGGATAAATGGGCGATGTAGATCACTAATCTTCCTCTATGCTTGTGCTTTATGTGATGGCTTTTGTATGTCTTGTCTGACCTCCATCTCACACTTATTGTTATTGATAGGTGGTGGCCAGAATCACAGAATGGGTTTATTTGACATGGTGATGATGGAAGACAATCATATATCAATTGCTGGCAGTGTCACTAATGCTCTAAGATCTGTGGACCATTACTTGGCAAGTAATAATATTCAAATGAGAGTTGAGGTAATCTTCTTACATAATTAATTTGTAACTATGATAATGTGGTTATATGTGTATGCTTTATATACTTAATTTGTTACCGTGATACTGTCATATATGTGCGTGCTTTATATGAATGAAGATTTCCCTTTTGCTAACAGATTGAAACTAGGACACTTGAAGAAGTGAATGAGGTGTTGCATTATGCTTCTCGAACGAAGACTTCCTGGACTAGATAATGCTAGACAACATGGTTGTCCCTCTACCTAATGGGGATGTGGATGTATTCATGCTTAAAGAGGCTTTTGAGCTCATCAGTAGAAGATTTGAGACTGAGGTATGTTTATCTGTGAACTGGATTGACAACTAGTTACAACTAGTCAACATTCATTTTACCATTCTCTGGATGTAATATTTGCTGATTGCAAATATTCAATATTCTTTGCCTAAAAGCCTCTCAAAGTTTCCTCCGTGAGGGGGCAGAGATACACTTTTTAGTTGTTTAAGGGGTTCATCATGTTATTGTGTTGTCTCCTTTCTAGTCGTTGATACAGTTTCTGAATTATGCTATCTATAAATAATATTGTGGCTTGTTTTTGTATCCTATAAAAAGGAAAAACTAGAAATTTTCTAAGTAGTTTTTCAGGATACTTAAAGACTAGTGCTTTACTTATACCATGGATTTTCAATCAATGGTTGTTATATCTTTTACTCAGAAGGACCATGTAAGATTTAGATGCTTGATGATTGGCAGGCATCCGGGAATGTGACTCTTGAAACTGTACACAAGATTGGACAGACTGGCGTAAACTATATTTCTAGGTTACTTTCAGCTCTTAAAAGTTCACTTCATTTATTTCAAAGTTAATTAAATGCCACAGAATGAAATAATGGATAGGACAGTAAACAAACCCATCTGTCATCATCCAGGATTTAATTGCGGATTTGCTTGCTTTAAAGATGGATTACCAATTTTTAGGCTGGTGAATCAGAGAACTTGTCATTCACAGACTTTAAAGAAAGGTATTCAACAAGTTTTGAAAATATAAACAAATGGCATTTTGGAAGGAATAGATAAAGAGTGAAAGCTAAATATAATTGAAAGCAACTAAACTCGTAGACACTAGTAGACGCTAATCTATATGTACATTCTCGGAGGTTTGTTACTAATGTCAATGTAAAAAATCTGAAGCTTTTGCATTGATTCTGCCATTGGTTCCATCTTACTTGTCGAGCAAGAGACACATTAGATAAAAGAGTTACTTGACCACAAGATGGTCATATCATAGCCAGTGAGCTGAAAGCAAATGCTGTTTATAAATGTTTTGATTGATAAAGGATACGGAACATGGACTGTGCATTCTGATACAATCCATAAGTTACTGTTATCTTAGTTTGATTTTGGTTTATATCATGTTTTTAATTACTGCAAAACCCGTCACAGCTGTTTTATTGGGGGGGGGGGGGGGGGGGAAATGAAGGCACTAGGGGTTTTTATTCTTTTGATCTTCTTTGTTTTCCTCTACTAAAACTAGTAAGCTAAATAAACCAGCTTAATGCCTGACTGATTACACTTGTAATTTTTTCATATCTGCAGTGGTGCACTAACACATTCTGTGAAAGCACTTGACACCTCCCTGAAAATTGATACAGAGCTTGCGCTAGAAGTAAGCCGGCGTACAAAGCGAGCATGAGCATCCACACAATTTTTGTTGTTGTTTGCCTTTCTTTTAGGTTGCCTTCTCTGTAACTAACGTTCTGGGGAAGACTGATTACCTTTTTTTTTTTTTTTTTAGGTGGTATACGTAAAGGCTGATTGCCTTATTCCCTGGGTAAGTCTTATAATTTTGTTGTATGGTAAAAGTTACTATATTCACATTACCAGATTAGAAGATAAAGCATTGTTGTAGAATTGTTGGAATATGAATTGAAGGTTCACTTCATTGCAAATGTCTTCTGGGCCAAATTTAGCTGATGCTCATACTTCATATGCACATAAGAGGACAAAATTCTTGTGTTTCCGTCACGGCAGCCTAACAACTCCTGAGAGTGTTTAGCTCTTCATTGTAATATCGTATGTTCTGCTAATCAAGAGGTCGATTATCGTGAAATTAATTCAGTCTTAGTAAAAGGGATTCCTGCAACTCAATTGACATATTGAGTGGCTATTTAATTATGGTTTGCTAAATGAACTCAAGTAGGAATTAAACCATCATGTGAAAAACTTTTCTTTAGTGCTGCAATCATAGAGAATGAATGCTCGACAGCAGATTAGCAACTAGTGTTTTTCTGCTATTGTGGCCGGATTGAACTTCTCATTTAGACTCCATGACTTGGAAGAATCTTGAAAGGTAATTGCATCAGAATCTGCAAATTAGCCATATGGATGAGCTCAAATTAAGAACCCAAATACAAGTTAGTCTTGAAAATTAAGAATAACCTTTAAAATCCCAAGATTATATGAACTAAACAAACCTTCAAAATCCCAAGATTATATGAACTAAACAATGTGAGTAATTGTTAATGTGGACCAGATTGAACTTCTCATCAAGATTTGATTGTTCTGTTAAAGCCAGCTCATTTTGACTCTTTTGTAGGCAAGGAGTAAATAGCCTAGGGGTTTAATAGTACAGTGGGTGCCTAAAGTACTGTGTAGAAACTACAATCAGCTTTTTTATAGCATTGAAATGAATGCAAGTTATTACGAATATTCAGTAATTTATTCCCAAGTTGCAGACTTTTGTCCATTTCTTAATTGACATGTTACGAACCCCTTCTTTATTTAGACTAAGTCCAAGTAGAAAATTGCAGTAACAGTAATAACTAGAAAATTTTCAACTACCAAAACTACCTGCTCTCGGACTCAATGCTGTTTGACATAATTGGCAAATTTTGACCCAGTTTTTTTGTTTACTTGCTCTCCAGATGAAAAATGTCAATGGCTGAATATAATGAATGGTAATTGTCTGTAGTTCTAGACTTAGAAGGTTACAGTCCATGTAAAAACGCATAGGTTGATAAGATCTCACTTAGTAATAGGATTCAAACCAAATCTTTGTAGTCTCAAAATATTGATCCTAATTTATTTACAATTGTACTAATATCATAATTGGCTTATTTTACAACAAGATTTAGATGAATTTTAGTGAAATGGACCAAAAGAATTTGATTCTATATAGAACCAGGTACAAATTAGTCCCACAGAACCTTGATAACCATGCCTCAATTTTTCTGCATCCACCTGGTAGATTGCTAACCTTTTCTTTACACTATGTTGCTTTTTGGAAAAATGAAGCAACCACATGAATTTCTGGTCACCAATCCACATAATTGTGTGTGAGGAGGGGAATCTTTTGGTGTTGGGGAAATTTTGACCTAGTTCTGGATTATTCAAGTGAAAAGCAACTAGCACTACCCTATTTAATTTGTCTGCAAGTTTCCTTCTCAGTTTTACGTGTTGGCGTTGCTAACATACGTCACTCTTGTATATTCTTTCTACTCGAGGTTACTCGAGGTAAAAAGGTTCGAGTTCGTGCAATGCACTCAAGCACCTACACAAGTACACAAAAGTCTAGGTATACATAGATGTATGTGTGTGTGTGTATATACACACACACACACATTTACATCTATGTGTGTAAGTGTGTGTATATATATACAACATACATACATATATACATATACATACATACATAAGTACATTCATATTATGTATGTATGCATGTATGTTATGTATACACAAACATACATACATAATTTATACTAAGATCCAAGTCAAAAGTTTAAGAGAATAAGATTGCCCAAATTTTAAGTATAGAACTTCTAATTTATGGAGTAGCATAGAAGATATTTTATTTTAAGAAATTTTAATTACCTCAAAATTTTTTGAAATTAAGAAAGTTGACAATAATAGAAAATGTTTAGCTCTTAGAACCCTTATTTTGATCATTTGTTTGGTCATTTGGATTAAACTAAGGTTTTCACTACTTTGATGGGTTGGAGGGATTGGGTCAAATTTTTTGAACAAATAGAGGAGCATATGTCGTTTTCCATTCTGTGTTATAATAATTTCTGTACCAGAAAAATTAAAATCATCAGACAAGTTGATAGTACCAATCAATTAGCTAGAAATTGATAGATTTTTCTTCGACAGAGAAACAGGAATTGGTAGGTAGATAATTTTATACCAGGAATTAATCTCTTGAATCATGAAATTTAATAGTTGTACATTTTTATTGCAGAAACAACCGTTTCTTTTTCTTTAGTACGATTCAAAAATTAAATCCACCTCTGATATGAGGTTTTCAATGACGCACATGTTTGAGAAAAGAAGAAGCATGCATCATTTGGATTCGACCTTTTCTTCGTATCATAAAAAGAGTTGAATTCTAGATTTTTCTTGGCCAGATTGAATTACTAGTATTTGAATTCTAGGATTATTAACCTTTTGAATTATATATTCTTTGCTTTTCAGTTCACATTTGAAATTGTAGATTAGAATTCATTGTCATTGAGAATCTTAAATGGTTCAATTTTCAACAATATATTTTGTTGTAAAGCATTTGAACATACCAACTGCAGCCAAGTCTTTTTTGGTCGTTAAATTAATATATGGATGCAACCTATAGTAAAATTAGTACTTTAAATAGGGGATTAAACTCCATGTTAAAAATGAATAAATTAAATCATTTGGAATTTGAATGAGTTAGAGGGCTGAAGAGAGCTGTATTTTGGTTTCCATTGAATATCAAAAGCAACCTTACTATTCCCTTTGAAATTAGTGGTCGTCCTCCATATAAAACAGAAAGTCATGTTACCACTTAGTTAATTTAATAAGCAAGCAAGATAACAAAACAATATTGCGAATATGCTTGCTTGTTCTTTTTCCTTTTCAATTCCAAATGAGAATTTTCCTCGATTCTAGATCCTACAAGCACCTGGATCTTGACCAAACAAAATTTCCAACTATACTAGAATGTGCTTAATAATATTTTTTGAGATATTAGGACTCGTTAGGACTTTCATTTTTTCTTTTTTTTTGGGGTAAGAAAAATTTAGAATAAAGAGAGATTATCGATACTAAAATCAGGGCATGTCACTGGTCCCAACCAGGCTTGCTGCACTAATGGAAGAGTCGACCTGAACTTCTTTTATACCAAGTATTGAAATCTTACTAGTTGATTCAATTCTTATAAATTTCAATATCATGAACAAATCGATTAAACCACGATGAAATCAATTCCTTTTTGTCACTTTACCCTTAGAATTTGATAAGTAAGAACACTCCATAAAAGAGGTTTGAAGAGTTTAAAATCGCATGTAAACCTTGAAAACTACTTGCCGACAATGAAAGACAATTACGACTTAAATTCTTTTTATAGAAGTATTCAAGATATTGTGGAATTGCTTTCCATCACAATTGATGGCAATCAACCCATCTTTTTCCCTTTTCCGAGAGAATAAGATGTGGGTTGCTCATGGATGCCGGTCCTTGTCAGTAATTGAATTGTAGGCAAAAGAAATCATATTACATCTTGAGCAATGTATCCAAAAGGATATGAAATTAGAAAATAGGGTCTGAAAGCCTACAAATACTGAAATATTGAACTAAGCAACCCTAAATAATATAAATTATGGTATGATATCTTAGATATATGTTAAACGTATTTCGCCTGCAATTTTTTAGTCAGTTGAGAGTTATTATGGAAACTTCTTCACCTTAATGTTACATGTTTGAAAATTAACTTTGTTGTCTTTTTCTTTGTAAGCATAACTAACATTGTGGCTACTAATATATTTATAATAGTCATGAATGAACATTATGGGATTTTTTCCCTCAGAATTATCAATATAGCAGGTGAAATACGAACACCATTTTAGAGCACCACAATGGAATTACACCATTTTTTGATCTCCACAATAGAGAACTAGTACTATTTGATTCTCTACTTCATTCTCATCAATTTGTAAAGGCTGTTGTTATGATCTATAACTTGATGATAATTTTCCATACTATTTTTTCTGTTTTTCTTGAAGTATTGAGCTTAATTATTTGTCAAAAATTGACCATACATAAATTGTGGCTTTCTCACTAACAAATGACACGAATAAGTAATAGTAAAACGTGACCATCATGTTTGACAAAGAAAAAGTAGAGAACAAAATAAAGGGCGGAATTAGAGGCAATTGTTATTCTACGATCACTAGGTAGACAAAGAGGAAGATCACAAATCAAAATTAGGTATGGATGCAGCCATTTTACCCCCGAAAAGTCCATCCAGCAGCCACCCTACTACTACTTTATTGAAATCTTTTTTTTTTTTTTTGGTTTTTGATCTCTAATTTTAGACCCTTTGATATAATGGTAGAATATACTAGGGAAATGGTATCCAAGTTTCTCTCAAAATAGGTAGGTTAAAAGACTATTAGTTGAAATTGTTGTCTCTCCATTTCTTCAAACTTACGAACCCCTTTGTCTTCCTAGGTTTTTTCCAAAAAAAAAAAGAAAAAAAAGAAAAGGTGGAGCTCTGAAAAAGAATTTTTTTAACACTTTTGAGATTATATATATGTGAGGTAAATAGTCGATCAGGGATGAGTTTTTTCCAAAATAAATAAATAAATAAACAAATCCAAAAATTGTAAAGGTTTGTAAAATTCTTAATGTTGTACTATATTCTATATATAAAAATTTCAAACAGGTGGCTCGAGAACATTTAGTCACAACTTTTTCTTTTTGACTAATTTGTTCCCATCCCAAAATAAGCCTAAGAATCTCAAAATCCATCAATACTAACAAAATTTCATATTTATTATAAGCAAATATTTGGATCATATTATTATTTTTTTGAAATATTGTGATTCGAAATATTAATATTAAATTAATGTCTTTTTGCACCCAATCCAAGATCAAAACTAATATTTGTCAAGCTAAACTGACGCTTTACTATTCCAGGGATAGTTTTCTTGAAAGCTACATGACTTGTCATTTTCTATAAGACTACAAGTCAACACCAAATTGCTTAGGCAGCAAACTTCGGCTTTACTTTCAATAGTAAAACCTACAAATACACGTTACAAAAATGACACTAGATCAGGAAAGTTTTGAAATGTTGATTTCTCTCAAAGAAAAATGCAAAATAAGAATACTTTGGCTAAAAGAAAAGGTACAAGTGTAATTTTGTAGATCAAATAAAGGGATAATTCATAAATCATACCTAAGGTTTATGATAATTTCTCATATCTATCCTTAGATTTTGAAAAGCTCCCTTACTTTGAGTTTTCCTTGACATATTTAGTCCATGTCTACTAAGTAATGATTTCCAACGTACATATTGGTTTTTACTTCCAATTTTACCCTTGACTGTAAAGAGAATGATACAAATTATTTAAGAAAGATTTTGAAAAAGGTGTATTTTTTTTTTTTTTGGAGAAAAAAAAACTACACCTTTTTTTTTTTTAAAAAAAAAGGTGTAGTTGAGTCTCTAACTCATAAAGAGAGCATAACATTTTTATAATTTACTATTAAGGGCAATTGATTTTACATTTGGACGTAATGTTAGACTTTTTCATAAATTTAATAGTACTATGCATACTAGATTAACTACTCTATACCTTTGTAAAAATATTTAAAATTATACTATTTTATAGTTCAATTTTAGTACAACATTTGCCAAAGTTTTTGCAATTATTTGGTTTGAGAAAAAGGCATTTCAAGGTGATACAAAGAAAAGGTTACAAATTTTAGAAGCATGACAAGGGTAAAATTGGAAGTCGAATTTAGCATCTGCCTTGATAATTAATATTAATTTGAATTGGAAAAATATTTATGAAAACCTCAAATTAAGGGAAGTAAATGTAATTTTTATAACTTGAGGGTAGTTATGTGAAATTTTAATAAACCTTGTGAAATTATCCCTAAAATAAAATTCAAAGCCTATCGGAAAAAGTTAGATCAAAAGTTCACCTTTCTAGATTCTTGAACGGGTAGGTGGATGCAAAATTTATACACTATATAATTAGCGTTACTATTGATTAATTTGGAATACAAATTGGAGAAAAAATAATACTAATGAAAAATTCAGTTTTATAGGATCATGAATAAATTTATGTACAAATGTAGCAACAATACCAAAGTTTGTACATCCTAAATTTTGCAAACCAAAGGCACTTGTAGCATGTGAAGTGGGAGCTACTATGCACAATCCCATTTTAGTAACAACCCTTTTTTTCCCCAAGAAATGAATACATTTTGCTTATCCAAAAAGGTTTAAAAGGAACAATTTTTATACATGAATCAGGGATATATACGGGCACAGCAGACAAACATGCAATCAGGGATAAGAAAAATTAATCTTAAATTTTCAAGAATAAAAGGTCTTATATGTAATCCTATCATTTCATTAGTTTTGTAATTCTATGGTTATTTTAGATACACAAATAGGCTTTCAAAATTACGTATTATACATGCAAAGATAGGAGATGAATACACATTTTCTAAATCCAAAGGTATGCACCTTTTTCGAAGTTAAGATCCACTCTTATCTGCTTATAGCCGCCACCAAATCACTCATTATTATTTGCACTGGTCAAATATTCTATAGCAAGTAAGTTAATTGCTAAGTTTTCAGTACGATGTTGGAATCTACATGATCATATGGGAAATTCAATCACCGCACTTAAGAAATTATCATCCGAATGGTTGAAAATTTGCAAAAGACACAAGATACTTGGGCTAATAGTTTCCTTGCTTTGTCATATCATGTAGAAATTATAGACTGCCACTTCGTCATCTATACAAAAGTCAAGCAGGGCACTGTAAAATTCTTCCTAGTTCTTACGAGGCATCATTATTGGAGGGGAAAATTAGATTGAACTTGTTTCTTGAAAAGTTGCTTGAACTTCTTAGAAGAACTAGGGGGAAAAAAGTTAACCAGTAATTATCATGAATTTTATCGAAACAATGAATGATGTTTACTAAATAAGTTACTGTATATTGTCACACTTCTTTCATTAAGTCAAATTGTTAATAATTTGGACACTAAGCAAGCCAAAAATGTGAAATTTTGTGCTAATGAAAAGTGAATATCTTTCAATGGACAAGGTTAAAGCTTGTTCATTCAAAGAGTATCTTATTCATTGGCTAGGAATAAAATTTCAAGAAAATAAAAGGACAAAAAGGACAGGAAATTAAGAAAGCCAAACTCCAATGGTGAGCAGCTTTCAATGGGATTTTAGCATAAGCTGTTTCAAGATAATTGAAAGACATGTACTGGTAGGGCCATTTGTTTCACTAATTGGAGTATTGGACAAAGGTCACCATTGAAATAAAGGGGAATGGATTCCCCCATTCTACAGAACTCACTATCCCCACATGGACATCACTCATAAATGATGATGAAGATGGGGAAAAATACCTTAGGGCTGGCTTCTATCACTCTCTATTGTTATCACCTAATAGAGAGAGAGAGGGAGAGGGGGGGGGGGGGGGACATGGCTTTTAGTGATGTAACTATTTGATGATGAGAGATTAGTGAGCTTCAGCCATAATAATAATAATAATAATAATAATTTATTATTATTATTATTATTATTATTATTATTATTATTATTATTATTATTAAGGGGGTGTTCAGTTTATGAAAATGGGTGTCAATAACAATGACACCCGCTATTAATATTTAGAAAATAACTGTCACTATCCTACAATCGTAATGAAAGTAATTAAGTGGGATCTCTATGATTCCTTTTAAAATATTATTTTGTCAAACTCATTAACCCTTTTGCGAAGAATGATACATTACTAAACCAAACATATCCGGAGGAATCGTCAAAACCCACACTTATAGTAGGATTAATGCTATTCATAATAATAGTGGCTGAGAAATTTAAACTAAACGCCTCTAAATAACAAATTCTAATGTTTTTAATACACATAATATGAGACATACATTGCTTTTCCTACATAGATAATTTATTGAAGAAGACGCCAAGAAAATAAAGTTAAATATGGAGGGGCTGTTATTACCTGTTAGATGCAAAGAAATAAACGATCTCTCGGAACAACTTGGCTGCATGCCACCACAAATCCACGTACCTTGACACAGACGTTATCTTCTTACCAAACCTAAAGCCTAAAAAATTATTTATAAATTTATATTTGGTAAATTTAAAAATTATTTAAGATTTGAAGTTACTTTAAATTCTTTCTTTTTCAAATTCATCCATTCAAAATTCTCCTTTGAATCTAACTATGGTAATTCAGACGGACTGCAAAAGGTTTTAAAATACATTCCTATTTTTGAGCAAAATACACATCTGTCATCGAAAGAAAAATAGTGTTCTATTTTGACAATTTGAAAGTGAAACCTATGAGATATCGCATTAATCAATTGCTACATTTTTATATGTGTGCGTGGGCGGATATGCATATGTCCATGTAGTTTTTTGAATAAATTTATGGACGGAAAAAAAGATATGTTAAAATACAAGATGCACAAATCCAGGGCTTATTCTATTTAACAAAATTTGTTTTTTCTTGATGAATACTATTTGTTGATCATATGATTTTAATTATAGAAAATTTGGTGGTTGTAGGAAGTTCTTTTCTATTATTTCAAGTTTATCTATCCTTTAAGAAGAAAGATAAAAAAAACAAAAAATTAATAACCTCTCTTCCCTTCAAATCTTGCAAAAATCACAAACTTATTTGTATCTTTCTCTCTCAACTCATCAATAATCTTTCCCTACCCTCTCTACCATTTCACGAAGATGAATAATTAACTAAGGAATGGAGTCTCATAATCTCAGGCGTTCAAGATGGGATTCCTCTTGTCCAATTTTTAGTTCTAAAAGAAAGTAGATAGCTATTTCTGCAAGTTGAAAATAGCCAGTGGGAACAAATTTTTGTTCTTTGGAGTAACGAAAGAAGCTTGACCATTAAGTGTACGTATTGGGAAACAAAAGTAGCTTGTATCTAACAATGTGAAATAAGAAAAAAAAAAGAATATGAAAACTCATTGGATGATGAATTTGTGTTGTAAATTAATTTTACAAGTCAATATGTATTACATTTATAAGAAATAAATCAATTTGTAGTTTCTAATCAAAAACAAAAACCAATATCAACAAGCAATCCATTTAAAGTTCAACCTATGTGAACATAATTCCACCCCCCCCCCCCCCCCAACAAAAAATAAAAAAAAAATACCCCAAAAAAAAAGGTTCACCTCGATTGACTTAGGAATTTAGAATACCTTGCCTGTGCATGAAGCAAAGCCTATATAAAATAAATAAATAAAACAATATATATATATATATATATATATATATATATAAAACTTCCTATACCCCTACTCGAAAAGTATTAAATGCATGTGATGCATTAGAAATAATAACTTATCACCATGTAACAATAGTGGACCACTCGTTGCATTATTTGATAATATGTGATTGGTTATAATATATCCTGTAATATGTTACGTAAGTGCACTTAATATTTATTTTAAAAAACAAAACAGAAAAAAAAACTGTTCACGCGCTAATATGAGAGTGGTAAAAATTTTCAGTTTAAGCCTAAATTAAGCCAAAAATCTTTCGCAATCCAAAGAGTAAAACATTGCTGCTGACTACGAATGAGCAGCCAAACTACTTTAATTCCATTCCGCTAATTCTCCGCCAGTAGCACCTCACGTTTCAGAACCTTCAACCCCCACCCTTTAAAAAAAGATCAAAAAAAAGATATTAATATTATAGTAGTACTATTTTATTCCTCCATTAATTGATTGCCACACTAAAATTAAGCAATCCCTCGTGCTGCCCACCATTTCTCAACCTGTACAAAAACTTACATTCTACTTCAAATACTAAAATAAAAATCCCATCAAAAGCTCATCCATTTTGAAGAATTTGGACTTGTGCAGACAAAACTCGAAAATTGTGTGATTTTATTAATTGAAACTGTGATTGCTTGAGATCCGCCTAATAAAATAACATACTCAGCCTCATTTTCTTGACATCAAGATAAAGTGGACAGTGAAAGAGAAAGAGAAGAGAAAGAGAAAGAAATGATATATGTACGGTTCTAGGATGGAGAGGAGAAGGTATAGAGTATATGTATTATCTGATGTAGATGTTGTAGTAGTCCTGGTTTTAATATTTGTAGCAGCAATATTTTAATGTTGTTGATTAGTGGAAATGAAAGCATTGCTGGGAAAGTTAGGAGAAAAAGGCAAGAAAATGGTTGTAATTCAGCCTCTCCCAGAATTGTTCTTGTTCAATAAGCAGCAGAGGCAGCAACTTCAGCAACAAAATACTACTTCTGTTATGGGATTGGGTTTTAAAAATTTGCTTCTGGAGATTGGAAGCCACCATAACCAAAGTTAACTCTTCTAATTCATTGTCTTCCTCTGTTTCTTCTTCTGCACTCTTTCTTTTTCTCCTTTTCATTCTTACTCTTATAATTCTTTAGTTTCTCTGCTGCTTTTTAAATATAGGAATTTAGTATCAAGATTTGATTTTTCTTGCTCTTTTCAGTTAGTTTTGCATAATCTGAGATAATCCCACATCTTTTTCTTGGGTTTTGGTGATCTGGGATTTTCTGGGATTGGACTATTATTGTTGAATTGAACAACTTTTTTGGCCCTTTTATTAGTATTTCTGAAGTGAGGACCTTTTTTTGGGAGGTTTGAACTGTTGGATTGAGAACAATAACAGTAAAATCTGATCTGGGGTGGTCTTAAATCTTTGTTTTCCTGGTGTTGAGCTCTGGATCTTGACTTGTTGCTGATGCAAGAGTCTACCTTGGGATCAAACGTTGATGATTCTGGGATTGGTTGAGCTTAATTTTGGGGTTTATTCTGCGCTTGATTGTTCTGCTGATAATATGTCCATTGTTGTTGTTCTGATAATTTAAGTTTGTGTGACTGAAGTACTAATACAGGAGGTTGTAAATACTGGGATTTTGGGTGGAATTATTGGCGGCCATCTGTTTTCCCCGTTGAAGCATGTTGTGATTCCATGGAACTTCAATTCCTTTTTGTTGTTCCACTATATCAAAGTTACTCATTTCCCAGAAACTAAAAATACTGCTTAGTTTCCTATAACTTGCTCACAAAGAATAGAGCCCCACCTTTTTAATTGTGGGTGTTGATGTTATTGTCTTAATCGGATAAAGTTTCTCTTTTTCGATAGCAACAATCCGATAATACAAATTGACTACAGAGGCTAGATTAGGAGGAAGAGAGTGGTAGGATTTTTGTTTTGGTGGGGTTATTACTGGTCTATGGGAATACCTGATAATTCACTACTAGATTTGATAGAGAAAGTTAGGTCTTGGATTTTATTGAGAACGAGTGATCCTGCATCCTTGTCTGGTGGATTTCTAATGGCCGGTAATGGTTGCAAGTTTTGTTATGAGTGTGAGGTGGACTTGACAGAGTCTTCTCTCAAGTACCAATGCCAAATCTGTGCTCGGTTATTGTGTGGGAAATGTGTCCAGGACTATGGCCCTTTAGATGATGTTGTATCAGGAGATTCACAAAGCAGAACAGGGTCTATAATTTATATTAAATCTTGCATGTTTTGCTCCAACCTTAGTACACAGCCTAAAGCTGGAAGAAAGTACAACGATAAGATTTATCCGGCTGAGTCGCCCAGACAAAGTCCAGAGCCGCCATCTCCAAGTTGTGGTGATAGATTTGATGGTTATTTCCCACATGCAGCATCCAAAAGTAGTGTTGCATCATTTTCAAATCATCTATCTCCACTATCAGCTCATCGCTCTTTTAGCAGGTATGACAATATAAGTTCTTCATGATACAAGATTTTGGATTCTTGGCATATATTACTATGTACTTTGGCAATCTGAACTTTCTTATCAAATTTGTAGATATATTAAATGCGACTATTTAGAGGTTTTATGCTTTTATAGTCCTGTTTCTCATATTGCATATTTCTGTTTTGTAATTCATTATTACACATGTTTTTCACCACTTTAGTCCATCTTCACTAATTGTCAGAAAAGTTGATATTGGATTTTCTGGTGAATTCTGACTCGCATCAAGGTTACTGTTGAAAATCTTATAACACGAATTTTTACTCTCTGCACAAATCAAATGATTATTATGGTCCAGCACTTGTACACACGATTTCGATGCTTGGATTGAGATTTATAGTTTGAGCTTTAACCTTATCTCTACACTAAGTTATTATTATTGTTCTTATGATTGCAGAAACGATGAAGATGAAGGAGAGGATTCCATCAGTAGTTTTTTCAGTCCATCAAGTGAATACTGCCATGACACTTCAGATTTAGAGACATGTAGTGTTAGCACTGGACATAAATTTTGCAGTTTCAAATCAGTGGGATCAAGTCCTTCTGATAGCCCCTCTAGGATTCATATTACCTCCAATAGAGTCGGGCATCCTGGACAGAAACAGCAACAAAGTGATCCCTTAGACCAAAAAAGCATGGCTGTTTTAAGAGAGCCTGAGAAAGGGACTGAGGATTCAGAAACTGCTGACGACTATGTTGATAATTTGTCGATGTTCCAGGAACAGTATGGGAAGTCACAGAAGCCACTGGATTTTGAAAACAATGGTCTCATTTGGTATCCCCCTTCACCAGCGTATGAAGATGAGGAAACCGGAAACAATTTCTTCACCTATGATGACGAGGATGATGACATTGTGGACACCAATGGGCCCTTTTGCTATAGTGGGAATGTGGATCAGAAGGAGCCTCTGAGAGCTGTGGTACAAGGACATTTTAGGGCTCTAGTGTCACAGCTACTCCAAGCAGAAGGCATAAAGGTGGGAAATGAAAATGATTCTACAGATTGGCTTGACATAGTTACGGCTGTAGCTTGGCAAGCAGCTAATTTTGTGAAGCCAGATACCAGTAGGGGAGGCAGCATGGATCCTGTTGACTATGTCAAGGTTAAATGTATAGCATCTGGAAGTCCTAGCGAAAGGTATATTTTTCCTCTTTTCTGATGCTAAAGGATTATGCTTCCAGATTCCCCATTATTCATCTTCTATGAGGTGATCATTGTTGGAGATAAGCTGCTTTTGACTCATCTGTCGTCTTATGTTTCTTATGCAGCACATTTATCAAAGGAGTGGTTTGTAGAAAGAATATAAAACATAAGCGCATGACTTCACAATACAAGAATCCAAGATTACTTCTGCTGGGAGGAGCACTTGAGTTCCAAGGGATTACCAACCAGCTTGAATCTTTCGATGTCTTACGGCAACAGGTCCTTTTTCATTTGCTTATTCGGTTTTTTGGTGACTTTGTAGCGCTTGGAGATCATTTTGTTCTCTGTCCATTTTTAACAGGAAATTGATCATCTGAAGATGGTTGTTTCGAAAATAGAAGCCCTTCGAACAAATGTGGTACTTGTTGAAAAAAGTGTATCCTCCTACGCCCAAGAGTACCTTCTGGCAAAGGATATTTCTTTAGTATTAAATGTCAAGAGGCCACTTTTGGAACGGATAGCAAGGTGCACTGGTGCTCTTATTACTCCAGCTGTTGAAAAGATATCCACAGCACGGTTGGGGAGCTGTGAACTGTTTCAGTTAGAAAAAATCTCTGAAGAGCATGAGCCTGTCAATCAGTCTAACAAGAAGCCATCCAAGACTTTGATGTTTTTTGGGGGTTGTCCAAGGCGTCTAGGGTGCACGGTTGGTTCCTGCTTACAATTCTTGTTCTTTTGTCTTGCACTGAGTTTAGTTATTTTAGAGTTCTGAACAGGGTTGTATGGACATTTTGCTTGAATTTATATACCTTTTTGGTTCTTATTACCTAAGTATGTTACTTGATTCTTTTTCCTTTGAGCAACAGGAAGATAACTGCTCTTTTTAGGAGTATTCTGTGCTCCGCAGTTTCAGTCTTTGCCACCATAATATTTTCTTTTGTAATCAGTGATTCTGCTTATATTTTCTACAGTATTTGCGCTTGTTGAATAGGAGGTATGTAGCTTGTGTTCTCAGGAATCAATAGATTTGACATCATTCACTGATATATTCAAGTTCACATTTTAGGGATGAAACTATCTGAGCAACTTGACTTTTCACAACTATGTGATCCTTGTTACATCCTGAGGACAAACTCTAGGATCTTTACATGAAGTTTGTAGGTCATAATTCTAGACTATTATTTGCCTATGGCTTGTCCTAATCTTATGAAGCATTTTGCATTCCTGAAAACTATGATTGGAAAACAATGTATGATTATATGGTCTGGCAATACTACATCATGTTCTGCTGTTTCTGAGCTCATATTGCTTCACCAGCTTCAATTTCATAACTTGAATTTCATGTGTTTCATCGAGCTTCTCTAGAACTAATGACACAAAGTGCATAGCTGTTCTTTTTGGTCAATTTCTATCGTATTTCTGGAAAGTTCTTATCTCTTGGTTGTAGTTAATCGAAACAATCTTGAATGGATTTAATTAAGTGGTCAACTTTACATACTTACCAACAAATGGCATCTTAGATCTTTTTGTTGCAATGTGGATTTGTTCCTTCTAACTCTGCCTTGCTTCAGCCTTAGTGGCAGTTATAAGGTTCTAGAACTTGGAAGAACCTTTCAAGATAAATCAAGTATTAAAGTATTTGTTACTGGAATAATATAAATGCCCTATAATTCATTCATCCGATTTCTTAATTTATGTTTCTGGGATCATGATGGAACTTGCTTAAGATGGGAGGATTAAGGGAAAGAACCTTCTTTTATGTAGGTCCTGCTGAAGGGATCATGTCGTGAAGAGTTAAAGAAGGTGAAGCATGTTGTGCATTATGCAGTTTTTGCAGCCTATCACTTGTCTTTGGAGACCTCTTTTCTAGCTGATGAGGGCGCTAGTCTACCTAAAATGATAGCTAAACCCTCCATTTCCGTAAAAGAGAGGATATCCACTGATAATGTCAGTACTACCAGCACTAATTCTGTAGTTTCTAGCCACTACCAGGAAGTTGCTAATGCACCACCTATTGCTTTGGGATCCGATGGTCTTGATTTGGAGCCTTATTTCCAACAGTCGCTTTCTGTGCAGTGCAATTCTGACCATAATGCTGCTACTGCAATAGAGGAATGTAGCTACGAAACTTTTCCTTTTGATGCACATGTTGGACATTCAATCTCTGACATAGGGCTTGACCATGTAAGTTCTTTATTTTTTAGTGACATTCAAAATCATATTCAAGAGGACTCAAAAACAGGTCAAGAGGAGTGCCAGGCAGTTGAAGTTTCTGAAGTTGCAAAGGTCCAAAGAGTTGACAAAACTGAAGAGTCCATTGAATATTATTCTGCTACTGATACCAACGAAAGCATATTGGTGTCTTTTTCAAGCCGCTGTGTACTGAATGAAACTGTATGTGAGCGTTCTCGACTCCTTCGGATAAAGTTCTATGGTGCTTCTGATAAGCCACTGGGGAGATATCTTCAGGATGATCTGTTTGATCAGGTAACTTGGCCTTGGGACCATTTTACTATTTTTGCAATGGTTTTACCATTTGACACTAGAGATTAGTGGCGAATTGTTATTTGTGCTGGCAGACATCCTGTTGCCACTCATGCAAGGAGCCGACGGAGGCTCATGTCATATGCTATACCCACCAGCAGGGGAATCTTACTATAAATGTTAAGAGACTGCCCTCAGTGAAGCTACCGGGGGAAGGAGATGGGAAGATATGGATGTGGCATCGATGTCTCAGATGTGCACCTGTAGATGGTATTCCACCAGCAACTAACAGGGTAGTGATGTCTGATGCTGCTTGGGGCCTATCATTCGGGAAATTCTTGGAACTCAGTTTTTCAAATCATGCAACTGCTAATCGTGTTGCAAACTGTGGTCATTCTCTGCAAAGGGACTGCCTCCGGTACTATGGGTGCGTGATATTTAATTAAGAATGCAATCTGATTTCCTTGACATTTCATGTGAAAAATGAGCATTTAAAGAATTATAGCATCTTTCAATGGAGGCAACTAATAAGGTTTTCTTGGATCCCTTTACATTTTTTTAACAGCTGTGGGAGTATGGTTGCATTCTTCCGGTACTCACCTATTGATATTCTATCTGTGTGTTTGCCCCCTGCAATTCTTGACTTCAATTCTTCGGGACAGGAATGGACAAGAAAAGAAGCAGCCGAGGTGATACTCAAGATCTACTTGAATTGCTCTTGCTGTTATTTCATCGCATTGCCTCTAAAAGTAGTTTCCAGTTCTTTCCCTTTTCCTTCTGCTGTGTTATAATTGATTTTAACTTGGAAATATCTGCTTTTTTCGTGTCAGCTTTTGAGGAAAGCAGAAGCCTTGTATGCAGAGATGTCTGGTGTTCTTCACAACATTGAAGAGAAACTTTCATCTTTGGGTCATGAATTCTCTGATGCAAGCGAGTTGCACAACCATGTGATTGAGCTGAAAGATCTGCTCGTTAAAGAAAATGACTACTACACAGTGAGTATCACTATTTCATATGCCTTCTTTAATGCTAAATTCTTGAAAAAAAAAATTAAAGAATTGAACATGTTGGAGTGAGTTTTGAGTTTCCTTTCATGGTTTATTCTCGTGTATTGGACAGGGTATGCTCAGAATAGCAGACAAAGAGACACTAAAACCGGCTGAGGCATCAATAGATATCCTTGAAATTAATCACTTGAGACATTCTCTCCTGATTGTTTCACATATATGGGATTGTAGGCTTTTTTCACTGAACTATCTTCTTACGAGAAGTTCTAGTTCCAAAGCTCCAGTGAGATGTGAAACATTTGTCAAACACAGCAGTTTTGAGTATCTTCATGAAGATGTGCCTGAAGTTCCCAAGTTTCAGGAATGCCCCATGGAATCTGTGAAGTCTGAGCGAGAGGAGGCTAACATATTGCAACACAGAGAGGAGGAAATGCTACAAGATGGTGAGGATGCAGTTGATAATACATCCCAAATGTATGTGCCTACAGCTGCAGCTGTTCTTTCTGATACAATAGATTCTGTGTGGATTGGTACTGGAAAGCTTTCTGAAAAAGCTCAGTTACATAATTTGCTGCAGCCTGATGGAGCAGAAGATGTCCCATTTAAGCAAATAAATCAAATTGACAATCGCCAACATAAACGAGTAACATCACCAGCTAGAGTTTATTCTTTTGATTCTGCTGTGAGACTTCAAGAAAGGATTGGTAAAGGACTTCCCCCTTCTTCATTGCATTTATTGATGCTTAAATCTTTCCATGCTTCTGGAGATTACGGAAGTATGATTAGAGATCCCGTCGCCAATGTTCAGAGGACATATTCTCAGATGTTACCAAGTGAGGCCCAGAAGTATGACCTTTTACGGAATGCCTCACCTGCTTTTGCCTCTTTTACGTCTCTCTTGTCTGATGGAGCAAGGTTGATGATCCCTCAAAATAGCCAATACAAGATGGTTCTAGCTGTTTATGACAATGAACCAACGAGCATAATATCTTATGCTCTGAGTTCCAAGGAACATGAAGAATGGGTTAATGGTAAGCCAGATGTACCTGGAGGAAGCTTGAATGCTGGTGACTTCAATACGGAACATTCAGTAACTTCTAATATATCAGGTTGGCAGTCTTTCAGTTCTCTGGACTTGGATTATATCCATTATGGAAACTATGGCTCTGAAGATGCTCTGACTGCAATTGATTCCATTTTTGCTGATCACAAAACTTCTCCTCATCTAAGAATTTCTTTCGAGAATGAATCTTCCAGCGTTTGGGGGAAGGTGAAGTTTTCAGTTACTTGTTACTTTGCAAAGCAGTTTGATGCCCTTAGGAAGAAATGCTGTCCAAGCGAAATGGATTTCATACGTTCACTGTGTCGCTGTAGGAGATGGAGTGCCCAAGGCGGCAAAAGCAATGTTTACTTTGCCAAGTCTTTGGATGGGCGATTTGTCATAAAACAAGTAACAAAGACAGAGCTTGAATCTTTTGAGGAATTTGCTCCTGATTATTTTAAATATTTGACGGATTCTCTGAACTCAGGGAGTCCAACTTGTCTTGCTAAAGTCCTCGGAATATATCAGGTTAGACCACATTTTTGGTTACGCTGCAGTTTTCCTACATCTTTTGTGACCTGGTTAGACGGGAGGGGTTATCTCACTAAATGCAACAGGTTCACTTATTCCCTCCCCCCTCCAATCCCTGCTTCCCCAAAACCCATGAAGAGAAGATTAAGGAGAGAAAAGCAAAGAAAGTAGCTCGAATTTAATCTTCTTCGTGTATTGTAGGTTGGTATCAAACATTTAAAAGGAGGCAAGGAGACAAAAATGGATTTGATGGTCATGGAGAACCTTTTCTTCAGAAGAAAAATATCGAGGGTCTATGATCTCAAGGGCTCTGCTAGATCTCGCTACAATGCAGATACAACAGGAGCAGACAAAGTGTTGTTAGACATGAATCTTTTAGAAACACTTCGTACAAAACCTATATTTCTTGGAAGCAAAGCAAAAAGAAGTTTGGAGAGAGCTGTTTGGAACGATACATCTTTTCTAGCAGTAAGTTGCTTTCACATTTTACTAACTGAGACAAACTTATGTTTTATTTTTTCAGTTCTCAAATTCTGGTTGAAAGTTGAAAACATGTTGAAGTGTTTCAGGATAGCTATTTTGCTGAATTTTACTATACATGTCGCAGATACTCCCCCATTGTTTTTAAACTCAACCTCTATGATGTCACATTTTGTGCTCCTTTTTATAGGCCAATCCTCTACTTCCTTCTAATACGCATATTCCATGCCACATTAGAGTTTAGATATCTTGTCTTGCTCTAATTTCTTTTTTATACTGCATGTATTTACACAAAAAGGTCGTTGAGATTTATGGATTGTAAAACATGCTGTTAAGTGCCAACTAAATAAAAATTTAAGTTTTTTTTTTTTGGATCAATGGCTATACAGATCATATTGTTGCATGAAAAACATAAACGTAAAACCAGTATTGTCGTAGTCATACTCTTAATGGAGGACTGCTGATAGTTTCAATTGACAAGATCAAGGTTGCTTTTTGTTTTCATGATGACAAGTTATGTTCTTTTTCTTTATGCCAGTCTGTTGCTGTGATGGACTATTCTTTACTGGTTGGGATTGATGATGAGAACAGAGAACTGGTCCTAGGAATCATCGATTTCATGAGACAATATACTTGGGACAAACATCTGGAGACATGGGTAAAGGCCTCAGGCATACTTGGTGGACTAAAGAATGCTTCTCCCACGATTGTTTCTCCAAAACAATACAAGAAAAGATTCAGGAAAGCAATGACAACTTATTTTCACACGGTACCTGATCAGTGGTCAGCCTAAACACTGATTTAAATTTGTTTATTAACAGCAAATTCTGTTATTAAGCAAGAATGACATTTATTGCACAGAAATTGAGAAAACATAGGTCCTTCATTGTGATTGGTTCCTCTTGTATTTTTCTGGGGAAAAATCACCCCACACGGATGTTCATACAGAAGCAGGTATTGATAGAAAATTCTTCTTGATACTCCTCTGTACCTTTTGTACATTACATAAAAGCTTCATTGGACAAAAATCCCTTATCATCTTCATGCATAGTCTTCTAATAAAATCAATTTTTTCACCAGACCGTCTGCATGTTTTGCTGGTTTAGTTTTGAATTGACCAACATGGACAATTTTCACTGTATATGAGATCATTGAATTCCACTTGTTCTGGTGTGAATTTTTCTCTGGCACGTTTACATAATCAAAGGAAAAACAAATGAAAGGAATTACCTTGTCGTCATGCTTATGTGGAGTGTTAGGTGAATGTTTGGTAAGATGCCAGTGCAATCGGATGCATGAACAGTGGTACCCTAACTTTCTTTGTATTAAAAATTCTCCTGCAGCTTACTTTTCTTCCAAGAGAGGGAAAAAAATAAAATTAAAAAAATACCTACTTTTTTGGGTCATTCAGAATTTCCAGTAATTTCTTGACACGACTCAAAAATCTCTATTGCAATGGAAGGATTGGTGGACCAGCCTTAGACAAGAATCTTGAACAAAATTGGGGAAAACAAATTCCCTGAAAATATTTCTAACACAATGTTTTTTGGATTTCTCATAACTGAAATTAATTTGCTTAACTTTCTTTAAAATTTTTAATTTCAGTATGTCAATACTAATGAACGTAACTTCACAACCCCTTGATTTTGCTTACCTTGTTAGTAGTGGGGGCTTTAAATAAAATTATGTAATGTAGAAGTCAAATGAAAATATTCTTCAATTAACAAATTCTAAAAAACTTCACTAATAACAAGTGATCAAGGTAGAAAATACATTTAGAGTGTTAACTTACTTTATGTTCGTAGAGTTCTTTGAATTTGTTCCATAAATTTGCGAAACCCATCCAAATGCAAATCCCTAGCTTATATTTTGGCACAATTTTTTTCTCCAACGAGTTTTTATTCAGTGTACGAGCTCTTGTTCTCCAAATGTTTCTCATATCTCTGGAGAATTTTCTTGGGTTAAAAGGAATAATTGAAGCTTTAAAAGTCTATGTACTAGTGGATATTCATGGAAAAATTGATAAAGAAACAGAGAACTTCAAAATCCAAAATTGTCTCTCTCATAATTCTCCTCAAGCAAAAATAATATCCAACATTCTCAGCTCTCCGAGCAGTTAAATATACAAAACTAAACCGACTAACTGGTTGCTGAGAACTTAAATTTGCTGGGGAATTTGGAGAGAACATTTAAGCTAGAATTAAGCCACGGATTCACTTGATTATTTTCTTGCTTTTGTGGGTGCTAAGACACTGCTAATTGAATCTCTCCTTCCGTGACTGGCAAGAATCCCACACGTTTCTGCATGACAAAAAACATACTAGGTTAAATTGTGCGTTTTATCTTGGTAGTGCAATCGATTAATTAACATGCTAGTTGAAATGAAAGTCATATTGAATTTGAATTTCATCAAATCATCAGAATGCATGAACCAATTAGACAAATATTTTGATTAACTTCATGATTCCTTAGTGAAATTTTATTAAGCTAACACAAAACATGCACGCTTATACAATATTTGCATCATAATCCGACAACTTTAGAAAACTAATTAATATAAGATGAGAAGTTGGGGTGATTGATAAACAAATTTTTTCCATCAAATTTTGACAAACAAGATAAGAAGTGTGGTTGGGGTAGGGTGACTGATGAGTGTTTTTGATAAAGAAGAAGTGTACCAAACTTGATATTAGTTTAATTATTGAAATAATCTTAATAGGAATCGCCAAGGGTACAAAATCATATTATATGAGATCAGATGGATCCTTCACTTGTTTATTATTGAGAAGGTGCTATAGAGTACATACAGGCCATTTTGTTAGGAGAGTAGTAGACAGGCAATCAGTTTTGGTTTGGTTGGTGCATCTGACTGTTGATTCTATCTCTTCATCCCCAACTCATTTTTGTTGCTAAATAATTAATGAGGGTAGGTGGGTGGGATTTTTTCACTTTATTAGATAGTAATACGTTTTCATTTCTTAGTTCTATGGATTTGCAAAATGTGTTTTTATGACGATTGAAGCACCTGACTTGTCGAAATAGCCAAATGACAAAAAAAAATGTCAACTGAGATCGATTGGCCAAATGGTTTTCAAGAATTGAAGGAAGCAACTGCGATTTGACATCCGTATGAACTAGAACACGTCCAAGAAAATTTTACAAGTACAAAAACAAGGTTATGAAGTCAAGCAAGATACACAAGAAAGTCTGCGCTGAAACTAAATGGCCGTTAGGTACCGATTTTGTAAAATAATGTATTTTTTAGCCAATTGTTTTTTGATAGTGAGACCAAATCTATAGATTAATAATGTTAGACTTTTTTCCGAATATAATATTTCTTTTGGGGACCTTTTGGACTACAAAAAATGAGATCCATGATAAACTTGAACTTTTCTTGAGCTTTTGCCATGTCATGAAATGGACGAGATAAGAATTTTGTTCTCAAAAAATTAACAAATTTAGACTTGGTTCATTTCTTCATTTTCGTGTTGGTTTGAGCTTTTACAATTTCAACAACATGAAATACTGGTCATCCTAATTTCCCGCGGAGATGATGTTTAAATTCCTAGCCAGAATATTAATTTAAATGCAAATTACATAAATATTATAAACAAAAAAAAAAAGTAGTAATTGATGCTTGCCTTTTGAATTCTTTCAATCCTCATGCAAGTAAAAATGCAAACAAAATTGTTGAAGTACTAAATGGCTGTGAGAAAATTAATATTCCACACTCAAAATCTTAATCATTTTCTTCTCCTTTATTCAGGGGCTCCAATTATAGTTAACTTCAATCAAACGACTTACCATTGTGCTTTCCTTCAATCAATTTCATATAACTAAAATAATAACTAATCTTGGTAAACACTCAACTTTTTATGTATTATTTTTGTATAGCAAATGTAAAGAATGTAAAACCCAGTAAACATGGCATAAAAATTGGATCAATGTCTAAGAATAACACCAAAAAAATTAATAAAAAAGTCATACCTCACGAGATTTTAGACCTCGTTTGGCAATTCCACGTTCATCCTTCCAGTGATGCACCTTGTCAGGTGCAGCTCCGGCTACACCGGTGGCCGTGTTTGCCATGCAAAAATCCACGATTTTCGTGGCCGCCTCGGCTTCATCTTTGCTCTCCTTCATCAGTTTTTCCACTTGAGCCTTGGGAAGCCTCATTTTGAGCCTCATTGATCCACCATTTGGCGAACTTTTTGGAGTCTCATCAAGCACAATGCTGGATGGTTTCATGAGCGAAAGATCCGAAACTGATCTTTTAGCCAACATCAGGCTTTCGAGTCGGTCTTTCGCACTCATTTGAATCCCTGAACGAACTCTCCTCGGGGCTTTATAATTCTCTTCAGGAAACTTGGGCAATTCTACTAGAAAATAGAGCATTTTTGGCTTCAGCTCTTGTTGCGGTTCCAAGGGCTTTGCTCGGACGCCAAAATGCTTTACAGCCTCGGATTCCAGCAAAACATAGCCTGGATACTCCTTCAGTACTTCACTAGCACAGATTGGTGTCTTCAACTTGATGGTTTCTCCATTGATTTTCATCACTTTTGCAGCCTTTTTGCCACCTAAACTGTTGCCCATTTTTTTTTGAGTATCGTTTGGCTTCTCTTGTGATTATTTATTTCAATTGAGTAGACACCTAGCAATTGGTTGTTGCTTTCTTGTTTTGGGACCCTCTTTTTATCTTCTTGTCAGCTCTAATATGGTGGTTGTGAGATGAGGACATTGTTACTTTGGTAGGTATTGTTGTCGTTAGGGATATATAGTCAATGGAAGAGCGCAAAATTTGAAAATTGGATATCCCTTTGACAAATCCTTTGAGAATTGAGATGAGTAGTACTAGTGATTCAGATTTGAAGCCTTGATACTCAGACCACGGATTACTTGGAGCAATTCGCGGTCATGATTTTGTCACTCTTTATATTTTTTAATTCAAATGTATAAAAAAAATAACATGTTACTTATAGCAGTTATATACTTGATCTTTTTTATATGAATTCCCTCACATAATTAATTTGGAGTGTAGCTCCTAAATTTTTGCCCTGCAAAGGCGAGATTTGAACTCTTGCAAGGGATCACCGTATGGGTATTTTTTTCTGATACTCTAGAAAATGCTTTTTCTTTACTCAAAAAAATAAAAAGAGAGAAAAAATTTTTTTTTTCTTTACTCAATTGTTTATCTTAGCTATTGAAAATTCGTGTTTGAAAATTAAAATAATATGCCTGGAAACAACCACGTTCTCATGTTTAACTTGGAGACAGTAACCGGGGAAGATCACATATTATTTTGATTAGTTAATTTTCACTAAACTATTCCTTGAAAATGACCTACGTTAATCACGGTGTGGATCCAAGAATTCTCTTGGGATTCCATTCGTCATGTGGGCTTCTTGACTTAAGTGTAAAAATAGTGAAATTCTAATCATATTTCATGATGAATTAAGCTCTTCTTTCCGTGAAAAGTATTCGTCATTCACCAAATTTTGACCCTTTTTCCATGCAAGAACTAACCTCTAATTACAGTACAATCATTCTTCTAGTTTCCTTGAAGAAGTAAAAAGCATTGACTTTGGTTTGTTTGTATTTGAGAATTTCTGCTACAACTAGAACATGCATGCTAGGCTTATTTCTTTAAGGTCAAAAAATGATGTTCAGCTCTTCAACTTATAAACTTCTACTCTCTTTAAACTGCCATGATTTTTCTCAAGTACAGTTCAAAATTCTTTGTATTTTCTTAGAGCATCAGGGAAATTTAAGCTATAAATGACCATGAATTTGGAATTAGATTACAACCAGTTAAATGTAGGTTTTTTCTTATTTTTTAATTTCTTTTTATATATAAATCAAAGTTGATATGAAAATACTTACAACACAATTAACTCCATTTTTCTCTTGTGCAGTTATGCAGCCAATTTGTTATTGCACGTTATCAATCGCTTGGAGGAAAATCTTTCGTGTATCAACTGTCATTATGGGGTTTCATGTGCTTTACCCATATTTTCAGGAAACTAATGTCCGAAGAGATTATGAAAATCTTTTTTTTTTTTTTTTTTGGGGAGAAGGGGGATGGGAGGGGCTGCTTTTGAAAGCAAATCATCAACACTGAATGTCCACCGTTCATGTGATTTGGTTATCTTACTACGTTGTATTAGCATCCTTAAAATTTGTTTCATATTGCAATCTAAACTTGATTTAAAAAACAGCACAGGAGAGAAAATGAAAAAATTGTGAATTTTTTTTCCTCTTAGAATAACCAATATCTAGTGAATTTGTACACATACTAGGTAGCAATCTTGAAAAAAGTAATTTCAAGAAGCTCGTAGTTCTAGTCTAATTATTCCTGTCCTATGCTTTTTCAAAGCGAAATTAGATTGTGAATGTACTAAATTGTACCCACTAAAACATTAGTTATTGTCCATGGACTACTGAGCTCATATGATAAAGACACTTAAATTTGTCTTGAAAGGGTAAAATATGTTTAAATATTGCCCTTGACAAAGGAAACAATTTTTGAAGACGAATAATGTAACTCATAAAACATGACCACTAGAGGTGCGTTTTGAATTATTTGCCCATAACTAGTCTCTATCCTGTTTGTCTCACGCTTTTATACAGCAGCTACATGTATTAATTTATTGACTACTACGATAATACATCAAACAATAATCAATGAATTAATATATGTGGCAACTGTATGTTGCAGGGACAGAGACTAGTTATGAAATAGACAATTCAAAGCGCTCGAAAAGATGCTTACAATTCAACCAAAATTTCATAAAGTAAATTTGTCACTCGCATTACTTGATGGGAAAGAAAGTTGCTAATTTCTCATTTTCAGAACAAAATTTGATTTGCAGTGGTTAATTGGTTAGTCAAATGGTGTAGTGTTACTAATTTATCTTTCAGAATTTGTAGTTTGGTATCGAGGGCTAATCATGCAAATGAATTAAACACCTTCACCTTCAGCTAATTTCAATTTGATCCTCCAGACGTGTTGGTATATATTAATTGAGGCTCTTCAAAATTTATTCTGTTTAATTTTCGTCCTATTAGTATCACAATGTATTTTTGACAGGCCGGTCCTATAAGTTTGTGAATTACTCTCGTTTAAATGTTTAACAAAATTGGCTAAAACCACAACATTGAATTTTGAGTTTTTATTTTCATTTTCTCAATTTATTTAATGCCTTAAAGTATCCAAATTTTAAAAATGATCTATATTTATGAGGAATATGATGGAAACAAATGTATATATTGTGAGGGTAAAATTGAAAAGACATTATTTCTCCATTAGGACATCTTTAATGCTGAGAAGTTCATCTTAGAATCAAAGCTAGTACATCACAAAAGGGGGGAAAAAAAAAAAGAAAGAAAAATGAAGCACATGAAAACCTTAGCACCTGCTTTTTCACGAAAACTATTGAAAAGAAAAGTGAAGCAACCTGTGACATCTCACCCGTAGCTTTAAAGCTTTCATAAAGTAGATCTCTTCGTTTTAAGTCGAAAACAAAAGGTAAAATGATCTTCAAATTTTTAAATGAAAAAATAAAGTTAGATTGCAAGGGATCATTATACCATTCATGTTTTTTTTTTTTTTTTTCCTTTTGATCTGATTGAAAAATGGCCAAAGAAACCAGAAGGTTGATCACCTTGAGATGGCTTTGAGAATTTCTTTAGTTCTAATATGAAAATTGTAAGACATAAGAAGATGGTCTGATCAACAACAAATTTCTTCAGCTCCACGTTGACAACTCCTTGACCCAAAAATAAAAATAAAAAATAAAAAATAAAAATTTTCTGCCAACAATTCATATTAATAGACAAGATAATTTATGATTCCATCAATCCAACAGCAGAACAACGCGGCCAATATATGAAACATAACGTCAGTCTCCAAGTAATGAATTTTATGACAAAAACGTCAAAAGATTTCTTCCGCACACTCATGATACAAGAAATGGACAACACTCACAGACAATCGATTAATGCAAATCAAGTAATGAGAATAACCTTTTATTCTCATCTGTAATTCCTTGAATTTTTTTCGCACTCAAAAAAAAAATGACTGGGTAAAATTATGTTATATAAGAATCAAAGGAAGAAGAAAAAAAGAAAAAAGAAAAAAATGTGGCAGCTTCTTGAATCGTATTGCACTTGTTAGGGCTGGTGAGACTTGCAAAGGTGCTCCAATAATGAAGTAGCCTTCCTCTTAGCTCTATCTGTGCCATTCTTGGTAAGTTCTGTAAGAGGTATAGCCGCTCCAAGCCTACCTAGACAAGCAACATTCTCTGGATCCCTTTTGCACAAGGAAAGTAGAATAGCAGCTGCATTTTCCTTATTACGAGGCAGACCTGTCCTCATAAGATCTATCAACACAGGTATTGTGTTAGCTTTCACAATGGCAGCCTTAGCTTCTTGGTTGTTAGCAAGAACTGAAAGAATAGTGAGAGCTTCATCTACCATGCCACTGCTCAAGTCGGACAGCATTTTTAGTAATGCTGCAATGATGCCTGCCCTAACAGCCCTGCCTTTATTTCCTTGGTAAATGCACAAATTAAACAATGCTGTTGCAGCATCTTTCTTTCCTCTAGCACTCCCATTCTGGAGCAAATCTACTAAAGCTGTTATTGCCCCTGATGCACCAATTATAATCTTATTCTCATCTACAAGGGACAAGCTAAAGAGGGTTGCGGCTGCATTCTCTCTTGCTTCCATGCTTCCAGCTCTAAGGATCTGAACTATGGAAGGAATAGCACCAGCAAGCATTATAAGTCCCTTGTTATTTTCAAAAATGGAGAGGTTGAGAATAGAAGTGACAGCATGTTCTTGAGTTTGATTATCTTCACATGTCAACAGATTAACAAGGAGAGGAATAGCTCCAGCTTCAGCAATCAAAATTCGGTTATCTGTGCTTCTTTTAGAAAGTGATCGGATCTCTGCTACAGCAGTCCTGCATTCCTCAATAGACCTGCTTGAGAGCTTACAGACAAGTGCTTCAATAGCTGCAATGTCCCCACTAATATCACGAAATGATCCATCGCTCTTTTTTATCCTCCCATTTGTTATTGCTGTTTGCTCTACATTGTGTTCTGCACACCATTGACTTATCAGGCTTTTTAAAGCATAGTTTGGTGTAAGTTTAAGATTTTCCAGCTTCTGCTGAGTTTTTGGACATGTTGTGTTTCCGCAATCTATCCATCTCTGGATGCATGATCTCTCATAAGTCTGCAAAATCAGTGATTTACAAGTATGTAACGAGAGAAAAAAGAAAAAAAAAAAAAAAAAAAAGCACACATCAGCATATGCATGATCTCTCATAAGTCTGCAAAATCAGAGATTTACAAGTATGTAACGAGAGAGAGAAAGAAGAAAAAAAAAAATCCACATCAGCATAAATTATTAATTCTCCGTAGCATTTTTCCCTCACATACATAGGATAGAGGTACATACACATACACACAGAATGGTTAAAGAGGTGGAAAAGAAAATTTGACAAGTACTGTCAAAGTTTAAATATTACCTGTCCCGTAGCCACAATAACAGGATCCCTCATTAACTCAAGGGATATAGGGCATCGGAAATCGTCAGGAACTATAGAAGAATCAGATTTTTTGTTCTCTTCTGGACTCTTAGTGGAACAGCAAGAGTCGCCATTGCAATTAGTATCAGAATCCTTCCGCTGACAAATCCTAGAAGATCTTGAGAGATTCTTGGGCCTTCTTTGCTCTTGAATAATTTGAACTGAACCATCGCCTTCTGAGTCCTTGATGTTTGGATTACACCCATCCTTTTCTCCCACTTGATGATCAATATTATCTGTGTTAGGCACTTGAAGGCATCCAATTTCCCTATTCCTCGGATGAAATGGATCAACATCTCTGTCCAGGTGTTGTGATAATGCCCGTGATAATACATTTGAATTTAAAGGTTCACCATATCTATCTGTAGCTCTTCTCAACTGTGACCTAACCAATTCAACCTAACAAAGAGCAAACAAATATTACACAAAATCTAGGACAGGTGAACATAAACAAAAGTATAGAAAAATGTGCACAACTAACCTGTTCTTGAACTTCTTCTGAAATATCAAAGTGATCATATGGTATGTTTGCCAGAGCTTTTTCCAATTTCCACGTCACACATTGGAATTGAAAGGAAAATTTCTTTGTTGACTCAGCCTTTAATCAAGAAACAACTGAAGTTTAGTGAGGCATCCCACATTTTTCACACAATTAGGGACTTGAAGCATAGGAGAATTACATTTCAGAAATCTTCAAATTTTTATGCTAATCGATTACAAAATGTCATTGACTAATTCCAAAGTTGCAAAGTTTAAAATTTTAATACCTTGAAGTAAAACTAATTTTGGAGCAAATGAAAAGAAACAGAGCAACAAATTTCCGTGGAGATGAGTGGTTGGTGACCTTTTACCTACTTTGAAACTACCAATCTATTATTCACTGCCATCATATGCATCACTTAGCAAGTTTACTCTACAAAGCTTCAAAAATCAGCCAAACAAACCGATCTCAACCATACACGAATCATGAAAACCAATTTGTAATCTTACGACTCAACGTCACCACGTACTGCAATTTCAACAAAGAAGCTGGATTCTACAAAAACCTTAAACAATGTCTCAGCTAAACTAACCAACCGAGGTTCTCAATTTCCACTCAATCAAACAAATTATTAGACTTTATCTCCTAAAGTTTTTCCAGAAAATCGCAAATATACCAACCTACACAATCTAATTACTCACGAAATTCTCCTAGCAAACAAAATTAGGCTGCCATTCAACTTTTCATGAAGTCAGATCCGTATTTAAAAAAAATCTAATAATTGATACTCCAAGACACCCCAAAAAAAAAAAAATCAAGAACGAGCAAACTCCACAATTTACTAAGATAATAAAGTGCTAAATTTGTAAAACAAAAAAACAACCCAAAATTTTAGTCCTCATAAACACAAAGATAACAGTGAAATGAATATTAAACACCTACAGGCGAAAACTCGGGGACAAAATTGTTGGCAGCAACAAGCAATCTTTTTGCAGCTTGGAGAGCTAAAAAGAGATCAAGAAGCCAAGAATTGGAGGAAGAAGAGGAGCCCACTTCATCATCATCAACAACAACAACTTTAAGGTCTTTGATTTCTTCAAGAAAATGGGACAAGAGTGAGACTCTTCTAGCCAAATTAGTGCAGTCTTTCTGGAAGGAACCTGAGAAGCCGGCTCTAGAGAACCTCACGACGTCGTGGACCAGCTGAAGTGGTGTCTGGATAAGGTCCTCGCAGGCCGTCGTGGTGTCTCCGCCGGCCATGGGACTGGAGGGGCTGGGAGTTGTCTTGGCTCCCTTCAGTTGGGTCTGCGTATGTTAGTTGTCGACCACAATTTGTTGCGTGTGTTGTAACAGATGGTTTTTGTAGTGTTTGATTAATGGACTTTGGACAGCATTGGATTTAATTTGTTATAAAAAAAAAAAAAAAAGGAAAGTTTTGGAGTCCCACGTTATATAAGTTATATTATATACGTTAATAAGTGGATGTTATTAATAGACATCTTGCTATGGTGGTATGATACGGTCATCTAACGGCATGGACTCACAATTTGGCCATTGTCATTTCTTGTAAATTGGGACAGTGTAATTGTTCAATATTTAAGTGTAACTGTTCAATAGAGGTGTAATTGTAAAAGATTATAGTGTAATCATTTTTTCTCCTAAAACTATTTCGTTTTTTATGTTTTTTCAGTTCAAATTTTGTTTACATGGCATTCATCTCAGTCATTCATTTTGTCACATTAATCATGGCCATCAATTTGTGAGAAATGGAACTTGTGAGACCTAAATACGATTAATGGTAGAACACACACAACACACTAAATAAGGTAAGTAGGTAGAGGGTAGAGAAAATTAAGATTTTTTTTTTTGACTATTTCGTTAAGAAGTATTGTTGGCAATTTTTTGAGTACTTAGGTTGTTATCGTAGTTTTTTCTTGAAAAAAAAACTAAGATTATCGTCATTACATATTATTTTTGTCCGTTTTTATCCTGTGGTTGAGGAGAGGATTGACATTGAGCACCATTTATTTCTTATTTTTACTATTGTTTTAATTATTTTCATCAGGAAGTATGAAAAAACAGGTTATAAAGATTGGACATTTTTGTACGAGTGCTTTATGTCATAGATATATTGCGTCAATTTTTATCCAGCTCTATCTGCTTTTATGTTGAAAGAGTTTCACTTTGAATGTTTAGAATCCAATTAAATGTTATGTTCTTGTATTAATTGTTATTAAAAAAATAGTTTAATGAACCAATGACTATTGTTTACGAATTAACAAGCAAAAATTATGAGAATCATTTATATGATTGTTTTCTAGTTGAATGAAAATCATTTATTTGATCTACTTTTTCTAATTAAGTGTCAAAATACTGTATTTTGACAATTTTTATGTCCAAGATTTTTGGTATTTGATGTGTTTAGAGTAACAATGGTTGAAGCCTACCAATATCTACACACTTCAAAGATTGTAGGATGCCGAATTTCATACTTTTATTATTATTTTTTTTGAGTAAATCATACTTTCCTATTCGTTGTACTAACACTATAGAATGAACTAAATCTACAATTTTTTTGTACAAGCCTTACTGCTAATAGTATAGATTGTTAATTATAAAAGGTTGTTAAATTTAGTTGACTTAATCCCTCATTATTGTGACACAATAAAGAAAAATTACACAATGAACGTGACTGTAAATGATTGCTACAACTTAAATTTGGTAGGAAAAATATCAAAAAATGAGAAACTTAATTTTAAAGCCTATTTCTAAATCTAGTAAACTGAGTTATTCTTACGAGTGAAATGACTTTATAGGCAAATGAAGTTGCATTATGGAAGGAAGGAAAAAGAGCCGAGATTCTGGAAAACGAGTAAGCAAAGCTGGAAATCTGGTATATCTTTGTGTTTGGTGGGCAAAAACACAGTTGGAAAAGGAATATTTTGAGTGGTAGCTTTGTAAGCCTGAAAGAATTCACAGGGTGTAAAGATGAATAGGCAATTATTGTTGAGCATTTTAAATAATGGTTTTTCTGTTATGCCAGCCCACTTAAGATAATTGGCAGTTAACAACAATGATTGTATGTTGTCCATGTTTTTCTACAGGATGGTCATCCATATGCAGCTAGCTTATCTACCTTGTATACTTTTTAGTGGAATAGACAAATTGTACTACTGAATCATGACTATGTGCTAAATAATTACTGATACTAGTTCTGTAAAACCAACCCCAAAAAGAAAAAGATAAAATTAATTCCATTCATATTCTAAGTCACTTCCTTTGTGTTGCTTATTTTTAGCTGGCATGGTTCAACAACTAGCTATTGGGGCTTCTTACCTTAAAATGGATGGCCGTTCATGGCAAATGTATTTATTGATTTTGTAGTTAAGTCATCGGGCTCTACATCAAATAATGAACGCATGAGACATGCTTAAAATTTTATAGTTGGTTCCGGCAAATTAACACGTACGTCTTATTATGAGAAAGATATTGCATGGTCAACGTACGTTACTTGGTATATAAATACCAATCCTATTCAATTGCGTACGCAGGGCAGATCTTTTTTATTGTTTCTATTACTTACCTAATATCAAAATTTTAATTTAGTCGCCAGTGACATATAATTGATAGTAGTGCAACATGTGACTATTTTAACTTTTTTTTTTGTTGTTCTTTTTCACGGCAAGGAGACAATGTCAAAACTACTGCATTTTTTGCCAACAAGCATTTGAACAATCTGTGTTAATCTCATAAGTCCAAGTCAAGATTAAAATCAATGTAGATGTGGCTATATCTAAAGTCAGGATCTGTAGGTTGTGCATGTTTTTTGCCTTTTGAGTTATGCATTGGCTGCCGTACCAACATAAAAGCTAGCTGCATATTGTGTTTGGAGATTTGGCATAGTTTATTCAGTTGAAAAGGTGATCCATTTTGTCATATTTGAAACTTATATATTGATCATCATCGGTAGTTTGAAGCAGGATCTTTTGAGTCATTTTACTCACTTCCAATTGGCTCTTTGTATTATTGCACTTCTAATTGACTTTTTTATATGATTGACTTTTTTATATGGTACAAGACTAACTCGACTTTGTACTATATTGTACCATAGCCAAATCCCTTAATATATATATGGTATAAGAGTTGGATTTTGGATTTTGGATTTTTTTCCCATGAGACTCATCCACGTGTGAGTATCATTCTTTCGTATATTGGATTTGACATCATAGATCTCAACCTTGGGTTGGGCTTCTGAGGAATATCCCAGTCAACGCTGTGCATTGAGTTTGACTATAGTTCTGTGCTTTGTTAATGCTTCTTTCTCATCATCTGTGTATTGGGTTGGACAGTTAATGCTTCTTTCTCATCATCTTTGTATTCCTTTCCAAGCTGCACAAATCTCTAACTTTTCAATCCATGTCTTAGCAGCCAATTTAAATTCTCATCCCATGGATAAGCCCCTCCAAATATTAAACACAAGCTTTGGGTTTTCTGCCCAAAATACTTGGAAGTACATGGACAGATGAAAATAATTGATCAATGCTTTCATCCTCCTACATTGTGAGCCTCTTCTTGCATCAAAGCCACAAAATATACTCAACTTCAAACTTTATACCTTTTAACACATTTAATTTATTTTTCATATATGTGTGGAAAAAATATATCTAAACATAAGAAAGAAATAAATTGATAAAGCAGATTAATAAAGAGCTAACATTAGAACTCAAGATCACATCCAGAATTCGAAATTTTTAGTACACACATCCGATGATATTTTCTCTTGACTCAGTGGTAAAATTAAATGTTTAAGTGACAATATTGTGAACTAATAATCCATCTACTCGTTCATCATCCAGAATTGCAATTTTAAGCACACTCAAATAGTGTTGCGCTAAGCATTAGTTTCAAATAGGTAGCCTTTCTTATTAATAGATTTTACTTTGTTATAGAAATGGCACTTAACTATTAAAACTGCTGTTTGTTCCCAGCATTTCATTATTTAATAAAACTTTCTATCCAATGCTATGGAACTGAATGATCATTAGCAATATTTTTAAGTTGTTTAGCGAAAAAATAGTATCTATAATATCTTGAAAATTAAATTAATTCAAAATTAGAACGGTTTTTGGAGATGTGATTAACGGAAACCTCCACTGCAACATCGAACACCCATTTTCATCACTTTGCTCGGAAAAAAAAAAAAAAAAACGCCTCTTTTGACCATACCATCAATTGCTGCGAGTAGGTTGTAATTATATTATATTCTATCTTCATGTTTTAAAAATACATTTCTATTAGTTCGTTTACTTTATTTGTCACATTTGCTTCGAATTTTCTTAACACAAACAACTTTTCATACTTTATAATGGAAAGTAATACCATCGAATGCTATTTTTCGGTGTTGTCTTTGCTATGTATTTGTAGTGATTGTATAGGAATCAACATATTATATCTTTATGGTTTTTGAAATATATATAATAGTTGATTGTAAAATTTCTTAACATAAGCCACATTTCATGATTTATGTCCACTGATGGCAGTGATTTTCTAAGGCAATCATGATTTCTAAAAATTAACATAGTTCATTCTCATAGGTACAGATGATAATGTATCTATATGTTGGATCTGTGCATACTCTTGAACTCTTTTCTTTCACTATTCTACATGTCAACAAAGCTTAAAAAGTCATGCTAAATGAAGTCATTACAAGTAGATCTTAAGAACAAAAAAAAAAAAAAGGAAAGGATAACACTTGAAGAAAGATTTAAGATGACGATTGTAACTTCCATAAAGGAGAGAAAGAAGGAAATCGTTGAATTGACAATCATACAAAGTCTAGGTATATTTCAATTATTATGTGTTAAGGTGATGAAATCTCTGAAAGAATTAAAACATAAGGAGAGACACTCCTCTATAGGGGTGTTAGCAGATCGAGTAGCTCGAAAGGTACTCACGAGTAGTTCGGTCTACTATTCGACTCAAGTTCGGTTAACACCAAATTCGAGTCGAGCTCGAAGCATCTCGTATACTAACTGAACTTGAATTCAAGCAGTAAAAGGTGGGTTTGAGTAGGTCGAAACTTGATTGTATTTTCACGAGCGATCTTGAGTCGAGCTCAAACTTGATCTCAAGTAGCAGTAATATTAGCAAGCTCGATTATTGGAGTCTAGCCTTCTAGGTGTTAATTTTTAAAAAAAATTAGTTAAATTAATAAAGTGAAATACTAGAAGTAAAATATACTTTACATTCAACTTACAATTTATTTATAAAATGCAAAAATAGAGTAGTAAATGAGTCAAGTTAACCCCAATTTTTTATGTTTGACTTAAGTTATTTTTAAAGTTCATTTGAATTCGTCTCATTTATTGAACGATGTAAAATTGTTATTTGAGTTTGACTCGTTTAACTAATTTTTTAAAAAATAACCATTTTACTTTTTTTGTATGAGCAACATCATAAATATTGAAAGAAACACCATGCACAAATATAAAGAATAGACCACTAGGAAGCAAATTAAATCAAATATACAGGTTTGCTAGTGAGGGAAGGCGAGAACAATAAATAAAAATCTAAATACTTTATAGATTTCATTATTCATGAACATAGATGAGCATTTGCAAACAAGGTTCAAGTATGTTCATTATTAATCGATCTTTATTTAGTGTTTGAACTTCATTTGTTCGATGAAACGAATCCGACAGCTCAATTTATGATAGTTTGGTGGAAAGTTGAACAAATGAGCATAGAGTTTTTATTTTTCCCCCTTTAGTTATGTTTTTCAGAGAAAAAATAGCTAGAGTTATTTAAGTATGTGACTTGGTGGTTGAGCAACCGCACATGACAATAAAACTAACAGATCCAAATTAGGAAGTAAAACAAACAAAAGGAGAGATAAGGAAAAAAGTAGAACTTAATGACCCAATAAAATAACACTGGAAGCAGCTAAACCATTGTCTTGAACTACCAGTTAATATGGTAACACGAGGAGCCACCTAATAGGCTGATTCAGGTTTCTAAGGACAAAACTACCACATTCACCAAGTAAACAGTCCAATTAGCTTTTCAGATTCACTACTCCCCCCACCCCATCCCCAACGAGAGAGAGAGAGAGAGAGAGAGAGAACTTATTTTGATAAACCTGTCAAACTGAGACGATCATTTTGATTACTAATTATCATTGTATGTTCAGTACTTATACAGAATGTTTTGATGTGGCTTTCTTGAACCACATGCCAAAATTTTGTAGGCTTGCTTTTCTGGAGTGAAATTTTAGTTCTTTCGGTGTTCTACAGTAGAGAATAATTTGTAGTCCTACACGTCTCATTTTTATCTAACTTCATTAAGATTGTCTTTAAATTTCTCATCGAACTACTTTTTTTTTTTTTTAAATTACTACTTCATAATATAGGGTGTAATTTCTTTCTCATTTGCAGCTCAGTTATGTAAGGCCATGCTATGCCATGGAGTTCTCCTTTTCGTCATTGCACGTTCTGCTTACCCTATTTGTTATGGAAACCCAATAAATCATTTTAATAAGGACCTTTTGCATTTGTTTTAATGCAACTTTGTGGGGATGAGGCTACATATTTACTTTTTCCTGGTCAAATAACTTTCTGGCTCAAAATATTTCATATCAGGTGGGAACCTTCATGAAAAAGATTTATCCATGCAAACTTATAGCATTAGGTTTTTGTAACATTTTACCTTTATGATTGTATACATGACATTTTAGTTTGCCAATTATAGAGACAAAAAGTGACATTGTTAAAGTGTAGGGATAATTTCACATGCCTCTCCTAAGGTTTGTCATAATTGCAGGAATTTCCCCTTAGGTTTCAATAATTAAACTTAAACCCCCTAAATTTATATTTTTATAACAAAAATAACTCATTCTGATAATATAACCTAAAAACATTAACCAAATATCCTAAAATACCGTTAATTGGTTTTAAAAAATAATGAATAAAAATTTTAAAAAACCTAAACCCAAAGTTTTTTTTGGGCCCCCTAATTGCCTTTCCCATGTTGTTTACACATGCTGTTTTTTTATTAAATTGGTTATCTCTTTCTTACTGATATATTTGTTTGTAAGAGTTTGATAGATAAAGTAGATTTATTTAGATTAACCAAATAATTGGGATTTAGAGAATAAAATCTGGTGAAAATTGAAATTTGGTCCATGAGTAGGAGTACCTTTGATATCTTTATAGACTAGCTAATTAATATTTTGAGATTTATTTTTTTAAAAGCAAGAAAATGTATTTTAGGATATTTGGTTGGTGTTCTTGGGTTACATTATTAAAATAGGTTTTCTTGCTATAAAAAATATAAATACAAGAGGTGAAGATATGATTATCAAAATTTGGGGGAGATAGGTGCAATTATGAAAAACCTTGAGGCAGGTTGTGAAGTTATCCCTAAAGTGTAGGCAGGCATTTTGCTCTTGAACAACAAGCGCCCTTGACATTGTAAGAGACAGATATCTACCCTTGATTTTTTTGTAACTCAAAAGATTATTTCAAAACAACTGAAAGACTGAGACCATACAGGATCTCATCTCAACCGCAACATTGTGACCAAGACACAAGGCATCCTATGAATCCAATGACTCTCCATTGGTTGTCTTTACTTGTCTTTGTAGGTGATTAATATCAGAAACTATCAGTCAACGCCGGTGATTTCCTTTTTTCTTTTCATCATTTTCTTATTCTGGTTCTTGAAATACTTCCCCGGTGATGATTTATGGGATTGGTGGCACTACATATTATATTGTTCAGGTATGGACCTTGGTGTTGTTTCTTGTAGGATACCTTTTGGTTAATGTGACGATCAGCTATATATTATTTTTCTATATGGACTCCATTTTTTAAGGTTCAGTCTTTTCTTGTCACGAAAAGATAAAGAAAATCATATTCATGCATAAACCTGGATCAACGCACGGGCGAGAGAACTGGATTGTGGGGCGAGGTTAATGTGACGATCATCCCATGATTAAGTTTTTTTCGTACACTGAATGTTGCAGGCATTAAAAAAGACAAGTACTTGCATTACTTCAAATTTTCTATTCTTTTTTTTTTTTTTTGAGTGCATAACTGTGACTAATACCAAATGATGTCATATCACTTCAACAAAAGTAATGTTAGACATAGGAGAATTAAGTGATCATATTCCTTGTACAAAAGCAATGTTGGAAGTGAAAATTTAAGTTATACAACGTAATTTTACATTATACATTGTTGAATACCAAAAAATTAAAACTCGCTTTTGCATCGTTTATTCTTATGGGGATGCTGATTTGTCCAAAACAATATAATTATTGACCTCCTAAATATTCACGTGGGTGCAATGGAATAGGGTATTCTGTCACAAAAAGTCCATTTCATATTGAGATTGCACAATACTAGATGCGAAAGTGAAGATATCACATAGCATAAGAATGATAACTTCTATGTAGTACATCTAATTGACTATCCTACTGAATTTAATTCCAAAAGAATGGAGAAAATATTTCATTCCGGAGGAAGAAGTTTTAAATTGAGATAAGAGTCGTACAAACAGGTGGCAAGAAGGAAATATGCAAACTGTAATCAACTGGTCCAATACCGGGTCCCTACTCGGGGGTTGATGTGGTTAACTGTATTGATAGCAAACTAACTAACTACCAGGACAAACCAGAATTGCTCCAAGATAATGTGATATGCAAAAGCAAACCAAACCACCAGTCCAAGTCAACTTTTTCACCCCCCAAATATCAAGAGAAATGCTTCCATTACTTGTATAAAGCACTAAAACACCTATCAGCGTATTACCATTTTGCTTCTATTTCACCCTCTTCCCCCTCCACCCACTGTAGAGTCCCCCACCCTCCCTCCCCTCCAAAAGTTACAAACATCACAGGTATACAGATATAGTAATACAATGAGGAAGCCTTGTTGTGAGAAGGAAGACGTGAATAAAGGAGCTTGGTCCCAGCAAGAAGATCAGATGCTTATAGATTATATCAATAAACATGGAGAAGGTCATTGGCGAAACATTCCCAAAGCTGCTGGTAATCTTAAGTATTCATAACTATGCTACAATTCACTTATAACAAAGAGAACAAAAGGGGAAAATAAAATTTCTCATCCCAAAATTTTGTTCTTTCTTTTGATCAGGTCTACTTCGTTGCGGTAAAAGTTGTAGGCTGAGATGGATAAACTATCTAAGGCCAGACCTTAAAAGAGGCAACTTTGCTGAAGATGAAGAAGACCTAATAATCAGGCTTCATGCCCTCCTAGGCAACCGGTATGCATATGATATCCCAGAGCTTATGTTTTGTCCCCTTTTTTTTTTTGGCCCCTTTAAATTTCCTAATCTAGGAAACAAAAATCAGATAATTATTGAGCTGTAAGCTTATTATATTTTGCACCTATCTGTATATGAACTTCTTTTTTTCTATTTTTACATCAACAAAAAGGGTTTTGAGAATCGAACCGTGTTCTCAAAACTTTTATTAAGCTATAAGCGTAAAATTTGGACCTATTTCTTCATGAAAACAAGTTTTACTAAAGATATCTTTTCATGAGACGAAACCAGAATCCCTTTACCAAAATTGTACTTGCACTCGTTCAACACTGAAAGGTGACAAATTGCTAATTCAGGTGGTCATTGATTGCTGGGAGATTGCCAGGACGTACTGACAATGAAGTGAAAAACTATTGGAATTCCCATTTGAGTAAAAAACTAACGAGTATGGGGATTGATCCGAAACATCATCGTCTAAGTCATTATATTGCTCGGCCTCGAACGCATGACCTTTCGACAGGTGAAACTTCATCAGCCTTAAAAGATCACCAACTCTTTCATCATCAAATAAAATCTTCATCAGGACGTATGAGTGATCACCAAATCTCTGATGCTGGAAGTTGTATAGATAATGATCATGATGATGATTCAGGTGCCTTATTGCCTGACCTGAATATCGACATAACAGCCGACCCTTCTCTTCAAGCAACAGCTACCACTGAAGAGAGAGCAAAATTATTGATTTCTCTTCCTTCTGGACTTGCCACTGAACAGAAAAGGTCAGGGAATTCTCCTCCCTCAGGAGATGCCATTGAAGAGAATATCAAGTATAATCAACGTTTAATATATAAAGCGCCTGAAATACCTATATCTCCCACACTTGCACTTTTTAGATGACAAAAAATGACAGCTAAAATATGAAAGATTGAAAGAAATATTGTTGGTTGATCAAGTAACTATTGCCTGTTCTTTGTAGTTTTTTGTTTTTCTGATTACTGGGGGATCGGTTTTATGCCGAACTCCTGTATTATGGAGCAAGTATCTATACTAGACTACTAGTCAAGTAACAAGTAATTATTGTCTCATCGTGTTGCCTGAGTGTGTGTGTGTGTGTGTGTGTGTATGTGTGTGTATATATATATATATGTGTGTGTGTGTGTGTGTGTGTAATAGATATGAGTGTGATTTTTCTGTGGAATTAAAAGAGTTTCATTGGCTACTTTTATTCTTGTATTGTTTAATTATTCGATTGCAAGACATAAGAACGCGCACAAATGTAAATTTTTTTTTTTTTTTGGTGGGTTCGGTTTTTTTTTTTGCTCCTCCCTACCCCCCCCCCCCCCCGGCCCCGGGGGTGTGGGGGGGTTCATGTTGGTCATATATGTTGTTTTTGGTATAAGTATTCACATTGGTCATCTGTCGTATGATAAGGAGGAATTCGTAAACTCTACATATTAAGCAGGAGCTTCATATTCTTTGCATTTTCTTCTGTTTTTTTTTTCTGTGTTTTTTGAGGACAGGAAGCTATGCATGTGTATGACGAATCCAGGTTAATATAAACTGATCTTGAGACGATAAATTCATGGTATGGACGTGCTGCCAACAGAGAATGTTTTGCGGTTTTTGTGTCAACAGGCAGATGAATGAAATTGCATTATTCGAGGCCTCAATATTTCAGAATTCATAAGTTCTAAACAATTGTAATAAAGTACACAAAAAATGGTGCCAATTGTACATAAGATGGTAAAATTGCGTGTTTTGATATTTTTTAGTTGAAAATTCTTTTTCAATACATCATTGCTTACTATACAATTTGTAGAACTTGCTATACATTACACAATAATTATGGATTCATGATTTAAACCACCAATTTAGGCTCCATCCACTCATTGATTGTGTTAGTTTAGGTTCGGCAGGATACAGTAATATAATTTTGAGGTTTTCCACTATGAAGACTTAATTCACTTGGTCCATTGAAGAACAGCTACCCATTAAGCTAACCTCGTGTCTACAAACTAAATTCCCTACACATCAACAGCTCATGTTAAAATCATCTATATCTTTGCAGGATACTCTATAATTGAGATATTGAACATCAGAAAGAATTGCTTGCAAAAAAATAATAAGAAGAATTAGCAATGCAACAAGAAAACAACTACTAAAAGCCCCAGATCGTAAAGTTCAAACGTTCAATGAATGGGATTTTCTTAGTTACTCTTCTGTTATCATTGCTTTGCTAAACATATAAGAAGAACACTTGTGATTAAATAGAAATTATCGCTTCAAAGAATCCTTCAGTTTCAATCAAATGCAAGAAGACTTGCATATCCTTATCTACATATATCCAGCGAGCTGGCAAATATATTCGTTTGTTTTCGATTGGTTGGCCATTTCTCTCTGTCGTAAATGTGCTAAAAACTTTTTGATCATTTCACGTGAGAATTTGTCGTTTATATACATAAGTAGTCAATTTTTGGTCGTGATTTCTTTTTAAGCAAAGCAATGAGAATCTTGATGGGGTCTTCTGATTTCTGTAATGGAACTAGAATGGAAATAATTGATCCCTGATTGCAGTTTTTTTAATCATTTGAATTGAAAGTCGACGGTTAATGTATGATGTATTAATCATGTTTGTTGTGTTATATCTTCTTGTTGTATCGATCATTGTGATTAGTTTGATCAATGTCAGTGTTTATCTAACCACAATTTTGAACCAGTACTCACTCAGTTTTCGAATGAATATTCTATTTTAATTTAACTAATCTCAAAATGCTATTGAAGCGAAAACATGTCAGTGAAGGAAAAAGTGAAACATGTTGTCAGTAATACTTTTATTTCTGGATAATTAAAATATATAAACTTTGCGTTTCTAACAAAGTGGGCATAATGTGCTTCATTCAACTAAGAAAATCAACTTGAGGGATTAAGCGAATTTCATTTAGCACGAATCAACGATATATAGATACTGAAAAGAGCAATAATCAGAATTTTTTATACAATAGGAATGATGGTAACTTTACCACTCAAATAAAGAAAGACTTGACTACTGCCATTATTCTCGCATTCTTTTTTTGACTCTTAGAAGTTAAATCCTTAACCGCACATTTTCTTTAACATCTTTTTGTATTTTTTTTGTTTTTTTTTAAATCTTATTTTATTACGAGAAGCAGTCTTAGAGGAGGGGATAGCTAAATTTAGGAATGCCTCCTATTACTCTTGTACTTTATCTTCTTGTTGCTCTGTTGCAATAATATTTACAATCCTGCTAAGTGACTATAATATTTGCGATCTTGATAAAGGTACTCCTGACCACAGTCTACTATCTTGTCAAGTCGCGATAATATTTGTAAGGCGATGTAGGAATTGCGATAATATTAACAATCTTAACAGAAGGTAGTAATCGAACCCCCAACTACTACTTGCTATCCTTCCAAGTCATGATGATATTTGCAGCCTTGACAAAGGTAGGAATTGGGATAACATTTGCAATCTATGTTGCAATAATATTTGCTATCTTGATGGAGATGGAAACCTGATAATATTTGCAAACCTGATAGAGGCAGAAATCGAATTCTCTTGCCAAGTAGGAATCGTTATAATATTTGCAATCCTAACAAAGATAAGAATCGCGATAATGTTTGCAATCTATATCGTGCTAATATTTGCAAGTCTGATAGCGATAGGAATTGCGATAATATTTGCAAACCTAACAGAAGTAAGAATCAAACCCTCCTGCCAACTAGGAATCAAAACAATATTTGTAAACCTGATAGAGGCAGGAATCAAACCCCAAAACTACTGTTAGTAAAATAATATTTGCAATCTTAAGAATCGAACCCCCCGACTGCTGCATGCTGTCTTGCCAAGCCACGATAATATTTGCAGCAATTCTTAGAGAACTAGGATCGTGATAATCTTTGCAATCCTGACAGGGGTAGAATCGAACCCCAAACTATTGGAGAAGAATGACAAAGTTCTAATAATAGAGAACTAGGATCGTGATAATCTTTGCAATCCTGACAGGGGTAGAATCGAACCCCAAACTATTGGAGAAGAATGACAAAGTTCTAACAACTAGATCCACTATTCAATCCTTTTATTTTCAAATTATACTAGTTGCAATATATTTGTGATTCGACTGTAAATCAAAATTCTTTTTCTCTTGGAGTTTTTTTTGTTCAAAACTTGATTTGTTCTTAATGTATTTTTTTCAGACAAACGAACAACTTTACGTCTAATTACCATCACATTAATTACGAAATGTGACTTGTCATAATGAACTTTCTCTCGCTCGCTACAGCAAAGTGACAAATCCTAGTTTGGACAATGGCTTTTTCTCTCCTTATGGGCTGAACGCATCAAATTGTACAAACAATTATGATTGATGTTTGTCTCTTCTATTTTTGGGCAAATTTCACTTCAATCTCCATTCTCAGTTGCATTAACTTTGGTCCCTTTTGAATTAAGCAAATCCCAATCTAGTTGTCCATATTTCATCAGTGTATTGGTATCTCGCATTCGCGAAGCCTGCACCATTAGCAAATCATCAATTGGCCAAAGTGCAACTTTATAAACATTACTTATCCAAAAGCAAAAAGGAAAAAAAAGGTAATTTTTAAATTTGTGGTTCAAATGAATAATGTACTAAGGTGCATCGGCCAAGCTGGGATTACTTCAGCCGTGAAGGACCAAACCTGTAATTAACCCTAAACATGCACCCACCTTTTCTGTGTTCCAACTTCAACCCTAATTCGGAAATAGTGGTCCTGTTGAACACATGGGTCCAGTAGTCTTAATTTCAACATTGAATTCTGTGTCCTTTTTCTCCTGCCATTTTAACTTTGGTTGGCCCAAATGGCAAATATTGATCCTTCAAGTACAAAATTGATTTCATTCTTGAAGTAACACAAGAAAGAGCATCAATGTCAAGATAACTTCACACCCATCTTTCTCCCTAGAAATCATTTTGGTGGAGTGGCAACTCATGCCCACCAAGAAGTCTTGTAGCCAAACCATGCAAATGCATGCAAATTGAAGTACGAAATCTGCCCTTCTCAATTAGATATGCCTACCTTATCCACCGAGTTCAAGTACATGGACCATATATTTGAGAAACTACCATCAACCAACCAATTGATTCAGTTCTGATTGTGAGGTCCCAGTTCAAGCAACATGAAAACTATTTGGATGACTCGTACAGGAGATTTGGACATCGAACAACCGTGTTGATTCTAGAGAAAATTACAATTTTGGTACTAAATACTTAGGGTATCAACAGTTTCAGTCCCTAAAATTTGAATGAAAGTAAATCTAGTAGTTTAATTATTCAGCACATTTAGACTCAAAATCTGGTCACATGACACTGACATGTCAGTTACCAAATTTTCAAAAGAATTAAAAAAATTAATTACCAAATCTAGTACCCTATAAAAAAAAACAGATTAAAAGAAATTATCTGTCAAAAATTTTCCTTAAAAATTTGGCTTTTCTTTTTTCCTGTGATACGGTGTATTAATTGTTTCTTTATGGGAAGGTCTGATTCTCAAGACGCTTAGCGCAGGACTTGACATGAATGGGGCCCAAAAGTTTTGTCACTCAAATACTATTAGGAGGTCCATTATCCTGCGAGACTGCAGCAACAACTACTTTTTAGCCGGGCCATCTTTAGACTCGGCCTAATTGGTTTTATTGGGCTTTGCCGGAGTTTTCTTCTAATTAATTGAAAATGGGCCTATTGAAGGAGTCCTCTAACCTCCAAAGAGATCCAACCAAGATGTCCAGTAAATTCTTATCAAAACCTCATGTAGTAGATTCAATGGATTCAACCACTTATTGGAATTTTCGTGTCTATCATAACCTGTTACCCGGCTAATATATAGCGATTCATATTTTTATTTATCTCAATTTCCTATCTAAAAAATCACATAACCAACTCGTCCATTACAATATGCTAGTAATTAAGATAAATTCGATGTATATGCAACCAAAAATCATATATAAAAAAGCATCGAAAATAATTATTATAAAATTATTAAAAAATACAGTGGACAAATAATTAAAATATGGTTACAGATGATGGCTAGATTCGTCAAAATAATATAGCTATTATGAATGAAGGATTGCTGGACATTTCTTGTGTATATAATTATGAAGGAAGAGATATTGAGAATATACTAGAAGAAGAATGAGAAACTATTTTTTTTTTTTTATCAAACTTATACTATTACAATTGGGGGAAGAAAAATAGTACTTGGTAGGATTCGAACCCCGATTTCTATAGTGAAGTTGTAAAACTCTAACCACTACTCTCGTTCCCAATGAAAAACTATTTTGAATATTATTATGTGATAGTGAGAACATCGTTGGTGAAATATGAGAACAGTGGAAACAATTATTACTTTAGTTTAGTATTGCTATTATTTTAACATATTTAAAAAAAAAAAAAAAGGATGTCAAACAAATGGGAGACCACCCGCAAAGGGTTCTCTATATTTATTTATTGATAGATATCAGTCTGCACAGATAAGCCGAGCACATACTCTTTTTTTTTTTTTTTTTTGGTGGTAATCTTTTCGTATACCATCGGGTTTAAAAAACTTTCTACACAAATTAGTAGATTTTTTTTTCTGATAACAATATTGTGCTCACATCAGCTTGTATATCTAGACGGTTGCTACATTTTTCATTAAGAAAATAACATTCCACAAACATCATATTATCACATAACTCTTTAACCTTTTCTTTAGACCATTCCATGGTTGGTGTCTGGAATAAGCATTCATCGAGTATGCATATTCGTGAAAAGTTGATATTTTGAAGAATGTGCCTTATAAAAAAAGAAGTCAATTTGGTAATCTGACTTCAATTCTAGCAACTGCAGTTAAGAAAATATTTTTCAGGATAATGGTTTGTCCCAAACATCTAGGACTAGTATGTTGTTTAGGCCTTTTTTTTTTCTTTTTTGTTGAGAAATCTTATTCTATTATAAGGGGTCTTCGAAGAAGAGAGTTTGGCAAGAATCAAACTTCCGACATCTGAAGTGAAATAATAGAATCTAACTATTTGAAAATTAGTAAGAATGGAACCCTGATTTTTGAAAAGTTGTGGAGGTTAGAATCGAAAGAATCTTTGAAGAAGGGAGTTTGGCAAGAATCAAACTCCCAGCATCTAAAGTAAAATCATAGAATCTAACCGTTTGAAAATTAATAAGAATCGAACCCCGATTTTTGAGAAGTTATAGAGGTTAGAATCGAAAGAATCAAACCCGATTTCTAAGAAAAAGTTATGAAGCTCTAACCGTTTGCTCTCCCCATTCTTTGCTGTTTTCTAGTCCTTAACATTTAACATTAACCTAACAATTTTACAATTCTAAAATCACTTGTGTCTATCCTAGCCTTTTGTACCAGTGGCGGTCCTGAGGGATCACAATAGGTGACAGAGAACACGTGATGCACGCGTGCTAATCTACCTAACGTGCACAACCTTACAGTATTATTAATTTACTAATTTAACTGCATAAATGTTAACAGTGTCAACAAAACTGTTCAGTGCTGTATCATGCCTCTGCATCATTGGGTTAACCAATGTCACACCTTGTCTGCAACAAAAGATATTGAAATCCAAAGTTGACTATCAGTGCTACTCAAACCATGAAGCCAAAAATTACAATAATACAACTTGTACTAGTAATCACTCCTTTAATTACAATAACTGAAAGTAAACAAACTAAAATGATCAAATCAGTCCTAAGACAAAAAGAACTGACAAGTGATGATCAAGAAACAGAAGCAATAATCTTAACTACATAACAACCAATAGTGATAGAGAAAGTTGTCTATAGATGGACATTTTGTACAAAGTCCATCACAACCATGGCTGCTGCCAATTACAGAATATTTAGTTGAAAAAAGAAAGGGGGCTAAATTTTTCCTTCATCATTACATGATTGAACAGCTGCTAGTGTTCTCATCACTGAACATATGAGCTGATGCAGATTGGTCAGCATTGTTATTGTAGTAACTAGGGTCGGTAGTACTCATATAGGCATAATATGGATGAACTGCTGGAGGACCATAACTGCAGTAATAACCAGTGTTGGTAGGAATGTAAGGAGATCTATTGTACATCATCTGAGGTTGTTGCATAGCGTGCCTGTTTTGCAAGTTCATCAGCATTGATGATGAAGAGGGGTGGTTGTACTGCTGCAGCTGCTGCTGGTACCCACCGCCGCCACCATTGGTATTCATCATAATGGCTGATGGATGATGGCCTGTTGTCATTCCATTAGTTGGGAATCCAGCAGCAGAGGAATTCATAAATGCTTGGTTGTTTGGCTGGACTTGATGATGATAAACAACTCCTCCAGAGCCAGTACTAGCAGCATTGCCTCCCAAAACAGAAGCAAAATTATTAGCCCCATTACCATGAAAACCAGCAAGATTCATCATAGAATTAATGTCATTCCCCATCTTCCCTTCCCCTGCATTGATCATATTTCCACCAGCTCCAATTTGAGCACTATTCATCTTCAGAGCTTGCATTGTTTTCTGATCAATCCCACCTGGATTTCCCTTCATTCCCAAATTTTGATTAGCCTGATGATTCCCTTTCTTTCCAGCATTCCCGTTTCCAAGATTGTTGTTCATCATTTTACCATTATTGGAAACTGCTGCTGTAGCAGCCATGGCTTGTCCAAAGCCATTCTTTGCATTCTTTCCTTGCATTGCAGCTGCTTGTCGTCCCAGCAGATTTATCTGATCAGCTTTCTCCCTCAAAAACCTTAGCTCTTCTTCTTCATCATCTTCATCCTCATCATCATCAAGAAAGTCCTCATCCTCTTCTAAGTTAGTAAAAGCAAACTTCTGCTGGTTATTTAGAGCTTCAATACCTTTAATTAGGCCTTGCTGCTTCTGACCTTTGTTATTATTCTTGTCATCTTTCATACAGTTAGCCTTCTGTTGTTTCTGGTTTTGGTTAGTTTTTTGTGACCAAAGCTCGGCATGTTTTCCAGCCCTAACCAATTTTTTTATGAGAGTTGCAGAATCCACACCCCCTGAAACAGTAACTTTCTGTTGTTCTGCATCTATATTCACTTGGTAGACTCCTGTAGAGAATTAGTAAATACTAATCAAAAAGTGCAGAAGGAAAGAAGACATCAATGGACAAGCCCCAAGGCTGCAAAAAGATCCATTTTTGGACTAAAAAGTATAGTAATTAATAAAAAGATTGCCAACAGTTCTCCCCAGTTGGAAACAGGATGGTCTTAAAAGAACTACTCACTTCATAGTGAACTTTTCATCATATTAACCTCAGATAGTGTCAGTGTAGGCATAAAGTCCAAAACATTCCATACCATAATCATAGAAGAATCACTAAAATTACCTTAACTTTTCCAAAAAAACACCAATGTGCACGAAACAGACCAGAGCAAAGCCAAGTCCAAAAAGTAAAATTTTCATGCTGAACTAAACCATGTGACAACAATATTGAAATAAGCAAAAGGCAAAAATAAATAAATAATTTAGCTGGCCATACCTTCAATTCTCTGGAGAAGCTTTTTGACTTTCTGCTTGCAGCCATCACAATGTATGTTCACTCTGAGAACACAAGTCTAAGAAAGAAAACAAGAAAAAGAAACAAAAAAAAAAAAAGGCAAAAGGGTCACAAGATATTTTTTGGAAAATGGCATAAATCAACTTTTTACCACATTTGTAGACAAAAATAAATAAAATGAAAGCTGCTTTTAACACCAAATAAATAAAAGAAGGAACAATATGTTACCTGGATCTTTAGGAGCTTAAAGTCCTCATCTTTAGTCATTTTTCTTCTTCAATGGTTTTTGGGATGATGAAATATCAACTGCTACAAAAAGGAAAAGAAACAGAGGATAAAAAGCAGAGAGATTCTTGAACTGAACCCTTTTCTCTCTTCTTCTTATTGCTGCTGCTGTTATGGGGGTTGTGCCTTAAAAACAAACAAATGAAGAGCACATGGGGGGTGTTATGTCTTGAAATAGCCTTGCAAAAAATGAAAGGACTAAAGAGGGTGCAGTACAATGCAAATAAAAATTATGTTAAATTGAAGAAGAAAAAGCTAGTAGGAAGATGCTCAGATGGAGGAGGAGAGAAATGGGATTGTAGAGAGGGGAGAGTAGAGCTGGGCGGAGAGCCAGGAGTGAAGTGTGTTTTCTGGGCTGGGGTCTGAGCTCTGAAATGATGTGATTTAACGTTAAATACTGAGAAAAACAATGAAAAGAAGAACAGCGACTTGACAAGCCGACTTCTTCTGTGCCTCTGTCTCTGTCTTTGTTTTCACATGCTTCTTGTACTACTACTATATTTGTGCTTCCCCCCACACCCCCCTCCCCGGCGGGGGCCCAAAAAAAAAAGCTACACACAATTTTTTAGTTTAAATTTTCGGTTTGGAAAAATAATTTTTCGTTTGGATTATTGTTTTTAGGAGTATCATTTTTAAAAATAATTACTGTACAATTTTAAAGATTTTTTTATACAAATGTGTATGTGAGATAAAAATATTTAAAAAATGTGTTTGTTTTTAAAAACATGTTTTTTTTGAAAGCATTGTCAAACAAATGTATTTTACCATACTAAGAGGAATTCTTTTAAAGCTATGTAACTATACTTAGATTGTACATTTTTTAACACTATTTAAATAACATTATAATAGTTTTCAAATACAATGTATGTAGAATTAAAAAATGACTGAGAATGTGAATAAAGTAATTCAAGAATGCATTTAATATATATTTTCCATTTTTGCTATGAAAGATCCAACAGAATTAAAAAAAAAACCTGAATTTAATTAGTATTTAATAGGATGTGATCATCAATGCACCACGAAACATTACATGAAGTGCAAGAGTTTGTGCGTTTGTTTGTGTGTGTGTTTTTCTGGTTTTTATTTGTTTTGATTAGTGTGTGAGTGTGTGTAATTTTTTCTTTTTCTTTTTCTTTTTTGGGTTGTTTGATGATAGGGTGTGCATTTCTGAGTAACGGCTATTTTCTCTCCCTAGGCCACCTTTGAATGTAGTGCTTTGTAACATTTTTTTTTTAAATTTGGATTTGGAGGAGTCACCAATTGGGCTGCATTTAATCTCCAAAAAAAATAGATGGGGAGGGTTCTTAATTTCATTGTTTCTTCTTTATTTTTTTTCCTACTTTCTTTTTCTTGGTATTTTACTCTTTTTATTCTCTTCATGTTTTACAAGTTTTCCCCTCTTATTTTGTAAATCAAGAATTTGGGAATCGAAGATTGTTGAGGATAGTGAACTAACCATGAGAATCCAACATGCCATGGATGTAGATTTAACTCATCTTCCTAAGTCAAAATAGGAGAACAATAATTAAATTTTCAAATTCTTGGGGTCAACTTATTAATTTAATTTTAACTATGGAGCATCTGCATTAATAATGACACTCTCATTCTATTATTATACAAAATTTTTTGTTTAGGTCCACCAAACCTCATCATAAATTGGGCCTAGCTTATTTTATAGTTAGGGTTATTTATTTAAATGTTAATTTTTTAAAATCATTGAAAAAGATTGATGTTTTGATTTCATAAGTGATGAAATAGAAATTGGAAAACTCAACTTTATAATATTATTTTTTTTCAAAAGTACTTCTTAAAAAACCCAATCGAAACTGAGTTTATTAAGTCAAAATCTGTTTCCGTGATTAAAATTTTTACTCTTAAATTTGCTATCAATATACTCATATTCATTTGTCCCTGTGTAGTCTGAGTCTCAATAGTTGTTGTCAATTTTCAATGTATTTTTTCACCAGTTTGCAAAATAATGGATTTATTAAGAAAGAAAATAAAAATTGTCCCCTTCTTGTATAGAATAGGATTTTTCAAAAAAAAATGGTAATACAAAATTAAAGTTCCAATTGAGCATCTGAATTTAAAAGACTGGCTCGTAACTTGGCTTCATATGTGGTGATACTGCAATGAAAGCAGACTGAGCCCTCGTTAATGCATGTCAGTGGTGATTGACAACTGAGTACATTGTCTGCAGCATATTCAATTATGGACTGAAACATTCTTTATCCAGTGAGGATTAGGCTAATTTAACAAACTCAACTTGGTTAGATTGGTCACCACAAAATCTTTAAAGACTATGTGGGGTGAGAGGTCAAGAGTTCAAATATTGCCTCCCATTAAAAATCTAAATGGGTGAATAATGCACCCGTTTGGTTCGATGGTGGTTCAAGTCCCTATCGATTTCTCTGGAGCTCAGTTGGGCCCCTCCTCAATAGTTTAAGTTAGAAGTAGGATAGTATATTGTTGATTATTGACAAAAAAAAAAAAAAAAGTGAGGACTAGGCTAATTTAACTAAAAGCAAAACTCTAGGCTGTGCATTTTGACTATTATTATCATTTGACTCTTGTAGTTGAGAAAATTAATACCGTTACAAGAAAATCTTACTGTAGGATGCTGCTAATTCACATTTTTGTGAAAAGTTCAAAAGCCTAATCACTTTCTTGACTTTTTTTTATCATCAAATTATCACGCTCTCTTTAATTGTACTTTTTGTGTAAAAAGCGTGCAAGGGCACAATTAGCCAAAAGTTAAATTTGCATTATGTTACTTTATATAACATCATGAAAAGAATTTGACTTTCACGAGGAAAATATGGATCTGTTTGTTTGACACTGTTTTTTAAAAATTTTATATACATTTTTCAATCAACTTTTTATCTCACGTACATATTTATTAAGAAAAATCTTTAAAATAATTACAGTAATTTTTTTTAAAAAAAATATTCTAAAAAATACTCATCCAGACGCAACCTATATATCTCAACCTAATGAATAAGTGTCTAACTCATCACATAGCAAGTTTGATAAGGGGTGTCAACGATTGGTTACAAGTCAAAATTGAGTATTCTGGATCCAGAACATTTAAGTGTAATTGTTATGAACTCAGACCTGTATATCTGATGAATCTTACATTTGATTTATGGATTTGGTTCGATTGGGTCAGTCGGGTCAGGGTATTGAAAGTATATAATATATATATATATATATGTTATATTTATTATTTATTAGGTATTGAATATAGGATGTGTAAAATACATGTATATATTTTATAAATATTATTTAATTAAACGGATTTGAGTCAAGTCTAGGTCAGCATAAAATATTTTATATTTGACTCACTTTTTATTTAAGAAAAATGGGTTTGGGTTTGAGTTCAAATATACGATATTATACATGTACTTGTATCCAAAAAAAAATAACAAGTTTGAGTCTGGGAACCCTTTGACACCCTAAGTTTGATCAACATAACAAGCAAATTTGTAAACACCAATTGTTCTAACTTTTTCCAGTACTATTTTTTAAATCCCTACAAAATGATTCTTGTATCCAAAGTAATCAAGTAACACATCGCTATAGATTCATGTTCTTTCCATTAAAAGGAGAGAAAGAAATGAAAATTTCAAGGAAAGAAAAGAATACAAAAAGTCCATGTTTTGACATTGTATAATTCGCTGTTTCCAAACATGCTTTCCAATATTTTAACCCTATTTGTATACAATTTCCACCCCAAGACTACTTGTTGGGGGGTTTGTGACTTGAGACTTCAACTTTAACCTCCCTGTCCCAAGGGCCTTATTTTACGGAAAAGTATACAATACACCACGTGCATTGTCATGTGGTGTATTAGAACCAATAATTTATCGTCATGTGGCAATAGTGAGTCATACCTTGTATTATTTAGCGATGTGTGATTAGTTCTAGTGCACCACGTGGCACGCCACGTGGCACGCGTGGTGCACGCAATCCTCACTCCTTTCTGAGGATTAAAGACTTGGGAGTTGGGAAGGCAGCGAAGCAAAGCTAGCACAATTGGCTGCACGCAAACACACAAAAGGTGAAAAAACAACAGTACATAAATTTTTGTAGGAGTCATACATATTAATTAATAGTAGCTAGTATAGGTGAGTAGAGAAGAGTGTTAGGTCCATCATTACCTGCCCCCTCTCCAACACCCCCTGCAAGTCTCTCTGTTGCATGCTGTCCTATTCTTCCTTTTCCCCTCTCACTTTAACTTGGCTTATTCTTGAAGTCTCTCTCTTTTGCTTTCAATTTTCAACTCCATCATAATTACCTTTAACTGTCACTGATTCCTTTGTCGAAATTGCTTCCACTTCCCAAAGTAACACTTTTCCATCTCCCAACCCAACCAGTGTGAAGAAAATGGAGTTCCACATTGTCCTGGCATGAAATGAATGTAATGGTTATTGGTTCGTCAATTCAGTCTATCAAGTCCTATTTTGAAGACAATTTTGAGATTTTTTGTGTTTTCTTTTTTATTGAAAGGGCACAATTATGGTTGATTAGCTACGTTCAGACATAAAATATTATCAGTTTTTGTTTTGTTATTAATAACTTTTGATTTTTATAAAAATTAATTTTAGACAAATTAAAAATCAGTAACTCTTAATTTTAGTTTAAAATTTCAAAAATATAATAAAAAAATAGTTAAAAATATCGCAAAATAAAATTTTTAAAAATATAAAATTAAAATCAAATAAAAAATTATTGAAAATAGGTTATAATTACATTTGATCATATAAACTCGCTTAGTTTCTGACACACAAACTATCAAACTCTTGAATCCCAAATTATTCTAGATTCTATTGTGGGAGCAGCCCAAAAGAAGTCTAGACTATATATATTGTAGGAGTGGCCAAAAAGAATGGTTGCCTGTGGAAATAGAACCTTGAACATTATATTATTGAAACACTTAATCCTTGAATTATTACCCTTAAGCAATCCCATAGTTTTTTTTTTTTTTTTGAGAATTTGTACCCCATTGAAAATCCTTATCCAAGACATGTCATGACAACAAGCTTTTTACATCGTAAAACAAGTCTCCTTTTGCAAAATGAATGTCACGAGAAAACAAAAACAAACAGTTCATATTTAAAACCTTCGAGAGAATTAAAAAAAAAATGGTTAATTGAACTTTGCCCACCTAAACAATCACCTTGTGGCAAATACCTCCTGAACTTTTAATTTTAGCATTTACATACTATCAATCTATTTCAAATTGAGAAAACCAACATCAACAACTGAATTTTCAATTTCACTAGAGTTTTTTTATGAAAATATTCATGTATTAATAAAAAGCTAAAAAAAATTACTAATATATTTATAGATACAAGAATATTTTCACTATAAAATCTCCGACAAAATGTAAGATTCAATTGCCAGAATTGTGTTGATTTCTGCAATGTAATATTATAAGATGGCTAAATGCCATAACTGAAAATTTTGGTGATTTTATAATGGAATAAAAGTTTAGAGGAGTCAAGTGCAATAAACCTTATAAAAGGTTGTAGTATGCTATAGGCCTGTCAACGGTCAGCATCTTAGACCTAGACCCGTTGTTTTTTTGTGTCCGATAAAGATAAATTTTTGTTTACTTGAATCTGAATACGGATCCGTCTTTCCCAAATAAAAATGGGCTGAATAGAATGGTATTCCAATTTAAACCCAATACCGTTTATAAACATAATAATTATAAAATATGTATATATATTTTAAACTTTCTTAATATTTAATAAATAATACTTATAACACACACACATATACATATTTTACACTTATAATACTCAATATTTAATAAGCAATAATTATATGATATATATAAATATTTTACACTCCCAAGACTCGGACCCGACCTAACTCGTATTTGAACCCAATCAGACTCAAATCCAGAAAACTAAATGTAAGACCTGTAGAGAAACAGGTTCAAATCCGAAACAATATTACTCAAAATGATCTAAATTCTAAACATTCAATCCCAACTCAAACCCGACTTGTTCACACCCTGGTAAATAATCAATTGCCATACCCGATCATGAAATTCTTTTCATATCAGTTTAGTCATTGTTATTCTTCAAAATTTTGTTTCTAAAAAACACAAAACACATTTTTTAATCGTTTTTTTATTTCACATACATGTTTACTTAAAAATTTTGCCAGAAACAATTCCAAAAATAACTATTGGAGCCACATTTCAAACGCATCTGTTTCGTCACATCTACTGTGTGCAATTCGATGATGAGTTGTACACTAGTTGAACGTTTAGTCCCACCACAAGCTACCAAGGAAGTAGACCTTGACTTTTCATTTTATTTTATGTGGGACTGTGGTAGATCTCAGTCCCATTGGCGAATGCTCCATCTGATCTTATTAAGTTGGGAATCAAAATAATCTACTTAGGATTTGTTAAGATGTACTATGGCTGACATGTTTGTCCTGCCAATTCCAATTTTGGAATAAGCGTGAAATTTGTTATTCCTATTACCACAGTAGCTCTTCATCAAAAGTATAACAACAGAGTACCTTAACTGGCTAAGAGAAATGATAACTCCAGTACCCTCGGAAAGTAAGGAGATGCTCGACAAGCAACATAGACCAGAATTTTAGGTTAGTAGTTAATTGCACGCTTCAGGGTTGTCCTGGAAATATGAATCCAAATCCAGGTGCTTGTGCACCCGTGTAGTTTGGGAGTGGTGCTTTTCTCCCTCCAACTTCCTTTGGTGTATTTTGATCTTTTCTTAGAATAGATATTACTAGTATAGAAAGGCATATAGGTTAAGAATAGGTCAAATACAAGTGTCGGGGTCGTCAGGGTTCAAATTTCGACCTTAATAGTTAGGAATTAAAAAAAAAGAGAGCGAAATTTAAGAAATATATGAGAATTACATTTTAAATTATGTATGATAAAAAATTGAAAATTTGACACACATCGTGTAAGACAAATATCCTATAATGATAATTATTGTAATGAAAATTTATTCAAAAAAATAATAGGTTAAATATTGTCGCTTATTAAAAAAATAATAACACGCTCGAGTCATTGTGGCGACTGATAATAGTAATACAATGACACTTCAAAAGTTTTGGGTTAATAAATTTGTCCATTGGAGTTACTCATAATTAGTCTTTTGCACCTTAAATTATTAATTATAGCACCACAATACTTCCAGGTTCTTGTAGAATATTTCAATAACCTAAAGTTTAGAAGTTTGAGGTAATATATTTATTGCAATTGATATTAGGGGGGGAATAAATTGCTGACTGCAAAGAGTTTAGGGGGCGAATTCTATTTAAACCCAAAAGTTGGTACCATTTTGTACATACCATAGCTATATATTAAACAAAAGCAACATGCGATATTTAGCCAAAAGAAGAAAGAAAAAAAAAAACTGAGGAGATATAAAATAATTTTTGTTTTTAGAGTTATTATTTTGATTCACAACTTTTCTAGTATTTTCTTTTTTACAGCACCTTTTCAAGTAATTTTGAAACCACAAATTTAGAAAGGACTAACATCAGAATCAATTAACAATTTCGCAACTTGTTATTTCCTAACAATAAGAGATAATCAAAACTGATGAAAAATCAAATTAAAATATCATAACTGAAGAGATAATCAGGAATCTTGAAAGTAATGTCACTTAAGAGATAATAATGAAACATAGTGGCATAAAAATTTTTGCTAAAAATTTATATGTAAAGAGCAAGTAAAACAACGTAGATAAAGACTGAGCACTTATGGTTAAAATGTTACACATGAATGTATGTTTCGTTGACTCCAAGAAAAAGAGTTACCAATTTGTACCTCAATGGCTAAGTAGACTAAACAAATTCAAGTAAAGGTACATTCCGGGCTTAGATACTGCACTATTTTCTCACATGTGAGTGTCGTTTTCCCTCATTCACAGTCACTAAAAAACAACTCGCAAAGTTCCAATGAGCCCATGCATGCACCAAAATTTTGAAGGATTTGGGAGGACATGAAGGACACTTATTAATCAAGTTAGATAACTCTCTTTTAACCAACTCTTTTTGGCTGCAAAGGTGATGGTGGTCAACTCTTTCGACCTACTCAACTAAGTGAAAAATACCCCTTGAGTTTCCTTTTTCTTTATAATAGTAATTGCAATCATGTTGGCCATTATAATGCATTTAATATCTCTTTTGGAGAAATGTTGAAAACATTTTTCCTTTATGCCTTGCTAATGAAGCACATAATGATGTAGCTCACTTGGCTTGAATTTTCGTTATTATCAACGAAAATCCTCAGTCGTCAAGAGAGGAAAAAATTGTTATCGTACACATTTCAAATCGATTGAAATTTACCAAAAATTTCATAACCATGTCGAATAATGTAGCTCAAATGACGATTTATAAATCATTTAATATTTTCTCATGAATACCATAAATTAATTAATATCTTTTGGTTCCGGATATTTCTAACTGGGCCTAATTAAATTAAGCCCATCATTCGACTAATTCGTCATTTGGGAGACGCTTGCGCAACCACAATTTGAGCTTCCCGCACTCAGTTCTCTCAGGTCTGTGGATCCACCTCACAAACTATTAGCTAACTAATTTTGGGCCTCCCGATTGGAGATGGAGAGGCCCATATTGGGCGACAAGACAAACCTGGAGAAAATTACGAGCAGTGGAAGGTGAAAACCCAGCCCTTTAATTCTTCGAATAATCACCATAGCAGTTTTAGCCATTATAGTTATTTTTTAAAAAATATTACTATGACAGTCCTGTAACAGTCTTTTTTGTTAAATGTGTACGCGAGATAAATATACGGTTTTAGTTTTGTAAAAACATGTGACTAAACAATCCAAACGCACACTTTCATTACCTTTCAACACCGCTCTACACTATTTTTTAGCAATAAATTTTCACTCAAAAGACATGTGAAAAAGCCAAATTAGGTGTATGAATATCAAGAACTAGGTACACTATCGAGACTTAGCCAAAAAAAAAAAAAGGTACAAGATCTAGGATTAGTTACAGAGATTAGGCATAAGGAATGCACGTAATTTTGATTATACGTAATTTGTGTTTCTTGCCTATATTGAAAGCCAAAAATGTTTTCCTTCTCGAAAAAAGTTGTCAATTCTGCAAGACCGCAACAATTACATCTTTGGATCACATTGGTGTACTTGGAAATCGAAATGAAACGGTATACAATTAGGTAGCAAACCAATATACTACTGTAATAATCTTGTTTTGACTTCAAAGTAATGGCCAAGTACTTGTAAAAGCGACATCCACACAAATTATCCCTCATATTTTGCTCTTATAATTGACTTGCTGACTCAATAGTTAGAAACTTAATAATTTTCTCTCCATAAGGATTTTGAAATTTCTGTTCTTTTTTGGACTTCTATGAAGAACACCGTATCACCACAATGCAAAAAAATTTTGCCAAATTTACTTATCGTTGTATTTTTTTTTTTTTTTTTGACAATTGGGGGAAAGGGAATGGGGAGACCACTTATTCAACCTCAATTGAAAGGAGGAATGAGAAGTAAACCTAAACTTAACCCCACAAACCACTCCAAAAGCCATAGTAACTTTTAGAGGGCCGAAGGAGCTTAAATCTATGACTCTAACAACCAGATTGTCCAATGTGGGACGTTTTTCTTTTTTGACAATTGGGGGAAAGGGAATGGGGAGACCACTTACTCAACCTCAATTGAAAGGAGGAATGAGAAGTAAATCTAAACTTAACTCCACAAACCACTTCAAAAGCCGTGGTAACTTTTAGAGGACCGACTTATCGTTGTATTTTGTTCTTACATGGAGACTGTCTCCCTGAAATATTGTGGTTATACGGTATTAACACTGTTTATATTTAATTTTAATATTTTATTGTGCATATCAAAATCTACATCTACGAAGTTAGGTGATTTTTTTCATTTCTCCTTAGGTTTTCTAGGATGGTGGAATTTGTCATGAGTGCAAGAAAAGGTATGGATAAGAAGAGTTTGCAGTTCCTCATATGACCCAAAATTATTGAGGCAGGATATAATATAAAATGTTATTTTGATAATGAACTTAAAGTGTAACTAAAAAGGTGATTTTGAATCTCAAGGTCGGGCAATGAGGATATCTTTTGGCTATTGGATTGTGATCTATTAGATTTAACAATTGATAGTTGATTAGTGGTCCTAATTATGAACTACATTAAATTGCCAAAAGTATGTTAACGGTGACAAACAAAAAGTTCTGGTAAAGAAGCTTCACTCCCATTACCTTAAAAAGTGGATCCAATCAAGGATTATGGCCCTTTAAATTATTCTTCCACATCTCAGATAGTACTATAGAAGATGAAAGCCTTCTTTCTTTTATTTCCTTTTCTTAACCAATTTTCATTGCTTTTGGGGACAAGATGTGAATATACCTACTCAATGTTTGCTTCATGATGAACTTGGAGAGATCATCATTTTATCATCATACAGAGATTCTTTCAACCAAAGATTATTTTTGGAAAAATAAATTTTGGAAAACAGTTAAGTGGGATGGCTTTAGGGTATACAGTGAAGATTAATCTCAGGCTATCTATCATCATAATCTTTTTATTTTTGCACAATAATCCTTTCTGAGGAGAGAAAGTTGCAAAATGAGTAATTCTTCAAAGTTCTAATATTTTATATCCTATTATCCCCACCCAAGAAAGGAAAGAGGCCCGCTCCCATCTCTGCCTTAGAGCTTCTTCTAAAGATACAATTGGATCCAATTAATTAGTAAGTCTTATCTTTTGTATAGTAAGGTGGTTCTTGATTTATTTGTCCTACGCCCAATTTCAATCTGCCTAATTATAGCTCAATCATCAAATCTTGTATTATGCTCTGTGGCTTTTCCACTCCACCCGTCATCTCAAAATTTTAGGCTCAACCTCTATCACAAGCTTCCTCATGAAATTTTGAATAACATAATTTACTTGCCATCCAAGGCGTGACAGAATTCTAAATATGAAATAGCAAACTACAAGTTCAAATAGAGACCATTTGAGAATTTTTTGAAATGAAACAGGTCTATACACTCCACTCGTAGATTTAACGGTTCATATTTGAGCCACCAAAACTTGCTGTCAATGGACTCAACGGTCCATATCTGAGCCACCAAGGCACGGAACCTTGATGTCTCAGATTTGGACCATTAGATCTACGGGCCATGATAGAATGTCTCTTTGTTTGGAATGCTATGGAAAGCATGGATGACAAAGTTGATCTCTCTTTCTTTAAATTCTTTAGGAAGGAAGCAGTGAAGCCGGGAATTTGACGGGGAAAAAATCAGACCTCTTCCATGTAGGAGTAATTTCAAAGAGCATTGTCGACATCATTTCTTTCTTTTTTAATTTTAAAGATCATAACCAAATCACTTCAGCAAAGCAAACGGTAAATAGTATTTTTATGCTACTCTAAAAACTTTTTTTTTTAAATTTTTTTAATATACTACTCCGAACCATGTCATACAACAAAAAGTATTTTACACTGAAATTACTTCCTTCCCTTTGTCCTTTCTCTGCCGCTAAACCACTCTCCCTCCCAAAAAAAAAAAAAAACCCACCACAAAAGGAAAAAAAAAAAAAAAAAAAACTGCAGCTAGCTCTTCATCTATGTTATATATATCTATTCCTATCTAGAAATCACAAGACAAAAAGCACTTAACTGATACAAAAATTTATTGCATTTTTTTTCACATTTTTTCTTCTATTTTCTCCAACTGGCGGTGCATCAACACCTACCAATTTCTCCAACCTCACTTTTGCCAGGGATCAACATCTGCTCTGTCACCAGTGTGCCACTTATTGTTCCTAAATATATAGATCCTTAGTCCTCACATAATTGAACATGCATTAGGATTTTCATCACTGAACATTGAAGTGTAGCCTTCAGTAGGAGATTTTGGGCTTGGAAATGCCTGAACAACATTCCTCACATAACCACTAGGTGCCTTTTTGTCATAGGCCTGTGAAGCATATGGATAAGACACCAAATTGTATTCAACATATGGCCAAAACTCAGCTCTCTTTCCTGTGCTTTTTACTTTGTCCAACACTTTATTTGGCTCAACATTTCCAGTCACGGTCACCCGGCTTTGTTTTCTGCTCACGTCCACTGATTTCACACCTAAAAACAAAGGCAAAATTATTTTAATTCGTGCATTTACATAGCCAATATAATATATTTTTGACACGTATATATTGAGTATTGTGCCTTCAATATCAAAATTGTAAGTAATGTATAGCGGTTGATAATACTCCATAAATGATGATAAAGACAGTAGAGCTATCATGAACATGATGGGCATTACAATCTCAACTTGGTTTATTGCTACATAATTATGGTCTGCTAAGTTTGCTGGCACACTTTTTGTTCATTTAAGACTTATTTTAAATATTCCTTTTTTTTTTATGACATGTAGAGCGAAATTGCTTTAGTCGTTTAGCTCTAACAATATTTATGACATATAGAGCGAATTTTTTTTAGTCGTTTTGCTCTAACGATATTGCCAACTTAGAAAAGAATTCTCAGAATTCATTTATTTGTCGTATGCAACAAAATTTTCCATAATATGATCCTAGAGTCTTAACTCTAATATCCTTAAATACCACGCTAGTCAGACAAACATTTTTTTTTTGGGGGGAAGTGGTCAGACTAAAACATTTCATTGAGTTGAGAAGGATGCAAAAAGAGTTGTTTTATAGGTTAAAAGAAATTATTATGCCTTATTTTTAGAAAGAAAACAATGTTTGCCTTAGTAAAGTTTAGTAAATCAATATCTACCATGCCTTCATTAACTACTATCCAAGAAGCTAGCAACAAATGGATGATCCTTAGCTCAAGCTTTTCTACTTTAATAAATGTTTCCTTTACTATTATTTTTATATAGTTTCCACGCGATAAATACAAAGTTCAGCCGAATCATACATGATCCATCCACCCACAAGAACACCTCTTCAATTAAAAAAAAAATGTAACAAAATCGCGCATCTTTATGCATTTGTTCAGTGTATACAACAGAAACAAAATAAAGATGTTCCGACACTAAAGATGCTAAAATCAAAGAGAGAAATTGTAGCTTTTCTCTGGCTTGTACATCAAATTTTTGTCATATTTTCCCCGCAAAATCTTGATAACTTGAAACTATAAAAGGTTTTAGACTTCTAGAGATAAACAAGAAATTTAAAAACTATATTAAATTTTACTTGTTTAATATAAGTAGCAAACAAATATATTTTGCCCAACAACTAAGCAACATATCTAGCAAACAAAGATTGACAGACATCAATATTACCTTTCATATTGGAAACAGAATTCTTAACTCTTCTTTCACAGCCATCACAGTCCATTTTTACCTTGATTTCAACTGTCTGAAAGAAAATAAAAGCAGCCCAAGCACGTTAATAACGAAATAATTAACATCTAATGTAATAACAAAGAAAAGAAAAACCATAAAAATACTTGCATTTCCAACAATTATTTTCAAGTCTAGAAAACGAAAAAAGAAAAGCAATAACTGGTTTTTGGCCTAATATACCTGCATTGGCCTGCGTTTACGCCTTCTCATGTGGTGACTAACGTCCTCAGCCGCATCAGAGCATACATCTGCTATGTGATCAAGCAAACCCATGACTTAAAATCAGAGGAAAATCCAATTCTACTATGCTATTTTCCTTAGTTATTTGCTAAGAGAAAGAGCCAGAAAAGCTTGGAGTAGCTAGGCAGCCTGCTAATCAGTTGATGTGCTGCAGTTGGTTCTCTTGGTGTGTATTTATATGATGAAAAAGCAAGAAAATACAACGAGTATGCAATAGTTGCATATAAGCTGGTGCTTTGCATAGACACACAAAATAATTTAAAACCAAAAGAAAAGGACTTGTGTCTGCTAATCATGCCATTGACACCCAAAATATCAGCCCGGACAACGGGGAGTTTATGCACTATTATTACTTGACCACCAATTAAGTAACAGTTGTAAACTATTTAGTTTTTGGTTTTGTGGGTCGGTTGGCTAGTGGCTCTTATAGTAGTATTACCGCTGGAATTCAATGGGTGAAAGGAATTAGGGTGTCAACGGTTGTGATCTTAGTAAGCTCCAAGAAATTTCACCGTTCAAATTAACTCAAGCCGCGTAGCTTAAAGCATGCAATTTAAAGAAAGAGAAGTGTGCGATTACACACACACGTACATACATACATATTGTAGGTTTGTATGCACGCGCGTGCGCACATATATATATATATATATATATTAATTCCATATCATATTCAGATGCTAGTTTGGTATATTGTTTGTTTAATAGATGCCATGAGAATTAGAGTTTAGATACATTATTATTTAGCAAAATTTACGGATTAATGAGGCTCCATTTGGATAGTCATGTTGTTGAATTTTGTTTCTGAAAATTTTTAATTACCATTTTATTTTTTAATCACATTTTTATCTCACGTTACGTCATTTATTAAAAAGTGTTGTACATTTTGGAGAAATACTTAAAATACACAATCCCAAAAAGTACTAATGTATCACATCCAAATGCTACGGTAAGAATACCAAAAAGAATAAAATAGTATAAAATGTACAAGAATATACTTTTGCAGGAGAAAAAAAAACCAACAAATCATTATCTGTTGTACCAATGGGTTCAGGCACTAATTTTTGCACAACTGACGAGATAAAAATTGAAGGAAAATACTTGTATTTTCGTGCTTTTGATCTTAGCTAGAAAAGCGGTTTTTGCATTAAATACAAATAAGGAGGGGAAAAAAAAAAAAGACTAGCAGACACAGACTGCAGCCTAGCTAGACACCATCAAAATAAATTGAAGTGACTAAATTTCAAACCTCGATTATTTGATAGTTGATGTAGCTATCCCTTTTGATTTATCAGTATCGATTTTGAAAGAACAATACCTGATAAGAGTTGATAATATAAATTGGAGGATGTTAAATATTTAATATTTAAGTCGCTTTGCAATTTACATCGTTATCTAATTAATATGTTCAATATTGATGTTCTCATTAGTCAAGCAAACAGGGATTAATAATTAATTTGATTAGATTGTGATTGCTGAATAAAAAATTAGTAAGAATTCCAAGGAAATACCTGAGTTGGCCGAAAATATATTATTTTTTTTCTTCACCCATCACATGATAGCACAAAATAAAAAAAAACCCTGTAACTATTCCAGTCCTAATCCTCCATTCAATTTTTTTAGTATTCAATTGTGTTTAATGCAAAATTATGTTATATCAATTCACTAGTATTACGTAATTTCATAGTAGATATAATTGAATACGCCAAAAAAAAAAAAAGATAAAGATTTTGAGGTGGTAATTTGCGTATCAATTATTCTAAAACTTGTGACCAAAAGAAGTATTGTGACAGTATGTATTATGAAGCACTAAATCTTGAAAATTTCTGATTTTCCAAAAAAATTTTATATGAGCATTGCCTATGAGTCACAATAACTTCGAAAAACATCAATGCAAGAAAATTTATTTCTTTCAAATAGCAAAACACGATATAAATATTTTTTTAATTTAAATGCCTGATCAGCAAGTCAAATGCATAGTCCAATAAATGAACTGGAGCCCATTTTTATTGCATTATTGTCAGTAAGAGTTGGCTGCTCAATGTTTGATATTAGCTTCTGTTCATAGTCCACACAACTCCTTTCACCATTATTACCAGATTATGACCCTCCATGTGTATCCATCCGGAAACTTCACCACTTCTTTTCCTCTAAAAAAAAAAAAAACTTCACCACTTCTCTCCAAAATTAATGAATAATAGTTCTTATTAATCATATAGTTAAAGCCAAAACAACAACAAAAAACAAAAAACAGAAATCGATCAAATTTTGTTAAAGCACATTTAACGAAACTGTTTTTTTGACAAGTGAACATAAAATATTCAAATGCACTTTCTCTTGAAAAATAAAAAATAAATTTAACTGGAGTTATTATTGGCCACATCTCTTGCTAGCCAGGCCTGTATATCTGGATAGAGTTATTTTCCCCCAAAAAAATTTTTTTTTGAATGATTTATATTCGTGACACGTACATTAAATCTAAAAAAAATGTGTTATTATTATTATTTTTTTTGTTGCAGCAAACATTAAAGAGGTTTGCCACCGGCATGTAATGTATCCTATTATGAGGGGAAGATATCTTATTGAGATGCATAGGTTATTTAAAATCTTAGGTGCAAGAAAGTTCAATAAGAAATAGCTATTATCCTCATGCACTCGGATTATTTCTCTCCTCTACCTTCTATAATAATTACTCATGAAAATCTCATGGACTAAATTGCTTATGCTTTCGCAATCAAGTTCTGGCATTTCACATCAATTAAAATACATATTCATGGAAGTTCATGCTCGATTAGCATGATCTAGTAACAATATGAATTCTAATCTCCTCTTTGCCCCTTTTATTGCACAATTAATCCTTTCCATATACTACCAACTCCCCAACTTGATTTTTTTGAAGTGTTGTGCAGGGAGCAAAAGCGCGCGCGCGCGCACGCATACACCAAAAAAAGAGTTTGTATCGATTAAAGTGTATACTTTGACTTTCTTGTGCTAAAACCTCGGCTCAGAAGCACAAAACAATTGATATTTTGATTAACCATCACATCCTTTATATAATTATCGACTTTTTGGTATCAAATCCATGTATCTAGGAAAGGAAAACAATTTTTTTCTTTTTTTGAAAGGGGTGGTTGGAGTATATGAAAATGAGTGATTTGGACATATCAAACATATAGCGCCAGATACACCCAAACTAGGGAGGCTCAGCTACTGAATTGAATTGAAAGGAAATTATGAATACATCATAATAATGTTGTCTAACAATCATTGAGGAGAAGATGATTGAGTTAAGAAATCTTATTTTGCCATTAATTTATGTAAACTTGTCCCAGGGTTTTTTGACATGGAAAAAAACAAAAATCTAGCAAAGCCCACAGTCTTGTGCCCAACTTGTCCCTCACTCGGCTTGCTTGTTAGTAGACTTTTGTAAGCTTCCCTTTACGCGGCATAACTTGAAACACTACTGTGTATTATGAATTTTCTTGCGTTCAAACATAATTTTCAAACAATGGTATTGATAAGCAGCCCATCAGATTAATCATTGCAATCTGTACACGGTGAGTTGAATATGTTCCAGTTTTCCTTTGTTTTAAAGACTTCAAAAAGTTCAAATTCAAAAATGAGGTTTCAACACCTTCATAGCGTTTTATCTTAATAACCATAATACAATTATGCATAATTTGTTGAAATTGTGAGCTTTCAACTTCCTCAAATGTTCATTGTAAATGGACCCATTTTCAGTGTGAAGATAATACATGTGCGAGTATAGTAGCTAAATCAAATCTTAGGGGGTGTTAGGTTTTAGGGGAATTTAAGAGGGGAATGGGTGTAAGTAATAATGACACTCATTGTTGATGTTTGAAAAATAACTATCATTATCATTCAATCAGGATAAAAGTGATTAATTGAAGTCTCTATCATTTTTGTCAAAATACTACTCTATCAAACTCCTTTTGAGAAAAATAATGCACATTTCATTACCAAACCAAACATGTTAGATGGAATCATCAAAATCCATTCTCATAGTAGGATTAATTATAGTGATTAAGGAATTTGAATCAAACAGGTCCTTAGTTGTTGATTCGCATAGTAAAATAGTTTGTGTGTTGGCCTATTAGACCTCCATTTGACTCAAAAAAAAGGAGTGAGTCTATGTGATGGTTATAATATACCACTTCTTGAAGACTCCTTTGGCCATTAAGCTGTCAAAAGCAACTCTTCTGTAACAAAGTGCCAGTTGTAAAACCCCCGATTGTTCTTCACAAAATTATGCTTGCCACGTTTAAGCATAGTCTTGAAGTATGAAAATGCCGATTCTTGAAGTTAACAGGGTGACAATGCGTCCAACTCGACAGTACAACTTAATGAGATTGTCAGAACTGTGACACCTTAACTTAACATGAAAGATTTCTGCGACAAAAATAAAATAAATCCTATAAAGATTGGAAAAAACCAAAGGAGGACGAACATGACAATTGGAATTATCACAGAAAAAGGATTACAGAAAATCAACTGCCGCATCTTTCCCAGGTATACACGACTCTAGACAGCAGACAATGCAAATTGGCCTTTAAAGCAATGAGCATAATGGCGATTAGGATGAGCCATCTGGACTGAAAGTAGTGGTTTTACAGTGCTTACCGTGAAGCACACTGCAGCAATCATGAGACCATGATATAGGGAAGCTATGATGATAACTAATGTAATAATTTCGTACATAATAAATAAAAAATGGCCCGCGATTACTACTTGTGATTACCAGCTCCACGAAGAAAAATTAAGCATTCAAGACCATTTCTTCATTTAATATTATATTCATTAGAAGAGATCTTTTTGTTTAGGGATTATTACAAAATTTTAGAGTAAATATTTTATACATTTTAGTGTAGAATATTTTTTTTTTACATTAGCAAGGCTTAGATATTCAACAAAAGATTAGTAGGTCTATTCAATACATAAACACTTACTAAAATTACATGAGTCATAAGCATATATATGTTGTAAAAATTTAGACCCTGCTCGTGTAAAAGCATATATGAAATTAATTTAATTTAAAAACCTACAATTTTTAAATACCCTGCCTAAATTTTGCAAGGGCATAATTCACTTTATATTTTACAAACAGTGATCAATACTTATGACTGTGAATAGCAAGAAAAAAGAAATATGAAGACCGGTTAAACAGAAAAGAGACAGCAAAACACTTGCTGCGATTATGGCGGCCAAACTGAAAAGGACAGTGTATTTGCTTTAAAAATTGTGTTATATTCTGCTACAACAACAAATTTTATGATGTTCATCTTTTATGAAATTAATGCGATAGGTATCACATTTGGATGTAAGTTGTGGATTAAATTATGAACATATTATTCACAAGGAGTTATTTAAATCGCACAAACAATAACCTTGCTAATTACCATTGAAAAATAAATGACTCGATATAACAAAAGTTGTAATTTGGATGCAATGGGAATGTAAACAAAAGTAACATACTGGAATTTTTCCAAGAGAAACTCAGTTCTTTTATTTGTGCACTTGAAACACCTTGCAAAGACCCAGGATGGAAACATTCTTCAAGGACTAGCTAAACGAAACTGAATATTGTTGTCTCAACAAACTGAGAGTTGAAAAAAAGGACACAATTCGCGGAAAATGAGAAGTCCCAGTGACGTCAGAGGTCACAAGAAAAGTGTTCAAGCCTATATGAAGGAAGCAAGCTAACTTAGAAATATTGAGAACACAAGTTTTTATGGAGATGATAGCAGAAACTATCGGTCCAAATGGCTAGCTCCACCTTCTTCGATCCTCTTCCTCATCCACAGGAGTATACCATGGTGGCCGTTGTTTTGAGTTGCTCAGCCTGTAGTTCAAGAGCAGCTCTTCGTCACATAGCTCTCTAGTAGAAACAAGTACAATAGTCTTCAAAATAGGTACATCGGACACGCGGCCACCTGATTTCCAAGATTTGAACCAAAAACTGCCAAACCTTTTCATGTTCACTTCCTCTCCATTTCCAAACGAGATATTAGGTATATACGCTCTCATGTTCTTCTCGGTAAGTGGAAAGTCATACGGGCAGACCATTACATTGGGGACCATATCCTTAGCGGGGTGATTGGCATAATGAGCAAAGGCCAGAGGATTCCTTCTTTCCAAGATGTCACCTTTAATCCCTAACCTGGAACCATCCAAAGGTTTACTAAGCAGTTTCCACATTCGATCTGAACCCTTTCCAGGATCTTCAATATTGGGCCTAGATTCAGAAACACCAGAACCATTCCATACTACACGAGATTCACCTCCAGCACCCCAAGGCTGAGCATTAATTATAGTGCCATCATACCTTGTGATCAAATAAGAATTTTGTGCATCAACTCTTGGATATCCAGGAATATACTGGTAATATGCTGGCGAGTACACTATCCCAGGGTAAAACGCTACAACCGTACCTACATCAGCTTCACCATTTAAGAATAAGCCTTTTCCAGCATCCTTGTGTGGAATTTTAGATGGCTTGACCTCAAGAGTGTAACCCATGAGATCCTTTAACCTTTGTGACACCTCTGATTGGCTTAATGACTTTGTCTCTGAAGCAACTGTTCTGAAAAATTATCAGCAATCAGATCCTAGAACACATACTATTCATGGTGTCTGGAGGAAATCTCTTGAATTTAGTGAAAGAAAGAAGTTAACAGTATCAGCAATCAGATCCCAGAACATATAATATTCATGGTGTCTGGAAGAAAACTCTTGAATTAGTGAAAGAAAGAAGTTAACATTAATCAGTTTCTTATTCAGTACCAGTTCAACGACTTGAGAACAAATTTACTGTTCGCACCTAAACTACATATTCCGACAAAAAAGATTACTGCTTTTTGCACAAACGGAGCCAGAATTGTAATCTGATTTTTAGAATGGTAAGCTATTGATGTCAAACAATAATAGCCCATTGATCAACTTTGTTGAAGTCACATATATCTTTACATGCTAGAAACTTTTAGTGACTTCATACTAAGAAGCATTGTTTTAGTAAAATCAGTTCATTTCTCAACAAGCAATCTGGTAAAGTAAAACTCCAATAAGTTTCCAAAGTCTTTTGTTGAAATTCAGTAACTTTTTTGATTATGAGAAACTCTATGAATGGACATGGCAAAACTATGGTATGACAAAGCTTTATGCATGTAAGATATCAATCTTTACTTGATTCTGAAGGGCCACTACTGCTTACCAGGATGATCACTCAGTGGACTACTCTGACCAACAGCAAGACTAAGACCGCTAGGACGAGAAGTACTATTCTTCCCCTCAACTGGTTCACAAGACTTGTCTATACTTTGCACATTCGGAAGAAGAATATCATCCATAGTTTTGCAGAAGGTTTCTATTTGAGAATGGATGTTTTCTTGGACCTGCTTTTGCTGGTCAGTAAGTGATGCCTTACTAGCCATGTCAATGATCTCCTCAGCATCTGCTTCATTAGCATCCTTTCCCAAAAGCTTGTAGCTGAAATTGAAGATTTTTAAAGAATTTGAAACTAAAATGCAGTAACACTGAAGAAAATTAAATAATTGTTTAAAATCCAGACTAAAACAAATAAAAGCAAAATACAAGATATTGTTCTTTCCCCTGCAAAAATGATGAGTTATTCCCTCTGAAAGAGAGATTCATCTGGAGATGCCAATTTCAGGCATTTTGACGGCGGAGTATACTTTAATTCCATTTTAATATTCACAAAGTCCATTTCTTTCAGAGAAAAAATATAGCAATGAAAAAGTCAGCACTTGCATGAGATGAAAAATACCGAACTGTTGACAAACATTCTTCAGATTTCCACTCTTATTCAAGATCATTTTTCATTTAATGCATATTTTACGTTGAACTATCTTAACTATCTAAAATATAGACAGACAAATCTCGTTATCCTGTTGAAATATTCTTTTCTGATGATGCAACAGCCATTCACCGAGTTTAAAAGGCATTACTCAAGTTATTTCTACAACCTTACTCCAGTTAACTACAACCAATTTTATACACCTGGTTTCATGTTTCAGTTGCATGATGGCACCTAACAAGCAGACTTGCATCCCTGGAATTTTGTCAAACCATATTGGACATTCTCTCACTGATTATACTTAATCTCATCTTTAGCCTTCTGTTGTTTTCAAGATTACTAAACAGCACGCACAGAAGAGAGCAAAGTGGTAGAACTAAACATATCACATAGCACACTAAGTCAAGTCAAACTGGAAAAAGAGAAATATTAACGAAGGTCACATGTCCATCAGTATTAACACTTCTATTTTATATTACAACGTGTAATCACACGCAACGTGCAAAAAAGAAATCCAAATCTCTTGATGATCCAAGATTGGATGCATCCCACAACTATGTCCAGCTACGGTCATCAATTGTCAAAACTTACAGGCAGAAACAATTAAAAGAAATACAAGAGGTAATGAGACTTCCAGACAGAAGATGGCCAGAGCAAGGAATGGCTCAAGATATTTTCAACCAGTGACAATGCCATGTCAATAATCAACTAACAAACAAAAGTATATAATATAAAATCAAGTCGGCCAAAGATCATTGTGAGATCAGAAATGAGAAAATTAACTGGACAAAGAACGAAATACTCCTCACCTGTTGCAAATAAGGTACAAATTTACTTTTGTGAAAAAAAAAATGAAAATTTAACTGGTGACGCGCAAAATGTTCCTCACCTAGTGTAAAGTAAGAGACGGTTTATATCCGCTTCAAACTGAAGGTGTCTTGGCTCCCTAGCAAATGTTGGACTTTTTGCCAAAACTTTCACAGCCTAAAAGCGAAAATGGCACACAAAAAGAGTAAAATTTTCCAAACTATTAGCTATTTATTTTATGACAAAAAAAAATAAAAATAAAAATACATCACATGCAAATAAAAACGACACTACAACTTAGCAAAGCTATCAAATTTATAAGACTTCATTTCCAAGAAGATAAAGGACCTGGGCAGCTGTTCAAATGACAGTAAAACAAGCTAGAATTCCAGAAATTATCAAAGGGCTGATGTTCCATTCATAATAATGTTCATTCATTTGTTTAGGTATCATTAGACGTGTGAAAAGGTAAGCCCTTTTGCTCTATTAACCTTCTGAACAGATCCCCAAAGCAGTTTGAAGTTAAAAGACAGCCTCATTACTACCAGCTTCATATATTCATTTTATCAAACAGGTGGCCTGCATGGCTACATGAGGTTTAACAACTGCATTCAATTTCGTAATTGTTGATGAGTTACACCTGGGATCTTAGTCTGGTGTGCTGTATGAGTGTATCTGAAGAGAGATATGTACCTCTTGAAATTTCTGGAATAGGAAGGCCATGGAAGGAGGAGGAGAAGCGGTCGGCTATTTCCTTGCTAATGCTGAAATTTCACGGCGCGTTTGACTGGGGGAGAAAAAGCAGCAAAGGGATGTAAAGAGCAAAAAAGAGTATACCATAAGGGTCCAATGTGAATTTACTTATTTTTAGGGGCTTTGTTGTTTTGGGTAGAATTTGCAAAACGTAATTTTAATTTTAAGGACTTGTTCTCAATAAATTTTTATACTAGAATTTAGCTTCTGATTTTTTAAAAATTTATTTTGTAATATTTTCAACTGTTTTTTTTACTATATTTTTGGATTTTTTTAAAGTTAAAATCATGATCAACTGATTTTTAATTTTTTTAAAATCAATTTTCATAAGGATCATAAGTTGTTGAGAACAAGTCCTAAGTCAATTTTTCAGGATCACATTGACATGAGCCAAAGTTAGTGATAGATAAATTAAAATTAAACACAATTTTTGTGTCGGTGTATTAAAATTGCTATTCTTTTCCCTATTTCCTATAGTTTGTTCTACAAGTTTGATGAACAAATTTCAGTAGACAAATTGTTAGGGTTGCAATTAAAAATAAAAGACCAATCAATACGCGATGAAAATTTGCCAAAACCAATAAATTAAAGATTGGCCACTCAAAAGGAAATCAAGTAGTCAAGTAGTCAAACTAGTCCCTTTTTTCTTTAATTTTACAATTCTTTTAACTCGACTCAAAATATGAAAAAATATATTGATGAAACCAAAAGAAAAAGTCAATTAACCAATTCAAGGTAGGTAAAAGACAAATATTGGTGTTGTGAAAATAGGTAAAAGATAGGCATTTTGCCCAATGCCTGTTCTAACGTTGAACTAACTACCTAGTGTTGCTAACATAGAGAATCTGAAATTGTGGAATGCATCTATTTCTAGAATTATACAAACTAATGTAAAGCGTAAGATCAACTTCTAAGTTCTAATTTCCTAATTGATACTTTTACAGATTGTTTAATACTCTTATGATGTGTGAGAAACAGAGAGTTTGTAAGTTAACCAACTATAAATTTATTTTTGGTACAATAACTAAGAAAACTCGCTATAGTTATCACATTTTCTTTTCATGACCCAAAATTGTATACTATTTAATTAATCACATCCACCACCCATTAATCCATTGATCTTAAATAACTTAATTTAAACTTACGACTTTCTTCAATTGTTGGCCTATTGTGGTTTTTTTTATTTTTATTTTTTGCCTTTTCAATTTGGACAACTGATACTCTGTTTCCTTTTGTTCCTCAGAGTTAGGAGAATGAATGAGATTAAGGGTACGTTTCGTGGATGTAAAATATTTTCTTTAGGAAATTATTTTCTTAAGAAAACATTTTACATGAAAATTTTTCGGTGTTAGTAAGATAATGTGAAAATTTTTTAATATAGAACTTTTTTTAATTTTTTTAATTTTTTATTATTAATATGAGTTAAAAAGACTAATAACAATTATAATAGATGTTTGACAAGTAATTTGAGTTAACTATATATTATTTTGTTTATAATTAATCTTTGAAAAATATAATCATAAAAAATATATAACTATAATTATATTACTGTGGAGGCCAAGATAGTGAAAAAAGTAGTTGATAAGAATTAAAAACAAAAATTAGTTTAGTTATTGAAGTTAGAAAAGTAGTTATTAAAGTTTCACATTACTCTTGAATTCTTAGGAAAATAATATATACTCATTAAGTAAGTTATTTTCAACCATGGGGAGGAAAATTGAAAAATATTTAACATAGAAAAATATTTTCTTATGCTTGGTATGAAGAAAAATTTTAAAAATATTTTCAATCCAAACAAACAGACCATCAAATGTACGTATGAACCATCAAATGAAACTAAGCGAAGAAATAACCAAGCTACTTAACTTGGTTATACAACTAATTTCTAATTTTCTCAAAAGTTATAGACAAGTTAGTCCAATCCGGATTATACTGTAACTTTTCAGCCAAGAAAAATATAAAAAGAAAAAATGGTAATATACGTGTTGTATGAAACAAACCCCTTGAAGTACCCAATACCATTTTGCCACGTGTCCTGTGGATGTTTTCCCGCCAAAACTCCATCCTTCAATATAACTAACTTCAACAAAGCGTCACCAAATTGGTCACTCCCCACACGCACTACACACGCACATTTCTCACAGAAATGGTGACTTCCATCATTGCTTTCCTCTCTCTCCTCACTCTCTTCTCTCTCCTCTCCATTTCCCAACTCCAATCACCAACGCCTTCGCCATCTGCACCAACACCGCCGCCGCAATCCCTTTTCAATGCGGCTGAGACCCTCTCAAATTCAGGCTACAATGCCATGTCCCTCACCTTGAAACTCCTCCTTGATCAACCCCATTTCATCAGCTTCCCATCTTCCCTCACCATTTTTACTCCGCCGGATTCTGCCTTCGCCGCCGCCGGCCAGCCTTCGCTTTCCCTCCTTCTCCTCCATTTTTCCCCTCTCTCTCTTTCCCTCCAATCTCTCAATTCTCTGCCCTTTTCCTCCACCATCCCTACTCTTTCAAGAACCAATTCCCCGCTTTTTATCACCACCCCATCTGAAGAACCCGCCAAAATTTCCATCAATAATGTTGAAATTTCAGGCTCACCGCTGTTTGATGACGGTTCTCTTGTCGTTTTCGCCATCAAAAAATTCTTTGAGCCTAATTTCACAGTCCCCAGCCTTCAGTCGGTGATCAATCCCACCCCGGAATGTGTGAAATTGAGTAGTTTTTCACGGTATTTGGAGGCATCAGGGGTGCTAAAATCGAGGGGTTATTCGATAATTGCTACTTTTCTGGACTTACAGTTAATGGGGTTTGTGGATTCTGATAAAATTCCTTCTGGTAATGAGATGAAACTGACTGTTTTCGCCCCATTGGATGAGGCTTTGATTGGGAATTCTGGGAATTTTCTCGAGTATTCGTCGATCTTCTTGAGGCATTTGTTGCCATGCAAGCTAAATTGGAATGAGCTGAATGGGATTGTGAATGAGACTGTTTTTGGAAACTATGTTGAGGGACTTAGCATGAAAATCGAAAAATCTGGTGGAAAAGTGATGATTAATGGGGTCGAGATCACTACTCCAGATATGTACGAGAACGAAGGAACGGCAATTCATGGGGTGAGGGAGATAATACCAGTTTTGGACATTACCGATGAGGAAACTGAAGAAACAACTTTCATGAAGTTTGAGAAGAAAGTTGAGAGAAATTGTCCTGCCCCTTATCGCAGTGAATTCTGAGCTCTCTGTTTTTTCTTCTATTGGATAGTATATGTTGGTTTTGTATTGAGGAAGATATTAAGATAGGCAGAGACTTTTATTGTTTATCAATCTTGTTATGTGCTGTAAATGCTGAAAGATTTAACCAAGATATGAAATGCGAAATTTTGTTGTCAGTGTTCTCTTCTTGAATTTCTTGAATTTTCTGAGTGGGAATCCTAGTTGATCTTTAGTTAAATGAAGTTTTATGCTCTCCATTTTTTCTCTTTTTTTCTTGTTGTGGATGGTGTATGTTTGACTTGTACTGAGGAAGAAATATGTTGAAGTCTAGGTAGAGATTTTCATTGTTCTTCATTGTACTGTGATGCATTTTGTCTTGAAAATTTTGCTTTTAGCACGCCGTTGTTTTGATGAGAATGTAGAGTAGCTCCTGTAAAAAAAATTTACACTGTCATTGAGGATCGGGGAAGAGAATTTTTGTTGTTAATGTTTGCCGTCTTTAACTTCTTGACGTTAATTTTGTACTATATGGAGTGAAATGCAATTCGTGTCTCTCTATTTTGTTGTTCTTGTGTATAAAATATGCTAGTTCTTTGTCTAGGCAGAGACTTCCTAGTTTTTAATTGTTACTGTGATGCATTTTTGTCTTGAATCTTGATGATCTCAGCACTCTGTGTTTTGCTGAAGATACAGAGGCTCTGTTTAAAGTTGAAAGATGTAATGAGAATCTGAATGGGAATTTCTTTTGTTACTGTTTCTGGTCTTGAATTAATTTGTGTGGCTTGTTAGTTCTGTGATTTAATGTTTAGTACAAATAGAACTGTAGTTGAGATATACTTCAATGGAACTCTAGGCTTTCTGGTTTGCTTTTTCCACATAATGCGTTAGATTTGCATTGAGATAGAAATGTATCAAGGCCTAGGAAGATATTTTCCACTGTTCTTTGTCGCTTTTATGCATTCCATCATTAACGTTGATGGTCTTAGCAGTCTGTGTTGGCTGAGAATATAGAGTTTCTGTTGTGAAATTTGGAAAATTGATGAGGTTCTAAGATGGAATATTTGTTCTTAGGATTTGCTATCTTGGAAATTTTTTTATGTAAAGTTTCGTTTTAATATGGAGTTAAATGGAATTCTACATTTTTGGCTTCTTTTGGTGGGTTGTAGAAGTTGGATTTCTATCGAGGTACTACAATATTGAATTCTGAGCATTGTTCTCCAATGTTACCCTGCCACATTTTTCTCTTGAATATTGATACTTTGACTACCCTTTCTTTGTTGAAAATCTAAATTTTCTACTGTCAAGGCTGACAGATTCAATACGGAATTTATTGAGATTTTTGTTTGTTGGTACTTCTGATGATATTAGCCCCATGTCTTGACATAGAGTTTAATGGAATTTTAGTCAAATGTACTGTGTGTAAATTTGGAAAAGTCTGGCTTGCCTGATTCTTGTGTAGAATTTAATGCGTGTGAATTGAGCTTGATTAATTCTGGGTTTAAAATTGAGCATGTCCAAGTAAAATATCTAAACTCCAGGTTACTTGAATATGTTACCAATTGACGGTAGAAAATTTTCTCTACTGGATCTGGAATCATAGCGTAGAATGAGGTTCAAAAAGTTCAGCTTGTTTTCCGAGATTCTCGAATGTAATCTGTTTGCTTATACATGAGTATTTTCTTTACCCCTGATGCTCTTAGCGCCTTTGTACATGCTGAAACGACAGAGTTTCTGATCTGAATCTTGAAACATTTGGTCCTGGTGATCTTATCTTCTTAGTTTCACTCTGTTATTTTGACATGGAGTTGAATCAAAATTTGATTCTGCCAGTTATATATGCATGTGTGGCAATATCATTGGGTCTGATACTTCTAAAGATTTTGATGCACTCAACCTTGGTTATGTTTGATTTTTAGACCTTGATTTTGTAAATTTCTAAGTAGCATCCTATATTGAAAAGAAAGCTTGAAAGGGATACAAAACTTGACTTGGCCATACATTTACCCAGTGATTCTTTTGTTATCCCTCTAAATAAGCCAAACACAGTAATGAAATACTCAATTTAGAGGCAAACCCAGTCATAATTCCGTGCATCTCATAAATTCTAGAAGGAAATTGGCTTAAAACAACACGCAGCACTCATAGTTATTTGGCATTTGCTAGAAGGCAAAAACCATCTAAATGGATAATGGGATTGATAGAAGACTAGACAAATGCTGCCAACTTGGGCTTAGGAGGGTCGACCAGACACCGGTTGAGGAAATCATCAACAGAAGTGTACTTGTAATCAGGATAAAGCTTGGAAGCTTCCAAATCATTCTCCGTTAACTCAAAACTCGTCTGATCGCCTTTGATGTATACATTATGAAGAATGGCCATTGAAATATTCTCGGGAATTGGTAATGCTACATGCATAAAATCCAATAATCTCTGATATTAGTGCATGCAATTGCGTCGAAATCAAAATTACATTTTTGTAAAGCAAATAATTATATATTAACCTATGCATAAGGAACCAAAACGTACTTAAAACATTAAAATGATTAATATTCTTACTTTCAGTGAGTTTGATTACTTCTTCCTCAGGAATATGGGTTATCTTCATCGTTCGTCCAGTCTTTTTCTCCCATGAAGAAACCAAATCCAGCTGTGAGACAATATTCTTAGGAGGTCTATAGATGATGACACGATTTTCTACTCTTGGATCTGTTGCTGCTCTGACTGTATAAGCTGCAACATCCTCCTCGTAGTTCAGCACAGCTGCATACAACATAAAATCCAATTACAGTCATAATTGGAAATTGTATAATTGTATCCAAGTTGATTTATCGTATTGGAGACTCATCCCCGATAAGTTTTCTCTTCTTATAAAACTACCATTTTCTTGAAAAAAATATTTACATTTTTTGGGTTAAATTAAAGTGATTCTAGAAGATTTGTTTTCATGGGTCAAAGCCGTCCAATTACTTTTTAACATTTTGTTGACTAACCATTTTCTGATATTCAACTTTCTTAGGTTGAATATTTTTTTAGGAGACGTACCCTTGGCTTCACCACTCCCATAAACAGTAACTTCATCAACCTTTTCATGTGGATGAAGCAAATAATCTACAAAGTAAGCTGCAAATGAATTTGCAGCCACATATGTGAATGGAATTCCAGCTGCTTCAATCGCCCTCCTCACCTTCCTCTTGTTATCAAGTAAAGCTTCGAATGGTGGAAGTCCACTTACCCTATCAACTTCATTTCCAAATTCTGAAGGAACAAATCTCTGAAATGCCCAAAAAAGAAAACTAAATTTATTGGTACCCTTTCCCTAAAGATCTTGACATATATATATAGAATACCTAAATCTAGGCAAATATCGAAGTGGCATATATGTGTATGTGCGCGCGCTTGAACAAAATGAATATTACAATTGCCATTTAACAATTAAAACAAATCTTTCCTATTTGAACCTATTTACTTTTGCATGGAAAATCAGCAAGTTACCTTGATGTTGCCTGCCTCCTTCATGGCTTTGATTATCTTGAACTGTTCAAGATGTTGAGGGACAGCAAGGGTTGATATGACCACATCTACTTGTCGAAACACTGAAACCAGTTTCTCATGTTCATCAAGCTCTCCCTGTTTCAAAAAGTAACTGTTTTCACATGTGGGAGAAAGTAATTCATTCTATGGCTAAGTGAATAATTGCAAGTGATTTATGTTACAAGTAAAGAATATAATAACAAAAATCATAATCTATCCATGTCATGCATTCAAGTGGAAATGTATATTATGTCCATTGTAGTTGTTTTTCTTATTTTACGCATTATTAAGATCAAGAATTGAGTTGCGAAGTATACCAAAGTTATAATATCTTTATCTTGTTAAAAACAACCTCCATAGAAAAATCATTTTAATAGTGAAAATATAGTGATCTAAGTCGCGGGCCAAAAAAAAAATATTGGTTCCGTTTAAATTGAATATTTTGTAAGTATTCTTAATGAAAAGTACTCGAGAAAAATGCAAGTATTTAAATCGACGTGTTTTCTTATTCCATATTGATGATGAAAAATTGAAAATGGATCGATTGGATTACTTGGAAAATGGAGACTCCCATTGATTCGAATTCTTTGAGGAGTTCAAGCTTTGTAAGATCAGAACCTGGCTTGATGGGACGAATGTAGATATAAGTTGGATGGCCAAGAGAAACGCTTGCTTTCACCATATATTTTCCAAGATAACCTGTGGCTGCAAAGATCAATATTTTGCTCTTCATAATATCCATTTTTTCCTCTTTCCTCTCTATTAATTTCTACTCACTACTAAGCACAATCTTAGTTGCTCTTTAATTTTTAAAGCATAAGTCAGCCTTTTATAGCCAAAGTCCATTGCTTGTCTTAGATTAGTTTATCAGAATAGAAAGTTTTTGTACCAGTTAAATTTGGGGTGGTTGTGATTTCAATTCATTGACACTTACTTTTCAGTAAATTACACTTACCTCCACTAATGATTGCACACTTACGAATATAACCCTAACTTTCTTTAGTTTTTGTATGTGTTCTTGTACTTCATGCATAATAACTCTCCTCTGTACATAACATTCAGGAGGTGGGGGGGGGGGGGGGGGAGTTTTGAAGAAATAGATGTAAATTTTTTTTTTATTACATCATTTAGATTTGTGTTGCATTATATGTAATATGTCGGAGGAAAGTCGAACTTATTAAAATGTTTATACGAAAACTCATAATTTAGTGAACCTCAAGGGAGTCAATTGTAATTTGTCCTTTTTCTTCTTTATCTGTTGAATCTCTCTTTTGTTTTCCTGTTTGAAGAGTCTAAGCTAGGAACAACATTTATGATGTCGAGCCAAGAAGTCAGAAACAACGAACATATGCTTGTTAATGTCAACAGCGTATTTACGAAGACAACAAACTTTGTTCGGTCGATGATCATGTCCAAGAGGAGGCTGTGTATAAACTTCTTCAATAAGATCTCCATTGAGAAAATCATTTTTAACATCCATATCTGAGAGAAATCCCAGCGACAAATAGCATCAACGACGGCAAGTAAGGACCAGACTAATGTGATGCGATTTGAATAGCACTCTGACTATCACAATAGATAGATGTACTAGCAAGAAGTTGAAAACTGTTTGTCTCAATGGAGATCTTATTGAAGAAGTTTTGGATATAATAAGATCTTATTATGGAGATTTCATATGCAGCCTCTTCTTTTGGATATGATCATCCGCCGAATAATGTTTGTCGTCTACCTAAATACACTATTTACATTAACGTTTGCAACCCTTCTAATTTACGATTCTTAAGTTCTATAAGTCATTGAATCCGTCCTCAAGTGGATTTAGTCAAGAGCATTTCCTCGTGGTTGACCGCTGAGAAAGGACTGTTCACAACAGACACGTAATTTTAATCCTAAAGAAAAATATGTTTACATGTTTTTTGTCCTTGTTCAATGGTCAAGCAGCTATATTTGTCTGCTCACTAAATTTGACAATTGTGAGAATAAAAGTTGCACTAAACCATAAGTTAGTAAACCTTTTCGTCAGCCATCAATAACAGTTAATTAATAAAAAATAATAATAATGAATAAACTTTAGGGGATGTTGGGTTTAGGAAAATCAAAGAAAGGAATGTGTGTTAATAGTAATGACACTCATTATTGATATTTGGAAAAAAAATTATCACTGTCATTTAATTAGAATGAAAGTGATTAATTAGAGTTCTTATGGTTCTCCTAAACTATTATTCTATCAAATTCATTAACCTTTTTAGAAAGGAATGATACTTATTTCATTATTAAACCAAATATATTGGGATAATTATCAAAATCTATATTTATAGTGGAGTTAAATAATATTTATAAAACAGTGATTGAGAAATTTAAATCAAATAATATGCTATCAAAATTGGCTAGTGATGTTTGAATTATTTTATTATGGATGAGGTCCATGGGTCTCACCCGGTAGACCCACTAGTGGATGACCAGCTCGGTCATCTGAAACCTGTCCATTCCAGAAAAATTCATGATGTTTGATGACGTTTGTTAATAAAGTTAAGGAAAAATATTTAGCTCTAGATAAGCTCTGTCTTTTTCTTGTGGATAGTCCGCCCTGGCGTTGTATTGAAGCAGAATAAGGTGAAGCCTAGGAATACATTTTTACTTCTTTCCACATAGCGTCTTGAATTTTTTTTTTTTTTTTTTATCAATCTACACTATTACAATAGAGGAAAGGGAAATAATATTGGTGGGATTCAAACTCTCGACTTTTGGATAGAGTCATGGAATTATAACCGCTTGATCCTCTATTCAATTCCTGTGTCTTGAATCTTGATTTTCTTACTACTATTATTGATAAAAGTGAGATTTTGCGCTGCAAAATTGGAAAAAATTAATGAGGATCTAAGATGAGAATTTTTTTCAAATTTTTCATTATGGTTTAAAATGCTTTGCAATTGGATCGTATTCCGTTTGACAACCCAAAATTAAGATTTGGTAGTTCGGTCTTCTACTTTGTAAAAAAAAAATCCTTGTCTTTTTGTCTCCAAGAAATGTGAATACTTTAATATATTGATTCCAACGAGTTTCCGCAACAAAAACTAAATGGATGCCTCCTACAAATTTCTCCCAAGAAATATTTTATTGGAGAAAGCCAGACATGCTGATTTGAAAATCAATAAGGCCTCAATTCAATAATTAATTAATGGTATGTTAATTTATGCTATAACGTAAGCAAAACATATGAACTTAGAAATTCAACGAAGAACATTCAATTGCCGGCTAGCCTAGCAAGTCAGACATTTTTTTTTTCAAATCAATTTCATTACAATATTCATTAAAAAATATCTATCTCACACAATTTAGAGTGAAACTTCTAATTTTTTGCCACACACAATTTAGAATATAACTTCCAATATAACTACCGACACATCTCCCTAAGCCCGGACCTTTGGCAGGGGGAACAAGGCCGAAAGAGCTTTGCTCGGTTGGTTAGGGGGACATAAATTATTTTCACGCAAATATTTTACTAGGTTAAATTGTTATTACGAATCCTTTTTATGTGTCTTGAGATCCAAATATTTGTATAAAAATATCCATTTCTTTAAGATCGGGGTTTGGCAAGCTCTTTCTAGAAACGTGGGTGACTTTCTTGGTACGTCAAGTCTTTTTCTCCCTTGAAAAAAACCAACTAATTAATATTAAGTCTTTTTCACTGAAATCTTACATTTCTAAGGAACATTAAATTTATCAACTAATTAAGCACATCCAATAATGTTTAACTAAATATAGTTACAAAATGGGGTCTGGTAATGGGTTATTATCACCTAAAATATAACATCTAAATAATGATTTGAAACTGCTATATCAACTCAGAAAATTTACTTATTTATATACTATTTAATCGACCAGGTTTATTGCCTTTTTTAGTGAGTTAACTCAGCATCTTCTCGTAAAAAGATTTTGAGAAGTAGTTTGAATCAACTATTTTTGTACCACATCCATTCGAACCTAAATTGGCTATGGACCATCCTGACTCCATAACTTGAAGTGGATGTAAAAATAATGAGCTTGTGCTTTTAATCTTCTAAACATAGCCACTAATGTGTTTGATTGTTTCCAAACTGTCTGAAATACTTCCAAATGTAATATTCTTTTCAAACTGGCTAAAGTAGTTTCAAAATACTGTAATATTGTGTTGATTAACCATTACAGAAGTCTGTATTATAAACGCACTTTCTTCATTTGTATGAGTGTTAGCTTTATGCTAAAATTTAGGCTAATTGCGGCGACGTGTTTTATATTGTATAGTTGTGTCGGAGATTGGACTATAACTTGATTAGAAATTATAGTATGTGATACTTTTATTTTCTGTTAAATAATTATATATAAGGGCTTAAACCAATCTTGAATGTATATTTTAGTGTTCAAAATTGTTTATTTATTTTAACCAACTTGAAATTGTGTTTAATTTTGATTTATTTATTTTTCAACAGGACATAAACAAGTTTTTATCAAATCAAATACTAATTGAACTCCGTAGCTTGAATTCTTACATACAAATTTCAAAATTTATGTTTATCCTTGAGTTTAGTGTGAAACTTCAACGAATGTAAAATCTTGTTCATGTTTATCTTGACTAATTAGCGCACCAAAATTTCAGCAATTCAAACTCAATTTAAGTATTGAATAGTTTTCGCATTTAAATCGGATACGAGAAATAACAATTTTAAGATAAGATCCTTGAGGTTTCCCTATCTGAAGGGAAAAAAATAATTAGCCTAATCTCATAGAGAAACATTAGCACCGACATACCACGGCGTCATTGAACAGCAGTTGCAACATTGACCTTTTCTATTATTTTTATTTTTATTTTTGCTTGCTTTCCCTTTTCCTGAAAAATGGTAACATTATACAACTATAATCTTGAAAGAAAATATTACATTCACTGTAGATGAGATTTCAAGTGCACATCTTTCCACTATTCATATGGAAATTTTTGCTAAAATTGTGATGGAGCAAAAACTTTATTAAGGTTTTTTAACCCCAGAAAATTCAGTATTTTTTCTTGTTTTGGAGGCATCGGGGTACCAACATCGAGGAATTATTTGACCATTCCATATTTCTTGACTTGTATTGCTTTCTGTTGTCACTTTGATGGAATTTCTCTTGAATATTGGTGCGCTTTGCTCTACAGGTTGAATGATTTAATGAGCATCCCAGACAGCCCGTTACCGAGTTTTGCTGTTGGTCTATCTGATCTTGAATTTTTTGATGTTGATTTTTGTTTTAACAAGTGTACTCGCATGTGAGTTACATGCAACTTTACTCTCTTATTTCTTGCTGTGGATAACACATGTTGATGTTTATCGAGGAAGAAAATGTGTTTTGAGGATCCCTAACTACAATTTGGCATCCCAATTGCCAATTTTTTTTTTTTTTTATATCAGAAGTGTTTTTTGCGGCAGTATCAAAGTATAATACGTTACATGCTTGAAGGGAATTAATTCCCATTTAATCTTCTACTATAAAAGTCAATTTAGTGCAGGATAAAGAACTAAACTCACCAAGAAGGAGAAGCAATGGAGGCAAAAGAAGCAAGGGAATCCCACTAAAATCAGCATATAGATAGCTCAAACCATGAATTTGTTTGATACCTCAACCTTTGGAAAATTCCGACAAAAATATGAATAAAAGATACAACATTATATATGGATTATACATTGGAGATTCCTCTCATGTATTGAAGTACTTCGGCTGTGACTTTGTGATTCTGAGAAAACTTGCCCCATGGCCTAACTCAGCCCATAAATGGGAAAGAATTTGGCTTGCCTGGCCTCTTCATCTTTATCCCTCAGTCAAACCAATTAAGAAACCTAAGATAGAAGAATCCCCAAAAAGAATCAAGACGAAGATAAAAGTTGTTTCTGAACTGATGCAATGTGATTTGATAACTAGTCAAATTCAACACGCTTCCAAGGCCTGTTTTCCTTTATCTACGCTGCTATCTGCACCGATTCGACTCTGATTTCCATTCTTCAAGAAGTTTGCTTAAAGACTCTGCTAAATTCTTGAAATGAGGACCTGGCTTCAAAACATTGACATCACCCCATTGAGAGCAAGGATCCGTCACCCAGTTGTTCCGCCCTGTGCACCATGCCCCTGGTGTAGCTCGGTTACTGCCACGCTTGAGGATCTTTGCATCAACCATGTCCAACACTGGGTCATCTTTTGCAAACTGTCTGGCAAAAACAGCACCACTCTGAACCATTCCCTCATAATCTGTTGTGTTGAGGAAGTGAGGCTCCATTTTAGGGGGGCTATCCCAAACAAAATATCTCAGATCACCATTGACAGTTGTGTTTTTGAACTCATGTGAGTTGCAAATGACAGAATGGAAGTAAACTTCTTCAGACAACATTGTATTAGTAACATACATTAAAAGGGTCCGAGGGAGATTATCCCAACCAAAAACACAAAACTCAAGGAAAGACCTGCTCAAGATGACCCATGGAGAACCTGGAAAACAAACACGGTTTTTTAAATAACTACTTACCGTCTACATTCTTTATGAATTCTCAAAGCCATTAAATGTACAAAAGAGTTGCCTGTAAAAACTCGGAAAGCATCAGGCATAGGCCGTTTTTCTGTTGCACGGAAGATCTGTGTTCTCCTTTGCAGGTATATGCCGGGATCAACCACAATCGGCTCCATTCTTTGACCCCTGTAATAACATCATAGAAAAACTAATCACTTCGTTGTTGGTCAAAAAAAAATATTCTCAAGACTAAAATAAGCGACAAGTGTTAGCCTACTCTTTCCACCCGAGGTCACTGGTGTGATCAATGAAATTCAGGTCTCTCCTAACAGATGAGAACACATGGGATAAGTCTGAAAGCAGATTAGAGAAGTACATGATAATCAGCGCAAGGTAAATAGGAAGGCAGCCTATTATAACAAACCAGATCCAAGAAAGTAAGAAGCTCCAATAACCACTAAAAATGTGTTATAAAGACAACAAAGTAAGTATAATCAAGAAAATGATTGATTACAATAACAAACAGGAAGGAAAAACAATAATGCTTTAGTGCAAGACTTCATCCAAACAATAACACTGAGGAACTGAGGAGCAGCACCAACTATACCATGCTAGTATTCAGCAATTATCTTAACACCTAGTACTAGCAAAGGTTGTAATTGAATATACGTAATCCAACTTAAAAGACACTTGCCACATCATACATTTAACTTTTCAGTCGTAAACTAAATTTTGTAGCCAGGACTTCAATCAGATGTAAAGAACATGCCTACCACTCAGTCCTCAAAGCGCGATCTGTATGACCTTTTATCTTGATGGACAAATACTCAAGGGTTGAACCTCTTTGTTTCTTTCTAAATCTTGACTCCATAACCTGGATACTATTGGACCCCAAAAGTCCAAAAATACTTCTCTTCCTGCTTCAGCATACCCACAGCAGTCTCCATCTCTCGTGCATAATAGTTTCCATCACTCAGTAAATGATGCAAAGGTGAAGGAGCACTTTGGACAGCCCTAAACGCATCTTATATTGGTAATCACACTCTATTTTGGCATATGCTCCAATAGAAAGTAGCTCACCACTCACCTCCAATGTGTGTGTGTGTGTGTGAGAGAGAGAGAGAGAGACCCCACTAGAGAACAAGAGGGGAAAAAAAGAAATAGAAAAAGGACGATCATGACAAAAATAAAACCCTCATCTGGATATACAGGTTTTGTCATCATCACGAAACAAATAGACAGGTTTCACCACCATCACTAGCCACATCTCAAACTATTAATCAAGTCCAAACTAAAAAACAATAGCATGAATGATACATTATAAGCATCTTACTTCATGCTACAGCCAAAAAAATCTGAACCTAGATAAAATGATATTAGTCGTTATCATCTAAATCACCAGCAAAGAATGTCAATCGAATTCAAAATGTGCCTAAATGGTACAACAGGAATAAAAGCCGGTCTTCATATGACCAAGTTAGCTAGTAATCTTCATTTGCACCAGTTATGTGAGCTCCAGAGTGGAAAAATCAGGTCAACTGAGGGCAAATGTCCATAGTACCATAACAGCCGAAAGCAGAGCACTAACTTGCCCAGACTAATCACTCAGTTTTACTTTGAAGCAAAAATGATTTCATTTGCTCATCATGATTTAAGAAAATATGACTTTCTAGCATTCCTAGTTAACCAAAAAGCCTTCATCCATAATTCCTTCAGTTTTTTTCTAGTGATTACCTTCCAAGCATAGTCAATCAGGTTTCAAAAAGCACTTCATTCAAAAAAAAAAAAAAAAAAAGTGAATTTTTGCTACGCTCATCTTAATATCCACACCAAAAGAATCATTTAAAAGAAAAGAAGGCAACAGCAAATTGGAATTCTACCATACTAGCAAACTAATATCACATTGCCAAGTCCAATGGCCTCAAATATAATCATCCAACTTCTATGCACAATCTAACAACACATACTACAAAATTGAATCCTTGTCACAGCAAATTCAAAAGTAATCAAGGTATAACCAAGTCCAGATATGCAGCAGAATCACATCTTGTTGCACAAAAAGTATACTCCAAATTTCATTAAAAAAAAAAAAAAGAAGCCTACAATGTAAAGCATAATCATGGATTTTAATAGAACACACTGCTCTAAAAATAACTCATACTTTACTATAGCAACAAAACAAGTTCTATCCCAAAAAAAGCAATTATTTCCAAAATTTGCAACCAGAACAAAAAGGTTAATATGCATTTGTAATTGAGCAGAAAAGAGCAAAAGTCAAGACATCCCTGATTCAATCATAACATTACCAATCAAAGAATTAATACAATCCATCAATAAACGAAAAACCCAAATCAAACACAAATTAAAATCCAAACCAAATCATACCATCTTGAGTAATCAACGGATAATCCATGGCACTAAGGTTAATAAACCAATCCCATCCACTATCAACCTTCAACAAAATTGCGGCTGCCCGTAAAACAGCAGCAATATTACTAGACCCCATGTAAGTAACAGGATCAGGCTTCCCTATCACATCTACATTCCCGAAATCCCTGACAGCAGGGACAGAATTCACCATCGCCCCTAATTTTTTCCTCTCAACATCCGTACCATCTGCACCAATGTGCAATAAATACCTATTCCTAGGATGATAAACAGCTAATAAAAGCCTAAAAATCCGATCTGCATCGCCCCGGCCACCAGAGATATAGTAACCAAAAGCAGGTGGATGGCCAGGGCCATGATGGGCTGATGAAGTGAAGGGTTTGTGTGAGGAAAATGAGTAGTATGATGAACTTAGACCGCAAATTGATGACACAAATATGAGAAAGGATAGAAATGCTGCAGAAAAGAGTGCAAAAAGCCATTTCTTTTCAGCCCCCACCCCCATAATAATCCTACAAAACTGCCAGAAAGATCAGCAAACGCCCTATGAAGCATGGAATGAGACGATGAAGACTATTTAACATAAGTGCAAAAAGATTGGATTTTGATAATCTGGGATGATAAAGATTAGATTTTTAACATCTGGGATGGTGAAAGTTTGAATTTTTAAGGACATAAATGTGGTGCTTTTGGCAGGATCTCCTTGAATTCTATTATGGGATTTGGAGTTTCTGGAATCTGATTTTTTATGTGATTTACGGTGTCTTTTTCTGGGCGTGTTACTGTGTGTGAATCTGAAGGAGGAGAAGGAAATGGTTAGGGTTTGCAGGACTGTTGCAAAGGTGATGGAATTTAGTTAGGTGGTTGGAGAGATGAACATACTGAATCTGTGCTTTTTTTTTTTTTTTTGGAAACTTTACTACTTGTGGGGAACCACAAATTAATGTTTTCACATTCATTCGCACTTGACAACGTATGAAATCAGTTATAATTGATTTAAAGATTAATATTTGTTTCGTTTTAAGATATACTCTACATTTATAAGGAAAAAATTGGGAACATAAGAGTTCATGATTGCCTTGATTCTTGGGAACAAAATTAGCATTTTATGCATAAGATTAAAAAAGAGCGAAAATACATTTTTACAAACACTTATTAATGTGTTTAATATTAATCACAACATTAATATTTCACAATGAGTATAGAAATAGAGGAAACGCTAATTATCTACAATTAACTTGTCGATAATTGAATTAATATTTTATACGCAAATATATAATGAAAAGAGTAAAAAAATTTATCACAATGTTAGGAAAATAATATTCATGGATTAAACTCATTTTTATTCCATACCTTACATTGCAAAAGGAGAAATTTACCCAAAAAATGCTACTCCAATAAAGGCAATTTACCCACCTAAAATTGAACTCCTTTACTTTACCTTACAAGCCTCGTTTCCTAACTTAAATAAGTAGCAATTTTCCTTTTGCGAATGAACTCAAATACCTATTCTCTATGCTTCTTTTATAGAAGTAATTCCTGAATAAGTTACTTACAATCATTTTGGAATGAATAGCTTATTAAGGTAATTGAATTCATCTAAATATAAAAGATATTTCTTGTCATAGACTCCAGATTTACGTTTAGAATACTTCAAAGTTGTGTAAAGTGGTACCAAAGTAAGGTTTGGGAAGTGTAAACCTTAAGATCCTAAAATTAATATTCCAAAAATATTAGCTCTTCTACCATTTCTTCAGGCGGTACTTTACCATTTTCCTCCAAAGAAAATTCTAAAGTAAATTGAGTATTGGTTTTTGTGTTGATTTCACGTGTGTAACTTTCTTGTGGAATATTCTTCCTTGCCCAAAAAATAATAATTTTATAGCATTAGTATAAATTAATATTGGATTAAATATTTGCATATAATAGTCCAGG